>BSBM01000924.1:17355000-17902500 GCA_027924585.1 Larix kaempferi | reverse complement strand
ATCTTCATCATCATCCATCATCATCATCATCATCATCATCATCATCATCATCATCTTCGACATCATCATCATTATCAATGATGATGATGAAGAAGATGCTGATGATGAAGATGATGATGATGATGATGATGATGATGATGATGACAAAGATGTTGATGATGATGAAGATGATGAAGAAGATGATGATGATGAAGATGATGATGATGATGATGATGACGACGAATATGATGTTTATGATGAAGATGATGATGATGATGATAGTGATGATGGTGATGACAATTACGATGATGATGATGACAATGATGATGATGATGAGGATGATGATGACGATATTAGTTATGATGATGATGATGATCATCTTGTTTAAGGCATGCAACGTAGCGTAATCATGGTATATGTATCCCTCTACATTTGCTAGAGATACCCCACAAGGGTTATGTGTGGTGGTTTGAAGATGCATTCAACATCATATCCTAAGAAGCTTCTTGAGTTGTAGGTGTTGTTCATGGTGCTTGAGCCTGAGAAGATTCATTTAAGGCATGAGAAGCTTCTTGTTGTACATATACCTTGGTCAGACCTCGAGACCCATTTTTGGTTCACAACTAACCTAGTCATCGCACACATGACACACTTGAAGTTGACTAATACCCTATAGATTTCATATGTGGTGGTCCAGGGACTCATTCATGGTGTTTGTGCCTAAGAAGCAAGAGTTAGTGTTTGAGGCTCTTGTTTCCCTCCACTAGCCATGGTTAAGGAGCCAAGATAAATCCTTGATGTCCAAGACATTATAATGGCAACAATATTCAATTCATATGCAAAAGGCTCCTTGTAGAGGGATAGTGTCTTGGATTCTATGTGCTATTGATGACACTTGAGGTCTAGAATTTTCAATTAAGGCCCAAGTGGAATTCAATTGAGCTCAATATGCTTCAATAAGATCTCGAGGAACTTGTTTTCATTTTTCAATGATGTTCAATGTTTTTCAACATATCCATGGTCTTGCATGGTAGGATGAGGATGCATTCATGGCATTTGATCTTTACAAATCTGTTTTTTGTCAAAATGACATTCAAATTGCCTCTTTGATGAGTCTTCCTCTACAAGACTTCATTTATTGCATGAATGTCACAGACTCATGAAAACTCTAAACAACAGTCAAAGGCATGCGATTACAAATAATGGCATGCAACTATAACCACAAACCAAGGAGAGGTTGATTTGTGCATTGATATAGAGAGGTGGAAGTAGGCACACAATAGGGAGAAACAATGAGTTAGAAAAAACATTTGGACCAAAGTACCACAATGGTTATTAATCAAATTTAAAAAGACAATTTTTGGCTCAGGAATTGTCTTTAATTTGATGGGTGGAATGATCATGATCATGTAACCTCCCTCCATCCTTCCAAACATATGTGGTTTATCACCACATTTCTATTCGACACTTGCCATCAAAATACATATAAAAATAACATGTCTTTACATCCTCTTCCATTTAAATCCTCATCGCATAGTCATAAATAAGGATTATTATCCATGCACATCCTCACCTTACAATATCAATTGGGTAAAGGCGCATAGACAACCATAAATTATCAAATGTGTCAAGATGCAAAGAGTAAGCCCTTCCAATAAAAAATAAGACCCACCCTTCAAACTTCATCACCGAGTCCAATTTATGCAAATATTTTCGAAGTGGGGGAAGGTTTGTGCAGTGCCCCTCTAACCGGAAGGCCACTGAAGATCTAGATTTTGAAATCAAGTTTTGTAACCAGCTCCTAGCAGTTGTTTTTCCTTCTTTTTATTTCAATAATAAATGAGTATCATTATGCTTTCGTTATGCTAATTTTCTGCATAATTTTAGTGATTAGAAAAATGTCTAACAGCATAAAGTGCACCTACATATAGTAATTTTAACAACATACATAAAATTGTAATTTCTTGCATAATTTGAAATTTTTCTAACTACCAGTAGAATACCTGGACCGATGTAGGTTGTAGATTGCCCCTATCCACTTTGTAGCTCCTTTGGTCCAAGCCTTAGTAACCAAAAATAGATGATCCACCCTGCCGACCAGCTCTTATCATGCTGGCCCTAGGAAACCGACGGGTTTCCTAGCCCCCGAGCCCACAAACCAATAATCCCGACAGCATCCTTCCTTAGTGCCTTTCCATAGTTCGAGAGTTAACCCCACCTCATTCTTTTGAGTTTCCCACCTCCTCAAAGCTTCGAGTTATCCCCCTCCTCGGCATTCCTCCTTCTCATCAAAATACTAAGTGTACTTATCCCAAAAACCCAAAAAACCCCCCTCATCTTCGTGAACCATTGCTTTATAGATCCATTTTCCTCCTCCAAACTTCATTCTCACTCCACCGCCTTAGCCCTCCAGGTTTTTTTGGGTTTCTTAAACCATTAATACCATCACACTCATCAAGGATAAAATAATATTTAAATATGCTTGTCAGATTTCTTGTTTTTCTCGAGCAGTGAAATAATTCAATTCTAAAAATAACATAATATTTAAATATGCTTGTCAGATTTCTTGTTTTTCTCGAGCAGTGAAATAATTCAATTCTAATTAAGGTTGCCCTTTTGTGTAGATTTCCTATTGTTCAGAAAAATAATTAAATAAATAAGCATGACTTGCCTTATCTAAACATATGGGACAAGTTAAATTGTATCGAATTTACCCCACCGCTTGATCTTTAAATGTAGATAGGATAATATAATAAATGCAAAACTTGAATTTACACATGGAGGACATTCATGTCTTTATTACTCAACTAAATCTTGATTCGAAATGTTGTTTGATTTATAATTAAAGTTTAAATAACAATATAATATGGAATATAATAATATGACTCACTTTCAATTGTTTTTAATAATTTTGGTTCCTTTTTATTATTCACATAAAACAATCGTGATAAATTCATCCATTTATGCAAAACATTAAGCTATGTTTATTTGACAACGATTATAATAACAAATAAGATTATGCATGTTAATAACAACATTAATAATACTAATAACAATAATAATATTAATATTAAAATATTTAATGATAATTATTTTATAACACTATGACCTTAAAGGTTATAAACATAACATTGAGTTACTTCTAACCAACATAATTTGACTGTTCAAAGAGAAGTACAATTATGCTAGAACAAACAACGCTAATTGTGTAAGCTAAACAGGGACTATGTTAAATACAACACTATCCCCAACGCATCATAAATGATGTTAGGCACAACACTATTTCCAACAATTAGTTACTAATGCGTGTAATTAACAACTAACAGACTGATCCATTTATGCATTTTTACATTATTAACAACCATCATTTGGACTTCACTAATTCACGACTGAGTCTTATCTAGAATTCAATCACAACCAATAGTTATCACATTAATACTAGTGTACATGTACAAGGTGTGCATCCGTGGCCAGCGTATGCATAGACTGTACTCGTACTATAAGAAAACATCATTTCCCCTATGCATATATATTAACTTCAGCAAAACAATGATTTGTACTGACATAACAATCATACATACAAACAATCACAAATACTTAACCCATTCAACATGCATAAATCATAATCATTTCAGCATCATTAAGCATTGATAATTATCCAATTAAGTTGTAACATTTATGTTTTCCAGATTTACCATAATTAATCAATCAATTATTTTTAAGGAAGAGGAACCTACTTACCACTAAATCAGGATCAAGGGATACCCAACCCTCAATAGTACTAACTAACATATCCCCCCCACCCTAACCTACGTCCGCGTCCTCCCTATCCTTCCTCTGCTAGTACAAAAGTGGATGTCAGCTATACTGACCTAGCCACGTAGAACGTGAGAGCGGTAGCGTCGGCTAACTAGCGGACCTAACCTCTCCTAGCAGGCATCCGACCATCGTCATCACAACAACTTGGGGAGCGTGTCTCAGCACGGCCCTCCCACGACCTCGGGTATCATAGAAACATAGGGTGGGAAATACATCCATCCCTCTCAACATACTGGGTCTACGCCCTTATCAACTCATACTTTGTTGCTCTCGAGATTATTGGTTTGTGTCATCGTATCATTAACTTTGGTAACCAAGGCTCTCTGCAAAATAGGTACTATACCATACTTCGTATCAGGTATCCGACTATTACATAGCCCCGGTGTCCTGCAGATTAGTACTTTGCAGCAATAGATTTATAACAATATTTCCATTCTATCATCGTCTGATCCATATTGTGAACATCATTTATTTCATCACATAAAATCATTAAATCGATCACAGCATAAATACCACATCATATATATCACATTTCATCCAGGACGATTATTAAACATATACTATCATTATGAAATAAAAGAATCTCGTGATAACTACAACATAGTAACCACATAAACCAAATAACATCATGAGGATGGTAACATCATAACATCATAAACGTAGTATCAGCATGGGCACAGTAACATCCTAAACATAATAACAACATATCATCATGTCTAACATGCCGAGAATATAGTTCACTCTGTCTAGCTGAGTCAAACAAATAATAAGAAAATAAAGTGAAAGGTGTCTAACTCATAAACACGCCTAGTCAAAATATGGGGCGTTACATACACCCACCCTTCAGGAAAATTCGTCCCGAAGTTATGGTCATAATAATGCAGGGAAAATCTTGATGCCTAACCTCTTCATTCTTGCAAGTAGAAGGTGTTGGCCATACTTGTCCTACTTGGATTTGACATGACCAACTATGCCGATATTATCTTATGTTTCTATATCTTTAATACCGTAATATGTATTCTAATAATTAAAGAGACCTTTAGATTCATCCTTCTATAGAATCTCAATATTATATTTAGAATTATTAAAGGTTATAATCAGGTGCTATCCTCCTTGGCTTTGTTCTCCTTACCCTTTTTTTTTTTTTTTTTTTTTAAATATCCCCTTGGTTATACCATCAAGTGAGGTTTACTCGTCACACTACCACGTTTTCATCACACGCATGTATTTAGCATGAAGTAATCATTAAGGTTATCATAACTCTTGTAGGGAAAGAATATCCACATTAACAAATCCTAATGCCATACATTATTATTACCCTAGCGGAAATAAGCAATTTCTATCTATGATAACCAAAAGTAATATAACATTAACTTAGGAGAACTATCATTGTTTACAAGGTTTTTGTGACAATATCTTATCAGAATGAAAATGTTACCAACTTTGTTTATTGTTCTCTTCCTTTATATGCGATATTATTGGAAGGGGAACCATTACTTCCAATAAATTTATAGCTAATTTGTTCTCGTAATCTAAGTTTCCTATACATACGCTTATTAATCTACATGGATCTTATTGATACTTACACACATTATGCATTATGACTACTTCATATGATACTAATGTGAATCCAACCTATTTATGTGGCATCAAGCCTTGTTCCTATTTTGCGAGATGTTGATGTCAACGGAGACATATTTTCCTTTCTTCATAATGTTATAATTCTTACCTTGTTAACTCTCTGTAAAGAAGTATTATTATTATTTTTTCTTTTTTCTTTTTTTTTTCTTTTTTTTTTTTTTTTTTTTTTTTTTTTCTTTTTTTTTTTTTTTTTTTTTTCTGAGGTGACGATTCATTTCCTCCATCCTATAATAGGGGTTTAAACATCGTAACTTTATTTATCGTGATGCACATCGGTTACTATTTTTCCTCCATCATTATTCCATTTATTATCATTACTTCTCTTAACCTCGTATATGCTTACTGAGGCTAACTTATTAGTTCCCCACCCATCTCCATACTTTTTTTTATATTGTATCGCTTGTTCGCTTTGTAATTTTTAAATCCTAGTTGTTTCCCAATAATGTTTTCCCTCAAAACATGCCAATTTTGCATAAGCAAGACTAGCGACATATAGCCTCTACCCCTTTCGCACACCTACTTAGTTCGCACAAACTCTTTCCACTTACTATACTGTCACATGGTTATTTGCACACAATGTGGAGAAATACATCATACCCAAATCCCAATTCTCGATAGTGTCTCGTTGGGCAATATTAATTCATCATTGACCCTCATTTCTCTATCGCTCAGGTATCATCCTATAACAACCTATGATCTTTCAGGCCAATAAGAAGTCTCTAGGACATACCAACTTCCTCATCAAGTTGTTGTTTTTTTTTTTTTTTTTTTTTTTTTTTTTTTAAGGTAGCAAGGAAATAACAACTTCGCTAATTTAATGTAATTTATAAACAATAGTATGGTATCACTTTATACTTATCAATATCATATTAACCTTATAATACTAATATTACATAATCAAAATAATATCAAATAATTTTAATAATTACTTCACATCATTACTATATTATATTGTAAGGTTTCTACGGGAAATTTTCCATATTTCAAAAGACTAATATTTCTCTATATTCATTGAATTAATCCTTGAAATTTCCATTTCTAATATGGTGATGTGTTACAAATTTCTTCCTTTAGATCTATTTATATACATGCTTAATTAAAATCTAGATATGCATACCCTTATACTTACGTGTAAGGAATAACTTCATCATGAAACAACAGATTGTTAGGATTGGCGTGTTAAATTCTAAGGTCGTTTTCATTAACAATTTTGTCATGTGGTGAGATTAGCGTCTTAGCATTCAGCTCGCCATGCTCGTTTCAACGGTTCCTTGTTTTCAGATTATGTGTTTGTTTCATCTCTTCGACTATACGTTGAAGTCTCGATAGGGCTTTTCTAAGTTTCAAATAAATAATTTAATGTTTGATCTAGTCTATATATTAAACCCATACATTAAATTCCACTATCAATATCTTTATTTCACATTCTAGTTCAATTTAAACCTAAAATTTAAATTTAAATTGACATATTTCATCATTAATTAAAATCTGATATTAATTTAGACATTAATCAAATTTAAATAAACATATTTCATTATTAATTAAAATCTGATATTAATTTAGACATTAATCAAATTTAAATAAACATATTTCATCATTAATTAAAATCTGATATTAATTTAGACATTAATCAAACATTTAATCAACCTCAATTATCTCTTTTTTTCTTTATTATTATTATTTTTTTTTATTTTTTTTTTTAAATTAAAATTATCATCATTTTTTATTTTTAATTATTATTTTTTTTTTTTTTAAATTTCAAAAAAATCTCCGTTCATTTTGAGATTTAATGGAAACTAAAATTTTGATTTTTTAAACATTTTATAATAATAATTTTAAACATTTGTTTTCATTATTATTATATATATATATATATATTTTTTTAGAATATTAACCTAACCCTAGCCTAAACCCTAGCTAGCAAGTGGCTCTCTCCACACGGCATGCAGCCCTTCTCTCCCACGCGTCCCTGACTTGCCCCGGGATCCCCATCCTTTCACCTCCAGGGCAGCCTATGGTTCAAGGGCGCCCACGTGAGGGTCTCCTGCATGCTTGCCATGTGCCGGTGTGCATGCTACCAGGTGGACTCTGGCGAGGAGCCCCAGCTGAAGGCGATCTTCTTTATATCAAGTCTCCACTTACCTTGCGCGCGCGTGAACTCTCATTTCTTCTCCTGCTGGCTCAGCAACTCAGTGACGCCCTTCTTGGCTCTGCGACTCTGCCTGGAGAGTGTTGATGCCATGGAACCATGATTAAATTTCTCTCATGAGGTTTAATGCATGTCTAGTTTTATAGAGTGTATCCAGGCTTCATGGTAGCCGAAGTGTTTATGAAAACAACTAAAAATATACAGACCTGCGTTCTATTGAATAAGCTGAACACGAGATCTACATTCTTCACTGGCCAAGATGCCAAGAACCTCTCGGTGCAATTATCTTTATGCAAATCCACGCCCGTGGCAATGTTACATTCACTAAGGAATCTAGAGAAGAAAACGATATCGTTGGCAGGGCTAGCGCCGTGGCTCCACCACAGAAATTCTACAACAATCGCCATTAACAGAATAGTTCTTCTCAATATCTCCATATCTTGCAGGGCTGTGTTGCCAATAAATCCCTATCAGAAGGCAAACTCATTCATGCCCACATGACCAAGAGGGGATTTCGGTATTCATTGAAGATTCAGCGAGCTTGGTCAGGTGCAGTTTTGAAGGTAAATGAAAGAAATCATTTTTATTTACAGTTTTCTAGAATATAACTGGGCAGTGAAACTCACGTAGAACCTGAAAATACCAGTAGGTTGGCTGCCTTTTTCCCTTCTCAGTTTCCTGAAGTCTGTAGTAAGAGAGGTGCATCACCACTTCTCAGGCATAGGTGGTACACCAGTAGGAAGGTTGCAGTTATCCCTTGAGGCTGTATTTTTCTGCTTATCAGTGATTGGCTTTAGGAGGAGGTTGCATTCGTCTTGGGGGATAGTTTCCCATTGTAGAAATCGCACTGACCTCAGATACTGTGCATTCACCTGTGGGCAGCGATTTCCTCACTTGTTTGGGGGTCACAGTCTTCTTGAGAAAGGAACTCTGTCCCTAGGGGCGAGTTTAGGCAACAATCTGTGGTGTTTGTAGTTCTCTTAGAGGGCAGGGCCAAGATGAAAAACATGCTACAGCATACTGGGCGCATTCTCTGAGTTCAATACATTTTGTGGCTGTCCACATCGATTTTCACTCATCCTTCCTCTCTCAGAGGTCACTGCTACAGTTGTGAAAAGGAGTGAGTCACTCGATTGGTATTTGTGAAAAGGCGGCCATCTTTCAGTCCAAGATCGTGGTCATGGTGAGACTGCCTACCAGGAAGGTGCACTCATTGCGAAGAGGGATCTTCCAACAGACCACAAAATATCATAGTAAAAGAGGCCAAGGAAGGAGCTGGGAGCACCAGTGGTAGAGGTAAAAGTGTGACCATCTGGGAAGCATTTTATCACATCGAAAAGAGTCTGCAAATTCATTGTCTACAGGCTGAGTAGAAGGCATAATGAGCTGTTATTCATTCATCAAGTTTGGGGAAATGCTGACAATTTTCTTTGGAACAAATCGTGGCATCAAAAAAAATGGGCTTATATCCCACGTTACAGGCAGTGCCTTCACTGTACTCTTCAGGTTAGAGTTCCATGTTAAAATCTGATTTATTTATTGACTGATTAACTCCTGTAGCAGCTGATAACATCTATAGATCTGTATTGCTGATTAAGTACAGTCAACCTTGTGAGATTCCTGTAGCTGCTTATGAAGTGAGGCATATAAATATTAGTCACAGTGGGTCTAAGTCTTATGTCCATTGCAAATATTATTTCTGCTATTACAGTTACCGAGTGTTCTCCATTTTTAATTCATAGTGAACTGTTCTTTTTGTGCATAGAATATCAATTAAAAATCAAAATAAAAATGACCATTTTGTACATCTTTGAAGTTGATTCACCAATCTAAAATAAGTGTTCCTCCCTTTCCACATTCTCATAGTCTTGTCCACTTTCTGCGCCTTTCTCATTCTCAAGCAATTTATAACTAGCGTTCAATATACATTTTGCTTTGTCCGGTAAGGTCAGTTCTTCATGACCACCCCCTTCGAGAAAATGGCCGGGGAGAACTAACCGGTGATCAATCAAATGCTGTCTGTGTCCGTCTATTGCCATATTTCTCTTGCTCTATATGGAGATAAATAACTTGACACGGTTTGTTTGCTTTACCATTGCGCCTCCATCGTCGATACGCAGCACTTCGGCCGGCCCGCAAGATGACGGGAAAGGTACAACGGTGGAAGGAGTACACAGTGAGTGAATAAAAGGTCGAAGACACGGGCTTGCTTGTTGCCAACAGACAGACCTGAGTTAGGTGAAGCTGCTTGCCCGGATAAATATTTATTTATGACCAACATAATCTATTGAGATGGGTGGTCCAACAGACCGACGAATGAAAGCATCTACCCAGATGAGTGGTCCAATATGTGCTACAATAAGTGAGCAATAGATATACCGTTATATTCCAAAACTTGTTACAACCTGCATCCTTCCGAATAACGTCGAGCTGATAACACAACACTTATAATCACAACCTCATTCCTGGGTATGAGAGATACTGATCCCGCACATAAAATTTTATACATTTCGCCTTGCCTGGATGAAAATTCTTTCCTGTCTTCTGTCTATCATCCTTACGTTACCATAGCTCGTTGTTTGGCTTCTTCTACACCACACATGATCGGTTTCCTTGCAATATCCTTCCCAACCAATTTCGTTTTAGTTTTTAAGACTGCACTATTCTTCAACATTAGTACATTGGTCCTTGGAATCAAAGCTTTTCGAAAAAGTTCAAGTGATTTCAAATTAGGATTAGTCAAACATCTTTGCCCATATTCTTCAACATTTCAAGTAGATAAGCAAAATATCAGAGGCACTTACAGTATAGAAAGTATTCGCATATCTAAAGGCCGTCTATTCTGGAGAAGAGTTTTTTTTTTTTTTTATTCGAACAATAACTGGAAACTTCTACCATTTTTTTTTTATTTTAATAATACAGTTCGCTCTGCTCGGTTGAATTTGTTTTCATAAACTAAAGATTGACTTTATACTTCAAAAAGTCTATAAAGCTACTGTTGCTTCCATCCATTGATATTTTATTATTTTTTTTAAATTGTAAATAAAATGGTTAACAATCCTTATTTCAATAAACCCTACACTGAATTTGTTCCTTTAGTTCCAAACTTCAATTTTATTCTTACTGTTTACCTTGCAATTACTTTTCATACCCCTTTTGAACTTTTATCTTTCAGCTGTGTCGTACCATTGATGTATTCTTTCGCATGGCATAGAGACTTCTCACCCAGCGTTCCTCTCTGAAACCCTACACTTAAATCTAAAAAGTTTTGGCTATGTATTTTAATGTGACATTTTGTTCTTGTGTGATAAAATTTGAAGACTGTCACAGTGAACCAATATCTTTCCGTTGACTAAAGTTGTCAAGTCAGGAAGGATGTAATCTATTGGAGGGGAACTGCAGGCATCACAAAAGCCAAAGGCTGAATTTCCATGCAACAGTAAAGACAAGAAGGGGAATGGTTCATAGCAGAGGCAAGGGACGTAGTTCAAAGCCCATCCGGAGCTTTGGTGTTGCTCGGAATAGAGTATATGGAAGCTTTGACTAGTTTCAGGTTAGAAAAATTTATTGATTCTCTAAATGTTAATCCTATTGTGGTTCTACAGGTACCTGGGAGGCTCACCATGGCTGTAAGTTAAGTGGGTAAGACTCACTATGGCTGCGCATTCCAGTTGACTTATATTAACATAGCTCACGCTAGAAAATAACACTAAAACTTTATATATACAATTTGTATCTTTTATCTTGCTTCAACCTGCAAATAATTGTACTATTTTTTTTTTTTCTCCAAAAAAATGGGTGTGATTGGATTCACTTTGTTATATTATGTAAATATTTTTATCCCAAGAACATTGCTGGAGATTAAATTTCATTCCTAATGAGTAATCGATTTTGATGACAAAATGTTTTTAATTTCTTAAATATATTTGCAATATGTATCTATTTTGAAATACAAACACACATATATTTACATATATGCAGTTTTTCTAACATATCTAACTTTCTAATGGTGTTTGTGTTCGTGCAGGTATTTCTATGAAGGTTCATGTTCTAAGTGGTTCTAAGTTATTGTAGGCTTTAACATGGTGAAAAGTCGAGGTAGTTTAGGTATGTGCAGGCCCTAAAGGTCTAAGTGTTCGAGCCTTAAGCTCTGATACCAAGTGCAGTGCCCCTCTAACCGGAAGGCCACTGAAGATCTAGATTTTGAAATCAAGTTTTGTAACCAGCTCCTAGCAGTTGTTTTTCCTTCTTTTTATTTCAATAATAAATGAGTATCATTATGCTTTCGTTATGCTAATTTTCTGCATAATTTTAGTGATTAGAAAAATGTCTAACAGCATAAAGTGCACCTACATATAGTAATTTTAACAACATACATAAAATTGTAATTTCTTGCATAATTTGAAATTTTTCTAACTACCAGTAGAATACCTGGACCGATGTAGGTTGTAGATTGCCCCTATCCACTTTGTAGCTCCTTTGGTCCAAGCCTTAGTAACCAAAAATAGATGATCCACCCTGCCGACCAGCTCTTATCATGCTGGCCCTAGGAAACCGACGGGTTTCCTAGCCCCCGAGCCCACAAACCAATAATCCCGACAGCATCCTTCCTTAGTGCCTTTCCATAGTTCGAGAGTTAACCCCACCTCATTCTTTTGAGTTTCCCACCTCCTCAAAGCTTCGAGTTATCCCCCTCCTCGGCATTCCTCCTTCTCATCAAAATACTAAGTGTACTTATCCCAAAAACCCAAAAAACCCCCCTCATCTTCGTGAACCATTGCTTTATAGATCCATTTTCCTCCTCCAAACTTCATTCTCACTCCACCGCCTTAGCCCTCCAGGTTTTTTTGGGTTTCTTAAACCATTAATACCATCACACTCATCAAGGATAAAATAATATTTAAATATGCTTGTCAGATTTCTTGTTTTTCTCGAGCAGTGAAATAATTCAATTCTAAAAATAACATAATATTTAAATATGCTTGTCAGATTTCTTGTTTTTCTCGAGCAGTGAAATAATTCAATTCTAATTAAGGTTGCCCTTTTGTGTAGATTTCCTATTGTTCAGAAAAATAATTAAATAAATAAGCATGACTTGCCTTATCTAAACATATGGGACAAGTTAAATTGTATCGAATTTACCCCACCGCTTGATCTTTAAATGTAGATAGGATAATATAATAAATGCAAAACTTGAATTTACACATGGAGGACATTCATGTCTTTATTACTCAACTAAATCTTGATTCGAAATGTTGTTTGATTTATAATTAAAGTTTAAATAACAATATAATATGGAATATAATAATATGACTCACTTTCAATTGTTTTTAATAATTTTGGTTCCTTTTTATTATTCACATAAAACAATCGTGATAAATTCATCCATTTATGCAAAACATTAAGCTATGTTTATTTGACAACGATTATAATAACAAATAAGATTATGCATGTTAATAACAACATTAATAATACTAATAACAATAATAATATTAATATTAAAATATTTAATGATAATTATTTTATAACACTATGACCTTAAAGGTTATAAACATAACATTGAGTTACTTCTAACCAACATAATTTGACTGTTCAAAGAGAAGTACAATTATGCTAGAACAAACAACGCTAATTGTGTAAGCTAAACAGGGACTATGTTAAATACAACACTATCCCCAACGCATCATAAATGATGTTAGGCACAACACTATTTCCAACAATTAGTTACTAATGCGTGTAATTAACAACTAACAGACTGATCCATTTATGCATTTTTACATTATTAACAACCATCATTTGGACTTCACTAATTCACGACTGAGTCTTATCTAGAATTCAATCACAACCAATAGTTATCACATTAATACTAGTGTACATGTACAAGGTGTGCATCCGTGGCCAGCGTATGCATAGACTGTACTCGTACTATAAGAAAACATCATTTCCCCTATGCATATATATTAACTTCAGCAAAACAATGATTTGTACTGACATAACAATCATACATACAAACAATCACAAATACTTAACCCATTCAACATGCATAAATCATAATCATTTCAGCATCATTAAGCATTGATAATTATCCAATTAAGTTGTAACATTTATGTTTTCCAGATTTACCATAATTAATCAATCAATTATTTTTAAGGAAGAGGAACCTACTTACCACTAAATCAGGATCAAGGGATACCCAACCCTCAATAGTACTAACTAACATATCCCCCCCACCCTAACCTACGTCCGCGTCCTCCCTATCCTTCCTCTGCTAGTACAAAAGTGGATGTCAGCTATACTGACCTAGCCACGTAGAACGTGAGAGCGGTAGCGTCGGCTAACTAGCGGACCTAACCTCTCCTAGCAGGCATCCGACCATCGTCATCACAACAACTTGGGGAGCGTGTCTCAGCACGGCCCTCCCACGACCTCGGGTATCATAGAAACATAGGGTGGGAAATACATCCATCCCTCTCAACATACTGGGTCTACGCCCTTATCAACTCATACTTTGTTGCTCTCGAGATTATTGGTTTGTGTCATCGTATCATTAACTTTGGTAACCAAGGCTCTCTACAAAATAGGTACTATACCATACTTCGTATCAGGTATCCGACTATTACATAGCCCCGGTGTCCTGCAGATTAGTACTTTGCAGCAATAGATTTATAACAATATTTCCATTCTATCATCGTCTGATCCATATTGTGAACATCATTTATTTCATCACATAAAATCATTAAATCGATCACAGCATAAATACCACATCATATATATCACATTTCATCCAGGACGATTATTAAACATATACTATCATTATGAAATAAAAGAATCTCGTGATAACTACAACATAGTAACCACATAAACCAAATAACATCATGAGGATGGTAACATCATAACATCATAAACGTAGTATCAGCATGGGCACAGTAACATCCTAAACATAATAACAACATATCATCATGTCTAACATGCCGAGAATATAGTTCACTCTGTCTAGCTGAGTCAAACAAATAATAAGAAAATAAAGTGAAAGGTGTCTAACTCATAAACACGCCTAGTCAAAATATGGGGCGTTACAGTTTGGCATTAAATGGTGTAAACGTTGGGGAATAAATGGTGTAAATATTATACAGGGGCGCTGTAGCTAGGGTTTTCACCCTAGCTTGTGCAAATGGGCACCTACTAAGGATAAGGGACTCCTTAGTAGTAGTTCAGAAAAACATTAAATGAAAGACAATACAGCAAAATGGTAATTATTCTAAACATGTGCATAAAAATAAATGACAAGATTATAACAAATGGTTTTTTTTGTATTGATTATACCTCCAATGTGAAGTTGTTTGAAGCCTTTGCAGCAGTTCAAGAGGGTTGCTTCCAAGCTCCAGTTTTGTTCCTTTCTCTTTCTCCAAAGGGTTTTGGAAATGGGCCAAAGGGGCACTCAAATGTGAAAGTAGCTCAAGGGTGAGCTAGGGTTTCAAAAGTGATTTTGGGAGAGTAAGGGTGTGGTTGACTGTAGATATGAAATGAGGGGCCGCCATCACCTATTTATAGGTTTTTAATGGTGGAGTGTTGGCCCATGGTTTTGGGCACCATATGGTTTAGGTCAGCTGTATAGGGTTTTTGCTTCCTTTTTCCTCTTTTTTTTGTATTTTTTATTCCCTTTTTAGAGGGTTTTAGCTATTTTGGAGGAATTTTGGATTATTTTGGGGGGAAAAGGGTTTTTTTTGGCCTTTTGGAGGCTTTTTAAATGGTTTTGTGGCCTTTTGGAGGCTTTTTAATGGGATTTTAAGGTTTTGGAGGCAAATATGGTAGGAAATATGGACAAATGCGTCATGTAATGGGGTAGATGAGGTAGTGAGCACTAGTCGCCAAAAATGTAGCTAGGGTTTTCACCCTAGCTTGTACAAATCGGCACCTATTAAGGAGAAGGGACTCCTTAGTAGTAGTTCAGAAAAAAACATTAAATGAAAGACAATACAGTAAAATGGTAATTATTTTAAACATGTGCATAAAAATAAATGACAAGATTATAACAAATGGTTTTTTTTGTATTGATTATACCTCCAATGTGAAGGTTGATGAAGCCTTTGCAGCAGTCCAAGAGGGTTGCTTCCAAGCTCCAGTTTTGTTCCTTTCTCTTTCTCCAAAGGGTTTTGGAAATGGTCCAAAGAGGCACTCAAATGTGAAAGTAGCTCAAGGGTGAGCTAGGGTTTCAGGAGTGATTTTGGTAGAGTAAGGGTGTGGTTGACCGTGGATATGAAATGAGGGGCCTCCATCACCTATTTATAGGTTTTTAGTGGTGGAGTGTTGGCCCATGGTTTTGGGCACCATATGGTTTAGGTCAGCTGTATAGGGTTTTTGCTTCCTTTTTCCCTCTTTTTTCTCTTTTTTTTTGTATTTTTTATTCCCTTTTTAGAGGGTTTTTTCTATTTTGGAGGAATTTTGGATTGTTTTGGGGGAAAAGGGGGGCTTTTT
Organism: Larix kaempferi; assembly: GCA_027924585.1. Taxonomy (NCBI): domain Eukaryota; kingdom Viridiplantae; phylum Streptophyta; class Pinopsida; order Pinales; family Pinaceae; genus Larix; species Larix kaempferi. The sequence continues at coordinate 17,886,437 of BSBM01000924.1, read as the reverse complement.
GGCCTTTTGGAGGCTTTTTTAATGGTTTTGTGGCCTTTTGGAGGCTTTTTTGGCCTTTTGGAGGCTTTTTAATGGGATTTTAAGGTTTTGGAGGCAAATATGGTAGGAAATATGGACAAATGAGTCATGTAATGTGGGAGATGAGGTAGTGAGCACTAGTCGCCAAAACTGTAGCTAGGGTTTTCACCCTAGCTTGTGCAAATGGGCACCTACTAAGGAGAAGAGACTCCTTAGAAGCAGTTCAGAAAAACATTAAATGAAAGACAATACAATAAAATGGTAATTATTATAAACATATGCATAAAAATAAATGACAAGATTATAACAAATGGTTTTTTTTGTATTGATTATACCTCCAATGTGAAGGTTGATGAAGCCTTTGCAGCAGTCCAAGAGGGTTGCTTCCAAGCTGCAGTTTTGTTCCTTTCTCTTTCTCCAAAGGGTTTTGGAAATGGGCCAAAGGGGCACTCAAATGTGAAAGTAGCTCAAGGGTGAGCTAGGGTTTCATGAGTGATTTTGGCAGAGTAAGGGTGTGGTTGACTGTGGATATGAAATGAGGGGCCTCCATCACCTATTTATAGGTTTTTAGTGGTGGAGTGCTGGCCCATGGTTTTGGGCACCATATGGTTTAGGTCAGTTGTATAGGGTTTTTGCTTTCTTTTTCCCTCTTTTCCCTCCTTTTTTTGTATGTTTTATTCCCTTTTTAGAGGGTTTTTGCTATTTTGGAGGAATTTTGGATTATTTTGGGGGAAAAAGGGGTTTTTTTGGCCTTTTCGAGGCTTTTTTAATGGTTTTGTGGCTTTTTAGAGGCTTTTTTGGCCTTTTGGAGGCTTTTTAATGGGATTTTAAGGTTTTGGAGGCAAATATGGTAGGAAATATGGACAAATGAGTCATGTAATGGGATAGATGAGGTAGTGATCACTTTTTGGGTGTTAACAGATTGCCCCCTGATTTGTGAGGGTAGGAGCTCATCGTATGGCCGATAGACATCATAAGTCTTTTATGGTTTTCCTGGGATGTGGAGAAGAGAAGAAACGAACTAGAGCCCAGAACAATGGTCTCGAACAAACTGCAAAAACTGAAATTACATGACCTCAATAATGAATGAGGAATAATCTGAACATATGGACGAGGCGGGCATTCCCATGCTTGTATCAAGATATAGAACAACAATAACAATGTGGTCCAAAATATGGGGACCGAAAATATACATGGTCTCAAATAAGGAATGAGGGAGAAGCTCAATATATGAACGAGGCGAGCATACCCATGCTCGTATCAAGATACATTAAAAAAAACTATGAGGCCCGAAAAGGAGGACCTGTAAGATACATAGAGAACCACTGCGTACATCATAAGGGTCCAGAGGGGACACAAATTTGGGACATACTGCTGGGCTGACCATGTCGGAGCTGAAGAACTACTACACTAGAATAACTATAGTGCCACTGAGTGGGGTACCAGAGGAGCTGATGAGCTGCTGGATCATAGTGACGGGGAGTCATACCCTCAAGGGTACACTGAACTGGAACTGAACTGGGTACTCAAGGAAGCATATAACTGGATGGCTTCCGAATACAATCGCCAATGCAACTCGGGTATCCACGGGAACATATAACTGGGCGTTCCGAAGTGACTCACCAATGTGCTAGAGTCGGGGGAAATCTGGGGTCTTCGACCAATAACTAAAGGGATATAAACCCTGCGCGATTCTCAACGATGCGATCAAGGTGTTGAAGTCAAGCATGTGAGAAACAACCACTCGGAGAGGCAATGATGACTCCTCTCAAAATGGTCTGTAGGCACTCACCACAGATGGTTATGGGTCCAAGGAGCAGGGACCTCTGGGTCTATCCTCTGGAATAGAGGGGCTGTCGTCGACAGAGGGAGACCTGCAACTAGTAAGGCAATGATGTTTCCTTGATAGGAGCGCAAGGTGGAGAACCGAAGTGTGAGAGTACTGATGGTAGGACTGTCATATTGTGGGGGATAACTGGGCAAGTAGAGTGGGTGGACTCAAACTTCCTTTGTTCAAAGTATGATGGCAGGGATGATCGAGCAGCATATGAAATTGACTGGTGGGAAAGGGATCATAGCTGTAATGGATCAAGGATAGTGACTGGGATGAGTGATACTCAAGCTGGTGTAAAATGGCAGGAGATTGCAGACTACTCTGAACAAAGGCGACCTGATTGGGGGTGCTGCCGAGATGATTGATCATAGTGCCAAGAGGAACAGGGGGACTTCTTCATGGGTTAAGGAACTAGAAGAAGTGTCTGTAAAATGGTATTATCGTGTGGATTTATATGAGCCCAGGATAGTTCATGCTCGTGATTTCTTTCAATTTTAAGGAGTCTGAAAGCGATAAGAAGACTCTGAAATAATGGAATGGTACCGTCGTGTGGATTTTTACGAGCCCAGGACGGTGCATGCTCGTGGTTGCTTTCAATTTTAGAGAGTCTGAAAGCGATAAGAAGACTCCAGGGGGGTGCTTTTTCATGTGTTAGTCTCCAAGGCCCGAAGAAGCATAAAAAGATACAATGAAGAACTCTTCTAGCCGGTGTGACTAGAGTATTCCTTTTTCGTAATTAGTCTACCAGGTCTGAAAAATGGTTAAACTTATACCAGATAGACGCCCTTTCAGGTACTTTAACGAGCATGAAAGGAAGCAAGATTGCTCGACGATCTTTTCATTATTTTAGGAGTCAGAAAAGAGTTTAATAGAAACTCCCTAAGTGCCTTTTTCGTAAAGGACTTGTCCAGCCCGAAAAAGGGATAAAATTATACCGAACAAAAGGAATGGCCAGGCAAGGAGGAAGTGCTCAATCAAGGAACATTGATGATGACCAAGAACGAGGGAGGGGGGGAACACTGATGGGCCTCCTTGCGGGATAATGAATGGTGGCAAAATAATGAAATAATTGCAGTATGAAAGGAGTGAGTGGCTCATGTAAAAATGCAGAACAATCCGATGGCGGCCGATGTGGCATGCAAACCGAGGCAGAAGGTGTCGGGACATAATGTTGAAATTGTACCCGGTGAGAGAGAGAAATTATCTCAAGCATCATCACGAGCTCGGAAAATTGAGTCCGACGATATAAAAAGTGTCAAAAAAGGATAACGGTCGATGTGGCATGAAAACTAAGGCGACGGGGGGCATTTTGGAAAAACAAAATACCCAAAACATATGGGGGTGAGAGCGAGAAATGATCTCAAGCATCATCATGGGCTCGGAAAAATGAATCCGATGATATAAATTATATCAAAAATGGGCTACGGCAGATGTGGCACGCAAACCGAGGCGACTAGTGGTGTTTAAAAAATGCTCAAATTTTTTTTGGTGAGAGCGAGAAATGATCTCAAGCATCATCATTGGCACGGAAATATGAATCCGGCGGTGCAAATGGTGCAAAAAATGGAGGTCAGAAGGACTCCGGAATGGTCAAAGGAAATAACTAGGTTAAAAAATGGCTACAAATAAAGGTGAGCCCACCAAGCGAAGGATGCAGTGGTGGGGAGAAATGATGGCCCGTGGGGGAAAAATACTAGGCGTATCAAATCAAATCAAATATACAAGTGAGACATGACTTCAAAAAATGGTTGAGATCACAAATGTGAAAAAGTGAGCAAGGTTAATGACCTGCCCCCATGCTATGTGCATGGGGTTTATGATTGTGGATCACATATGTGTTGGTTTGAACAAGGGGGTCATGGATGTGCTGAGATAGATGTGATGGGGAAGGTTCAAAATGGTTGATCATGCCCCCTATCCCAGGGGTGTCAATGTGGTGCTCGATGAGAGCAGGGTCAAGACCAGGCATTAGAGAGATTTTGAGGTCAAAAAAGGGCCTCCTAAGAGATGTACTACAAAAATATGAGATATATTAAAATATTATGAATTGGGGGTTTTATGGGGTAGGTATATATGACAAGTCACCTCCCACACTATTTTCTATGCACAATATAAATAACCATGGTTGAGTTACTTTTCAAAATTCACTAGAAATAAAATTAATAAAATAAGTCTACATTGATGTGACTAAGATTCATTGTAAATTCCCAAAAATGTATTGTACTTTAACATTTATTTGTCTTGAACTTGCAAATGAAATTAAATAATAAAAAACATTTTTAAGAGCTTTTTAAAAATTTTATGTTGACTTTTTATATTTAGTACTTTTCTCATGAATTTAATAATGTAATTTAATTGAGAATTTATTTACATGTAAAATGTCAATAATATTATTATAATCCACATTGCATTATTATTATTATTATTATTATTATTATTATTATTTATTAAATCTATTATTATTCTTTATTAGTTTGACATTATGTTATTAAATAGAATAGAGTGAATATATAATTTAAAATTAAAAACATAAAAATGATATTATATTATTTTATAAAAAAATGTGAAAGGACTTTCTTTATGAATTAAGAGTACTTCACTTGAAAATGACAATAATATTATTTTATGTGAAAGTGTGAAAAGACATTCATTATGAGTACTTTACTTGAAAATGGCAATAATATTATTTTATGAAAAGACTATCATTATGAGTACTTTACTTTATGACTTAAAAGTACTTACACCACTACCTTGGTTAACTATGTGTTTTCATCCACCATAGAAAATTTGACAAATAAGCATTCTTAACTCATGCAATGCCACCTCACCAAGGGGGATGATGTCATCTACTAGAATGTGATTGGTTGTATTTTATAGTACATTTTCTTTGTTTTGAGGCCCTTTTTTGACCTCAAAATTTCTCTAATGCAAAGACATCACGGACCTCTTGGAAAAAAATTGTTAAATTTTTAGTATTAAATCACAATACTATAGGATATTTGCTGAGAGAATAACATCTACAGTATATCAATGCATGACAATCATAATATGACAAGCATCACAAGCATCACAAGAATCAAAAGCATAGAGACAAGAGACACAGATTTTCCGTGGGGAAAACACTAAGGTGAAAAACCCCACAACTTCCTCAGAGATAGAGAGAGCAATGGCTCAACCAAAATACAACCAAATAACACTGAGATAGTCTCCTAGCAGATGATCCTCCTCCTCCTCACTAGTGCGCCACTTTTCAGAGAGAGAGATAGTTACTTTTCCGAGTGAGTAAAATAGAGATCTCCTATCTCTATTTATACTCACCTTTTTTCCCAGTGACCTACTGGGGCCGACTTGTCTACTTTGATACACCCATATTATATTATATATTAATCAGGGCCGACCCCATAAGGTGGCCTAATAACCCATCGGAAAGTACACACACTTGCGACACTTGTCAATCCACATGACGACACTTCCTTATAGAGGAATAACACATCTCTTATAAGGGTACAATAAATATAAATATAATATACAGATGAAATACATTCCGAAGTTACATATACATCAACACTCCCTCTTAACTAGGAAGGTATTTCTCGACACAGATCTGCTAGACAAGTCTTCTTCTCTGGATCATCGTCATCGATGCATCGTCATCGTCATCGTCACTGCTCCTACTATCTCAACCAATCTCTGTCTCTACTCGTCATAGGAATTTCTACAGAGCCAGTCCTTTTTCATACTGGATGTAGGCCCACCACCTGCAGGTCTTCGTCATCACTGGCCATACTGTGGAATCCTCAGGACTTTTACGTGCGTCACAAAACCTCGAAAGAGCATCCCAGGCTGTTACGAGCACACATCTCTACCTATAGGATCTCCCAGGGCAACGAATTACATGTGACCTCACCACAAAACCTCGCAAGAGCATCCCAGGCTGTTACGAGCACACAGCTCTACCTATAGGATCTCCCAGGGCAACGAATTACATGTGGTCATGGAAAAACCTCCCAAGAGCATCCCAGGACTGATTACGGGCACACAGCCCAACCTATCGGATCTCCCAGGGAAACGAATTACATGCCATAGGACAAAACCTCGCAAGAGCATCTACTAGATATCCCAGGGCGCTATTATATGCCATAGGCAAAACCTCGAAAGACTATCTGCAGATCTCCCAGGGCAACGAATTACATGTCCTCCCAGAGAAAAACCTCGAAAGAGCATTTGCCAGATGTCCCAGGGCACCGAATTACATGCCATAGGCAAAACCTCGAAAGACCATCTGCAAATCTCCCAGGGCAGCGAATTACATGCTCATCTGCACAACCTGATCCACGGCCATAGAGTATCAACCTGATACTCACCATACATCATCCTGATGTATCCATGATCATCCTGATCATCATCACTGCAACGTCCTGCTGCATGTCATCTGGAGCAACATCCTGAAGCTCGTCATCTATGATCATCCTGATCATCACTGCAACATCCTGCTGCATGTCATCTGGAGCAACATCCTGAAGCTCGTCATCTATGATCATCCTGATCATCACTGCAACATCTTGCTGCATGATCCACCTGATCATCAATGCATCTACCTGATGCATACCAATTATCATACATGATCCTCCTGATCATCAATGTATCCACCTGATACAAATACATGATACATATCATCATACATGATCCTCCTGATCATCAATGCATCTACCTGATGCATACCAAGTATCTACCTGATACATATCATCATACATGATCCTCCTGATCATCAATGTATCCACCTGATACAAATACAAATCCATGATACATATCACCATACATGATCCACCTGATCATACAATGTATCCACCTGATACATATACAGATACATGGTCCAAGCATCCAACATGATGCATACATACATACATAAAATGATCCAACTGATCATATCCAGCATCCACATGATGCGTACATACATACATAAAATGATCCAACTGATCATATCCAGCATCCACATGATGCGTACATACATAAAATGATCCAACTGATCATATCCAGCATCCACATGATGCGTACATACATACATAAAATGATCCAGCTGATCATATCCAAGCAGAAACCAGAACATCATCTTGATGCTCATCATCCAGCGCTTACATCCACAGCCATGTGAAGGATCCTCCTTCCAACATGCTTGGAATGGCTTCAGCAAATGTGTCCATCACTTCTTCCTTGAAGTATCCTCGATCTGAAGCACACCAAGCCTCTCTCTGAAGTACTCGAACTTCACCCTGTCTAGTGGCTTCGTCAGCACATCTGCAATCTGCTCGTCCGTCGCAACATACAGGAGCTTCACAGCTCCTCTCTACACCATATCCCTGATATAGTGATATTTGATCTCTATGTGTTTCGACCTGTCATGAAACACTGGGTTCTCGGACAGCTTCACACAACTCTGGTTATCACAGAAGATACCAGTAGCCTCCAACGGGAGATCAAATAACTCAGACAGTAGCTTCCGTAGCCATACTGCCTCACAACTAGCTGAACAGGCTGCAACATACTCTGCCTCAGCTGTACTCAGTGCTACGCAGGACTGCTTCCTGCTAAACCAAGAGATCACACCTGATCCCATACTGAAGCAGCACCCAGATGTGCTCTTCCTGTCTGCAGCACTGCTAGCCCAGTCTGAATCAACATAACCCTCCAGGTTAAACTTTTGATTCGCCTCATACCTGAGCCCATAATCCACTGTACCCTTCAGGTACCTCAGAACATGCTTTACAGCAACCAGGTGAACACTTCTTGGATCCGTCAGGAACTGGCTCAATGTGTTCACAGCAAAGCAAATGTCTGGTCTCGTGTTCGTCAGGTACATCAAGGACCCAATCATCTGACGATACATAGAGACATCAATTGGCTCAGATGAAGCATCACATAGAAGCTTCAGATTCGATGCCATCGGTGTTGCCATGGCCTTGCAATCCATCATCCCGAATCTCTTCAGGATATCTACTGTGTACTTCCCTTGACCAAGGAAGATCCCACCTGCATTCTGCCACACCTCCATACCTAGGAAATAGTGCATCATTCCCAAGTCTTTCATATCGAATTCAGCTGCAAGCTTCCTCTTGGTATCCGCAATCAGTCTATCATCTCCTGTCACAAATAGGTCATCCACATACAGTAGTAGAATCACAGGATTCCCTTCCTCAACCTTGTAGTAAAGGTTGGAATCTGCTTTACTCTTGGTAAATCCCAAACTAGATAGGAAACTATCCATCCTACCATACCAGGTTCTGGGAGCTTGCTTCAAGCCATACAAGGCTTTCTTCAATCTGCATACATATGATTCCCTGTTATGTATTTCAAAACCGAGTGGTTGTTCCACATATACTTCCTCTTCTACTACACCGTTCAGGAAAGCAGTCTTGACATCCATCTGGTGTATCTTCCATTTCATTGCTGCAGCCAGAGAAAGTACTGTTCTGATGAAAGTATATCTGGCTACAGGTGCAAAGGTTTCTTCATAATCTATTCCCTCTTTCTGAGAGAATCCTCGAGCTACGAATCTTGCTTTGTACTTCTCCACGCTGCCATCTGCAGCATGCTTGATTTTGTAGATCCATTTTGAAGTCACAACAGACTTCTCTTTAGGTCTTGGGACAACATCCCAAACATCATTCTTCATTATTGATTGGTATTCCTCGATCATAGCATCCTTCCATTCTTTCTTTTCCGCTGCCTCTTCATAACTGGAAGGCTCTTTGTTCATGATGTCACAGAGTAAAGCAACATAACTGGTGTATGATCTGGTTCTCTTCTTTGCTCTGTGTTCTTCTTCTGGAATGCCAAATCTTTCTGCATCATGAATGAGCTCTCTAGCCCATACAGGTTTCCTCTTGTGAGAGTTATCCTCACGGGGTGGATCTACAGGTTCTTGTGGATCTTCAAACTCACGAACAACTTCTGGAACTGCTTCAGTCATGGTAGTGTCCTGAAATCTTGTTTCCTTAGGTTCTTCATAAACTTCGGTGGGTGCCTTCCTTGATTTGATGAATGCTGAGTTTTCATCAAATGTTACATCCCTGCTGACATCAATTTTCTTGAACCCTGGAAAGTATATTCTGTAATCCTTCGAGCTTTCACTATATCCCACAAAGATGCCCTTCTTTCCTGAAGGATCTAGTTTAGTCCTCTTCTCTTTTGGGACATGAGTATATACTGGACAACCGAATATTCTGAGATGGCTGACTTCAGGTTTCTTACCAGAAAAGACCTCTTCTGGTGTCTTGTTGTCCAATATCTTGTGGGGTGTTCTGTTCTGCACATATACAGCTGTTATGGCTGCTTCTGCCCATAGATGCATAGGAAGATCCTGGTCATGCAACATTGCCCTTGCTGCTTCCATGATGGTTCTGTTCTTCCTTTCTGCAACTCCATTCTGTTGAGGATTATAAGGAGCAGTCAACTCCCTCTTAATGCCTGAATCACTGCAAAGCTTCTTGAAGTCATTTGAGGTGAATTCTCCACCATTGTCGGATCTGAAAGTTTTGATCTTCTTGTCAGTTTGATTCTCCATCAAGTTTTTAAATTCCTTGAATTTTTCAAGCACCTCATCTTTGCCTTTCAAGAAGTATACCCAAGTCTTTCTGGAGAAGTCATCAATAAATGATACATAATAAACATACCCACTTAGGGAACTGGATGACATGGGGCCACATACATCTGAGTGGATGATTTCCAGAATGTCTTTTGCCTTGCTTTCACTGCTTGGGAAAGCCTTCTTGGTGTTCTTTCCTTTTGCACATCCTTTGCAGACACCTTCATGCTTGGTCTTGATTTTAGGAAGACCCTCTACTGCCTTGCTTGCAATTGGAAGTTCCCTATAGTGCATATGAGCAAGTCTTCTATGCCAAAGTTCACTTGGCTCCATGGATTCATGTACCATGGCATGTTCAGGTTGTCCCTTCAATTTATGCAAGCCTCCCTCTTGCTCTCCAATCACTACTGCATCATCTATGTTCTTTCCCTTTGTCCACATTAGGACTTGGCCATCCACAAATGCAACCCTCATGCCTTTTGCATCCAATGCAGATATGGAGAGTAAGTTCTTCTTGAGTCCAGGTACATACAGTACTTCTTTCATCTTCAATGATTTTCCAGAATCTAGGTTGTAGGAGGCTTCACCACTTCCTTTGATTGGATATTGATAATCATCCCCAAGTTTCACCTTATGGGGTGATTCATATTCAGAAAGGTTCACAAAGGATTCCTTGAACCCAGTCATGTGTTTGGAGGCCCCACTATCAATCAACCAATCATTACAACCATGGGAGATGGTACCAGTGAGTGCAGAGATCAGAACATACTCTTCTTCACTTGATGAGTCATCATCACTACTACTTTCTGCCTTAGCCTTCTTCTTTGGGGGTTCATCATCTTCGGCAGCATGAGCATGAAACCTTCTTTTGCTGCCCTTCTTCTTCTTACTAGAGTTGTTGTTATTATCCCTTTTGTTCTTAGGAAAATCTGAAGCAAAGTGACCCTTCTCATTGCATGTGAAGCATCTTAGGTCTTTCTTGTTCTTCTTTTGATGGGATCTATTGAGGCGAGAGAGATCCTTCTTGGTTTTGCTTCTTTTGGTGTGAGCTGCAAGAGCTTGATCTTCTCCTCCCATCTTTTCCTCACAAGCTATAAGTCTAGCTTCTTCTTGAGAACATTCGTCCCGAAGTCTACTGAAAGAGATCAACTTCTTCCTTGCACAAATTCCTTGAATAAAGGAATCCCATGACCTGGGTAGGCCATTTAGAGTAGTCATCACCACCTCACCATTCTCCACCACTTCATCTACTGCTTCTAATTGTTCCTTGATTTGAGAGAGCCTTGAAAAGTAAGATTGAATGGTTTCTCAATTCTGAAACTTTACTGCTTTCAATTGGTTCCGCAGGGTCATCTTCCGATTTATGTTCTTTCCTTCAAATAGCTTGGTCAAGGATTCAAACATCTCCTTGGGTGTCTTGAGAGAAGACACATGGGGAATGAGATGGTCTTTGATAGAATCAGCAATGATTCTCTTTGCCTTGACCAAGTTCTTCTTGTGCAATGCCTTGGCCTCTTCATCCTCTGGGATAGGGATGTCTTCTTTCACATATGAGTCCAACTCATTCTCTTCCAGGATTAGCCCAATCCTATACTTCCAGGCTCAGAAGTTATCATCCCCTTCAAGCTTATCCTCAAGCTTGGTGTGGAGAGACATCTTTAAGAGTACTTCAAATGGAAATAGAAAAGATTTAGGACTTACCACTTGAAGTGCTGAAAACTGGATCTGGTCCCGGATTAGGGTTTGTCAGAGAAACCCTAAAAATTCAAAATGTGAATTTCAAAATTCTGAAAGGATAGAAAGATGCACCTTGGAGAGCTGATCATCCTAGTACATTCAGAATTTGAGATCAGCAAAGTCTTGCCCTTCAAAATTGCCTTTTTGTCCTCTCGGGTTCACTGGGGAGAGCCCTGAATTAGGGTTTGAGTTTCCCGGAGATCTACCCAGCCAAAAATCTCGATCCAAAGCTCAAACCTTCGATTTTTGCAAGGAGCTTCCAGATGTACCTTCAGTTTCTAGAAATTCCTATTTTTGTGGAAACCCTAATTTTTAGGGCCAAATCTGAAAATGCTCGGAACTGAATTCTGATTGGACAGATAGATGCGCCTTGATGAGTAGATCCAATCTACTATACTGAATTTCAAAAATCTATGGAGAGAAACCCAATAAACAAGGAATACAAGCTTCCATCACTGCAAAATGTCTTCTTCTCAGTTAAGCTCTGATACCATGTTAAATTTTTAGTATTAAATCACAATACTATAGGATCTTTGCTGAGAGAATAACATCTACAGTATATCAATGCATGACAATCATAATATGACAAGCATCACAAGCATCAAAAGAATCAAAAGCATAGAGACAAGAGACACAGAGTTTCCGTGGGGAAAACCCTAAGGTGAAAAACCCCACAACTTCCTCAGAGATAGAGAGAGCAATGGCTCAACCAAAATACAACCAAATAACACTGAGATAGTCTCCTAGTAGATGATCCTCCTCCTCCTCACTAGTGCGCCACTTTTCAGAGAGAGAGATAGTTACTTTTCCGAGTGAGTAAAATAGAGATCTCCTATCTCTATTTATACTCACCTTTTTTCCCAGTGACCTACTGGGGCCGACTTGTCTACTTTGATACACCCACATTATATTATATATTAATCAGGGCCGACCCCATAAGGTGGTATAATAACCCATCGGCAAGTACACACACTTGCGACACTTTTCAATCCACATGACGACACTTCCTTATAGAGGAATAACACATCTCTTATAAGGGTACAATAAATATAAATATAATATACAGATGAAATACATTCCGAAGTTACATATACATCAACAAAAATTTTGTACTTTCTAATCTCATACTCACTGCAGGAGGCTCCTAATGTAATGATTTCAAGAGCTCCAGGTGGGTCAGAGATATCGATGTAGATGACGGGTGAGATTTTGGCCATGTTACCTTCCTCGAAGGTGTTTGGGGCAAGAATGGGGTCTTTAAACTAGTGGACTTTGGCGGGAAGGAAATCTTTGGACTCAACCGCAAATTGGGTGGTTGTGGTAGAGGAGGAGTCCTCCGGGAGGAAATAGGAACAATGGTGCATATCCTCCTAGGGGTAATCCGGGGCAGTGAGAGCCTCTAGAATCTCCTCATCATTGTGGAAACTTTGAGTTAGCAAATCGGTTGATGAGGGAGTGGTATTCGAAGAGATCATATAAATGGTGTTAATCTCTCTGGATGAGGGTGATACTGGGGGGTGGATCTCCTCAATTGTGGGGGGTGTCGTCTCAAGGTCCAAATTATTCATCTCGTAGAGAGCTACTCTCTAATCTGGGAGATCAGGACAGTGATGTGAGTAATGGCCGTAAATACAGCATATTGCACAAGGGTGGTTGGAACGTAGTGATTTATCACGAGGCTTGCCTCTGCCCCCAATGTGCTTGATAAGACAAGGGGGATTCATAGATGACGAAGGGGTAGTGACACCGGGAGGTGGTTGACTAGTAGTGGAAATGGGTTGCACCGGTTGTAGGACGACATTTGGTGTTGGCGGGGAAACGGGAGGCGAAATATACCACATGGGTAATCCCAAGGTTAACCCGGGGAGGCTAAGAGTAGCCATAACCGGGGCGCTTACTACGCCCGAGGGAGGAAATAGGAAGGGGATTGTGTGGATGGGTGTAACACCAATGTGACTAGGTACCAATGGTGGTTTGGGTAACAAGGGCAGTTGATTGTTGGGTGTTTGTGTATTATGGGAAAGGGTACGTAGGTCAGATACTTCGATTGCGGGTGGGGGTGGAATAGATTGGAAAGTTGAGGTCATCGACGTATCTGAGTAAACTTCGGGGCCCACGGAGGAAACAAACGAGGTAGTTGAACCACAAACAGGTTGTTCAACCATGGGGAGAACATTTTTGGGTGCAGCGGGGGCATTGGGATCGTAATAGGTGAGTTGGCCAACCTTGACCATGCGTCCATCATGGGGGAACATCATGGTATGAAAAACGGATGAGGCAACCACCCGCATGGCATACATGTAGCTGCGGCCAAGTAAGAGGTTATAATCACGTTGGGCATTGATGACCTCTATGTCAATGAGCATGGTTTTACCAGCCAACTGGACGGGGACATTAGCTAAGAGACCTTGGGGTTGAGCCGAACGACCGTCGTAGGCTCGCAACGCAGTGGTGGACTGCTAGAGTGTAGGGGATCCCAACTTCTACCAAACGAATGTGGACATATCGCATGTAGAGGCACCTTCATCAATAATGCACCGATGGATGACAAGATTCCGAACAGAAACATAAACTTGGAACACTAAAGTGGAAGGTAGGCATGGTTCGGACTAGTCCAAATCAAAGGCCATCAGTCGTGAATCATTTGGGTCAATAGCACCAATGGCGGAGAGCAAATTCTTGCACTGTGAAGGACAGTTTTTTAAGACTTCTAACGTGGACATGGCTACGGGAGACTGGGCTAAGTCATCTACAATGTTGTAATTTGATGTAGCGTGAGCATTGGGATTATTGTTGATGCGATGAAGTGGGAAGCAAGGTGCTTTGGAGGCGCCATCTAGTGGAGGCGGAGGTATACGTAACGTCTGATCAGTGGGATAAGCGTTAGTGTTTTGTCAGTGGGAGGGGCTTCAAGGGTGGAGCCATATTGGTTCCGACAGGTTTGGAGGTTGACATCAGCAGATGACATCATTAACAAGTGATGGGTACCTGAGTTTAACATTGGTTGATCAGGAGCGGCATAAGTGATCTGCTGTTGTGGTGGTGCATTGCCTTGAGGGGGAGCCAACAACTGAGTGTTCACTATGCCTTGGGTTGGTAAGGGGTTTTGCAACACTAAAGGTTGATGCTGAGGGGGTGGGGGTTGGGTGGCGCCTGAGGAGCCGCTTGCCCTTGGCAATGGGCATCATCAGTCCAGAGTTGCCGAGCTCACTCCAAATGTGGGAAAGCATGTGTATAGTGGCCATAGACCCCGTAAATAGAACAAGGATGGTTTGTTCGCAAATTAGGATTTTTGGCCTGCTTGGGCAGCCGATCAGGGTTCTGGTTGGCAGGTGCCACATTATTGTTGTTTGGGGGATTGGGAGGTTGACTGACTTGGTCTGGAGGGGGATTGTTCCCATGGTTATGGCCTTTGCCACGGTTTTGCTAGCCCTGTTGGCGCTGGTTATTTTGGTTCTACTGCGGATTCTGTTGGGCGTATACTTGCCCTTGGGAAGCAGGTGGGTTCTGGGGTTGCACAGGTGCGGGAGCAGGCTGCGGTGGATAATAAGTAGGTGGAGGCTGCGCAAGTGCTGAACCTTGTGGGGGTTGCTGATATGTTTGCAGAACGGGCTGTGGGTTTACCGCAGGGGCTGCCTGTGGTGGGTAATAAGCAGGTTGGGCTTGAGAGGACACAGGAGCTGGTGCAGCCTGTGGGTGGTAATATGGCTGAGGTGCAACTGGGGGGGAGTAAGCGGGGGATGCATGACCAAAGCACTGAGGTGGACATGAGGGTCCATGGGAATGGTGGTGATGTGCCATGGGAGAATACGAATTGGTTGCTCCGGATTGAGATGTAGCCCGTGAAAGGTCGGGGCCATGGCTAGGACGTTATGGAAAAGGGTTGGGGATGCGAGGAAACACAACTAATGATCCATCTGCGGCATGGGATGCCCCCCGCACATCGTGTCGGGAGGAATCACCGCGAGGGGTGTCAGGTATGATGGAATACAGATAACCCGATTGGGCGTAAATGAGGTCAAATTGATGGGCTTTGAGGATGGCCTCTTCTTCAGACTAGGGTCATTTGGATGCCACATCCTTGGCAATGATAGGAAGGAGGTATTTTAGAAACCAATCTAAGAAGATATGGTTGTCTAACTTGATTTTGCAGAGGCTGCAGCGTCGATGCCACTCATGAATGTGGTTAGTGATGTGGGTAGCCGTGTTCTGTTTGAAAGACAGTAGGATCTCAACTCTCGCGTCATAGCGGACAGGTAACTGAAAGAACTGCAGGAAGGTCGAGGCAAGGGAAGTAAAGGTGGCATGGGTCCCATGGGGTTGCTCGATGTACCACTTAGCTGCAGAGCCAGTGAGGGTGCGCTATAATAGACAAAGGAGGACAAAGTCGTCCACTATGGAGTTGGAGGAACACCATAGATGGAAGGTCATAATATGGTTATGGGGGTCCTCACCTTCCTTGCCCTCAAACTTAGCGATGTTGGAGGGGAGCTTGGTGGGCATGTGAGGCCACGCAGGGTCGTGTCTAATGGGATCATTAGTCAATCTAGCTAGGTCAGGAAGGTTGAGACTAGCCATGAATGGCAAACTAGTAGAAGGATGTGACATACTAGTGGGTGTGACCATGTTGGGGCCAATGCCCCCAAGTGGAGGGGCAGGGTTTGGGATGTTGCCCCCAAGTGAAGGGACGAAAGTTGTATGGGACGGTCCTGCACCGCCAAGGGTAGTGTGAGTCACTGATGGAGTGGGAATAGGTATGCCAGCTACTGGAATGGGTACAGTGATCAGAATGGTAGATGTGGGCCCCATTGAGGGCATACCCAAAGCAGGTGTGGTGGTGGATGCTCCACCAATGGTCCCTACAAAGAAAGGAGTGGAAGTCATGCCAGCCATGGGGCTAGTTGGTGCAGTGTAAGTGGGGTTCTCAGAGTCTGCCTCAGAATCAGAGGTAAAATAGGGGGCGTCAAGATCGGTTAACGGAGTTCTATGCCATTGACAAGTGGAGTCAAGTGACAAATCTCGAGATCTATGATGAGTGGTATCAAGTGATGAAGATCTATGTCTATGACGGGTGATGTCAAGTGAACCGTGCTTTGGGGGCTTGCCCTGGAGGTGCCGAGAATGTCTCGGGGACTCAATGGTGACAGATGGTGTCAAATATCTGGGTGTTGTGTTGAGTGAAAAACAACTCAAAAACCCTAATGCAACTGAGTGCGCAGAAGGAGAGCTCAAAAAATATGGCACTCGGGCCAACAACCAAATCAAAACACTTACTGTAATAGCTGTGCTACAATAAGTGGAGTATCAACATAAATGGTCAGAATACCAACAAGCAGCAGGTTTCCTAAAAAATGAAAATAGTGTACTCGCTAGACCAAAAGGAGGTAAGGGAGCATGCAAACACCTAGCTAAATAGTATTCTGACTCAACTAGACATATCCTCTGCAAGGTGATGAAATCCAAGTCAGACAATATGGATAGTAGAGCCAAGTGGCTAAAGATATCCCCCTACCAAGAGGGACACCGGGTAGTCAATCCTAGAAGAAAAGTAACTAAGATACCCCGTTCATGACACGTTCGGTTGGGTGAATCTGCCGTTTGGTTCTATCGCCACTGTATCCCCATACGGGTGATACATCGAGAACTGCGAAAGGTATCCTTCAGTTACTGAATGGATTGCAGTATTCCACTCAGGCTTCCGGAACCAGTCTGGCAACTTCAACCCTCCTAGGGGAGAGGCCTTCCCGATAAATTGGTTTTAAACTGTGTCAAAAAATACTAGGGGATTTTGGTTCCCTAATGGACAACAGCTATGTCTCAAGTGTAAGCAACCGAGGGGTGTTATTTGGATGCCTATCCCCCTGATCCTACCTAACTACAAAAATTCTTATGTGTTCCCCAAGTGGGGTTAGAATGTTGGTTGTGTTAAGTAGTATTTTAAGGCTCACTTGAAATAGGTGACAGAATGTGTGCATGTGAGATGATGAACCCAAGTAAAAGTGCCACGGGGTGGGCAACTAAAAATAACAATACAACATGTAAACTTTGAAATGCAAAATTTTCTCTTTTTAATTAAAATGCTGAAATTTTAAAAAAATATTCTATAAATGGAACATAAATAATACTGCAGAAAAATGCTGTAGGGAAGTATGGCTGCAGATCGGACAGATGGCTGTGCAGGTGCAGAAAATATTGCAGCAAAGTGCTGGGTTCAAAACAGGGAAAAAAAAGTGCAGAAAACAGACCGCGGGTCTGTGGCAAATCTGGGCGGTCGGACCGCGGGAAACAGCTCAACAGTCGTGGACGGGTTGCGGGATTTTGGCCGAAAGACACAGTTGGACCACGGGATAAAGGTCGAAAGTCGCAGGCGGGTTGCAGGAAAATGGCTGAAAGCCGCAAGCGGGTTACAGGAAAATGGCTGAAAGCTGCAAGCGGGATGCGGGAAAAAGGACGAAAGACGCAGGCGAGTTGCAGGAAAATGGCTGAAAGCCGCAAGTGGGATGCGAGAAAAAGGCTGAAAGACGCAGGCGAGTTGTAGGAAAATGGCTGAAATCCGTAAGCGGGACACAGGAAAAAGGCCGAAAGACGCAGGCGGGTTGCAGGAAAATGGTTGAAAGCCGCAAGCGGGACGCAAAAAAATGGGTTAACAGCCGTGGTCGGACCGCACGAAACAAGCTAATAGCCACGGTCAGATCGCAGGTAGCAGACTGGAAACCGCCGGTAGGTCGCCGAAAACAGTCTGAGAGCCATGGTTAGATCGCAGGTAAATTCCTCAAAGACGTGGTCGGAATGCAACTACATGGGGCAAAAGACGCGGTTTACAGTAGCCGAAAGGAAAAAACAGAAAAATATTGCAGAAAATTAAAAAACATTTAAAACTTTAAAACTATAACAAGAAATTCAAAGGAACACAAGGGGAGTCACCAAAACTGTAGCTAGGGTTTTCACCCTAGCTTGTGCAAATGGGCACCTACTAAGGAGAAGGGACTCCTTAGTAGCAGTTCAGAAAAACATTAAATGAAAGACAATACAGTAAAATGGTAATTATTCTAAACATGTGCATAAAAATAAATGACAAGATTATAACAAATGTTTTTTTTTGTATTTATTATACCTCCAATGTGAAGGTTGATGAAGCCTTTGCAGTAGTCCAAGAGGGTTGCTTCCAAGCTCTAGTTTTGTTCCTTTCTCTTTCTCCAAAGGGTTTTGGAAATGGGCCAAAGGGGCACTCAAATGTGAAAGTAGCTCAAGGGTGAGCTAGGGTTTCAGGAGTGATTTTGGCAGAGTAAGGGTGTGGTTGACTGTGGATATGAAATGAGGGGCCTCCATCACCTATTTATAGGTTCTTAGTGGTGAAGTGCTAGCCCATGGTTTTGGGCACCATATGGTTTAGGTCAGCTGTATAGGGTTTTTGCTTCATTTTTTCCTCTTTTTCCTCTTTTTTGTGTGTTTTTTATTCCCTTTTTAGAGGGTTTTTGCTATTTTGGAGGAATTTTGGATTATTTTGGGGGGAAAAGGAGTTTTTTTGGCCTTTTAGAGGCCTTTTTAAAGGTTTTGTGGCCTTTTGGAGGCTTTTTAATGGGATTTTAAGGTTTTGGAGGCAAATATGGTAGGAAATATGGACAAATGAGTCATGTAATGGGGTAGATGAGGTAGTGAGCACTTTTTGGGTGTTAACAAGCATGTGCGCGCTAGTGACGTGTATGCACTACAAACACGCATGCGCGTTCCTGTTACTAGTTTAAAAAAAATTTCTCGGTTCCCAAGAATTCTACCAAAAAACACGGGTTTCATTTCTTTCGTGGGTTTCAAGATCTTACAGGTTTCTTATTAGCTCACACTCATTGATATTTTGGACACTCATTGATCTATTGGACACAAAATCACCCTTGGAATCTAACAAACATCTTCAGTGGTCTTTGAATCTGGTGGATACATTCAAGCTACCAGTTTCCATTGCAAGTGGAGATCATTTCTATAGAGGTATGGTGAATTGTAAATAATTCTTTTCATTCACACGATTTGAGATTCTCCCATGCCCTTTTGATTTTATCATATACCTATATCAATATCCATTCATAGACAACAATGAATTTGACAAGAAGAATTCCCAAGTTCACATCTAAAAAAACTCATATGAACACTGGACAAGATGATGTATGCAACCTCCTCATTGTGTAATTAGTTCCCAAGTTAATTTTGTTCTTTTCACCTCATATTATAGTAGCAAAAAATATTACACACTCACTAAACATGACTAAAAATATCACTTCACTCATCCACAAAACCTCAACTCTCTCATCTCTTATTCAATACCATTGTATGGTTGGAGGATATCTGTAAGTATATGCACCTTTCCTTTCTCTATGAATCCAAATATGATAATATTCATCCATATTTACCATCCTTACAATATCCCCTCACCTTTAATAATGATTTTTTTTCAAAAAACTAAGACTTTCCCAGTTCATGCTCTATCCAACATGATCATTGTTGGTATGGTCCCTAGTTCCCCACTTTCCAACACCTCCATACCCTAGATATTGCACATTGAAAGTTCAAATTGTATTCCCCCTAATCACCCTTCCCAAGACCATGATCCTTGTTAGAAACATTTGCATCCTCCTTAAGGTTTTGCACAATACAAAGTATACATTCATTCTATTGTGATGCATTGTTGAATTCAACCATGGGTATTTTAAACTCAAAATCACATTCTATCATCTCAAGGCTTATAGATAAGGAAATAATTTGTTGTTGTTTCTTCAACTCCTTAAGGTGTCATATAACCTAGTAATTTATGATGGTAAAGGACATTGCCTCAAATGGAAGGATATACCATTCCACTATGAAGACAAAGCAATCAAACTAGGTGCAAAATTTAGAATTGATAACATTAAGAGAGAAAGCAAAAAATGCAACTAATTAAGATGAAAAATATGATGTAAACCAATAAGAATTCCTTGGGGGAATTTGCAACCTCCTCATTGTGTAATTAGTAAAATTATTCTCTTTACCTTATTTGATGTATAAAAACTATCAAACTATTCCCAAGGAATCTCTAGCCATCTCTGTTGTAGGGTGTTACTACCATAATTTTTATGAATTCATGGCTAGGCAAGATACTAGTTTCTCCACTCTACACTTGACCAACCATCATCTATATTGATTGGAATTGTAAGGGATAATGATGTTTATTCAAACACAAATAAAACAACATAGTATGTAGTTGTATGTGTTAATTTTTAAAGTGGTAAGTTATGTTGGAATGTGTCAAGTTCATTGTATAATGGCACTAATATCTTATTTGTTGTTTCTTTTGCAGGGGTAGGCCTGATAGTTTTGTTAAAAGGACTTTTGGAGATGGGAAACTCACGCAACGCAACAAAAAAATATAGAAGGAATATTCCCATTGAAAAGGTCAATGACTTACGAGAAAAGGCCAGGTTGGGAATGGAAAGATTGAGACATGGTCCTATCGTTGCCCCGAATCCTTCCACTGATCCTAACAAAGTTGTTGAGACAAAAAACTCTTGTTCAAAACCACAGGTAAAACGGTTGCATCCAATGGACCCAACTCAAATTCCAACATTAACACAATCTCCAACCAACAATCCATCAACGAGTCATGCTGAAGTTCCTCACGACACTGAAATTTTGGGAGATGTTGCATGTGTAGATATGGACATACAAGCCTTGCTTAATTTGCAATCTCCCCAAGAAGACCACAACCATGTCGACCACACTCCTATTATGTACCAATCTATGAATGAATCACCACAGCAAACAAGGTCTGGTATTCATGTCTCATGT
This sequence comes from Larix kaempferi, assembly GCA_027924585.1. NCBI lineage: Eukaryota > Viridiplantae > Streptophyta > Pinopsida > Pinales > Pinaceae > Larix > Larix kaempferi. The sequence goes on along the minus strand of BSBM01000924.1, from coordinate 17,865,453 downwards.
CCACCCTCCATACCTCGACTGTCCAGTGCAAGAAGAAGAACTCCTAGACGTATTCATGTGGATGAAAGTGCTATGTCGGGGGTTGAAGGTAAGTTGCCAAAATGCACTATCGAATGGAAATGTAGCAAAATTGTCAAGGAATATTTTGAATCCAAAGGTGATGCGGGTAAATGCCAATTATTGCTATGTTTGTTAAAGTAACATTGTTTAGCTATTGTTAGGAGAATTTTGGGCATAAAGATAGTTAAAATTTCAGAGGCTAGTAGTCATATTGTTAGAAATCCCCAATCTGCATTTAATGTTATTGTGAAGATGTCTCGTACAAAATATCTTTGTGCAACTCGTCGTGTTTTAGAAAAATCAGTTGTAAGCAAGTCCACAAGGCAACGTCGCCTTCTATCACACACTTCTCACATACCCAAATTAAATAGAAAAACTATTAAAAAGTACTCTGTTATAAGAGAAAATATTGACACTCCGGGCGGAAACGATTGTTGGGATTTTGTTGGTAGGTTGCCTCGTGCAGATAGGAAGCTAATTGATGTTGTTAAGGAGTTAGTACAAAAGTTTGGCATGATCATACTAGACCTTCATCAAACCAAAGAGACGTGCTAAAGCTGGGAAAAGGTTCTACTGACCGTGAACCCCATGTTAAACACTTCCTTGACACCACACAGACTGAACTCTATGAGAGATTCAGGAATGAGCACACACAATTTAACCTGGGCCAAAGGCCCTTTGAGAAATGCAAACCATGGTACATTCGTATATGCATTGATTGGAACACCTGTTGTTGTAGATACCACATAGAATATGAATATTATTATGACACATATAAACATATATTTTGTGATTTGCACACTAACACTGTGCAGGGATGCGATGGATCCATACTACCACCGAATGCATCAAGAGACTTTATCCACAACATCATGTGTCCAAGGCCCGAAGGACAAAAATATTATGAAAAATCGTGTCTATATGGGACATGTTCTAGGTGCAGTGGGTTTTCTCTTTTGAACCTTGCATCCATGAAAGCAAGGAGCATGAATTTGGCAGGATGGGCATGGAGATGCAGAGCTTCAAGTATGTAACCTATCAATTAGACAGTGCCAGGGAAAGTAAAAAGATTGCATTAGTGAAGTCATGGGTACAAATGAATATTTCATATTTTTCATATTACATGTTCAATTTATGACATATACATTTTTCCAAATGCCACATTGTAATACTGTGTAGTGTGACGTAGCCTTCATCCGGGGGGTGAATCGCGTTAAATATTGCGTAGTGTGATTGTTGTGTTTGTGTTTTGGCACTGTTCATTTACTTAGTATGGATGTTTAATGTTGCAGTTATCTGTTATGTGATTGCTTTTATATGTATTCGTTGTAGGAATGATGGGAATAATATGTTAAGTAATACGTGTGTGGGTGAATGTTAAGTATTCAGCACTTGTAAGTCTTTGAATGCATGAATCTGTTGGATAATCACATAGTTAAGCACTGGATTCTAGTGTAGTGTTGGAGCATGCAGTATTGTATGTCCATTCATTCACATATACCATAATGATAAGAACCTAAGTGTTGTCGAATGGATAAAGATTGTTAAGTAAGGTTGATCAGATTTGATCAAGTCCTGAAGTGGACGTGCGGTCTAGTTGATGTGCTGACCTATTGTGAGTCTTACGGGGTAAGCTATTGATATCTTATCGTCATAACACAAGAAGTATCCCACACCGCACAGTCTTTGGATGTGCTAGTAGCGCAAGAACCTTCGCTTGCTGAAGTATCTGACGCGACGTAGAGACTTCGCGCAATCTTTTGTCCGCAGCAAGAGTCTCTTATCATGCTTCCCATCAGTCTCTTTTTGACACTCGCATCACCAGGTTGTGGAAACCTGATTCTGCAACCACCCCCTCAGTTTCTCCTCAGGTGAGACCTCAGGCTGCTCGTAGTTTGTTTCCAAAAGGGACGGTGAATAAGGGTTTTGTTGGTTCCTTGAGCTGCGAAGTACATGGGTCTACATTGGAAACCTCTAGATCAGTTACATACACTAACATTAGTCAGCGATTTTGACAGACTATGACCATATCTCAGATCTTGTACAACCAGGACACATATATGCAGTTGTTGCCCCAAAAGACAATGAATGGGGCGTGGATTATTGGTTGGCACAGTGCATCCAAGGTAAGCAAACACTCTACGCATCATTAATCGACGATGAAGGCATTCAATTTCCTATTGGCTCGATGGTGGTTAAGGGGGAATATCTTACACTAGATGGGAAGAGATAAAGACTAGTGGGCATGTATTCATGGATTACAAACTAGGTTCAGTGGTGTATCACTTCACAAACTTGATCGTTGGCACAAACATCCATCTTCAGACAATGTCAAGCAAGAGCTCAATGAAGGTACGCTACTACCTGCCTCATTCAGAACACGAGAGTTTGATGGAGACAATTAGCAACAGAGAGGAACCAAATGGATTTATTGAATGAGGCTAGTCAACTTTACATAAGAGAAATAATTGCATCAAAGAATGTTATGTTCTACATCGAGGTATGTGTAGTTTTATGTTATTTTGTTGGTACATGCATTTTTTGTTGATACATACATACATACATGTCTTCGCCATACATACATGCATACATACATAGAGATACATACATACATAGAGATACATCCATTTTCCATGTCATCATTTCACCCTTTGTCATTAATGTTTAGAAACCTAATCTATCCCTAGAAACTTAGTCTAGCCCTAGAAGCACTAATATAACTCTACAAACCTAATCTAGCCATAGAAATCCTAGAAAGCTAAACTAACCCTAGAAACACTAATTTAACACTAGAAAACTAATACTATAAACCTAATCTAGTCCTAGAAACCTAAACTAGCCCTACAAACACTAATCTAACCTAAACTACCCCTACCATTTCTCTCATTTGGTATTAGAGAAGTTGCTTTAGACCTACCTCACTCATGTCAATGCTTGAGTTTTTGGAGGCCGACCTCCCACCCCACATGTCGTCTTCAACATTTTTTGTTCTCTTGGTTTTGTTCCCACCCAAACTTTTTTCATGCTTTGGATACCTTGAGGTATATCCCCAACCCAAAAAACTCTTACATTATGACGCTTATGTTGGTGATTGGATTCACCAACAAAATTATATTTAACAATACACATATTCATAGATTTGGTTCCCCATGCTCAATGCTCACCCAAATCTAGCTATATTCTGGGTTTTTTCCCTTATCCAAGCATCGTGTCATCAACCTAGGGTTTCCACTAATATATTCTAACTAGATACTAGAATCTCCTTGACCACATTTGATGGAAAAATGCATAGAGATCTTCTAGACTCTTAGATATGTATCCTAGCAATTTATTTAAAAACATGCTCATTTATGGTTGGAGATTGATGCTTGATTCCTATAGATAACCACTTAGAGGTACTTGTCATCATCATCATCAACATCATTATCACCATCACCATCATCATCAATGTCTTCATCATCATCACTATCTTCATCATCATCACCATCTTCATCATCATTGTCATCTCTAGGTTCCTCATCAACATCATCATCACCATCACCATCACCATCACCATCATCATCATCTTCATCATCATCACCATCATCATCATCATGAACATCTTCATCATCATTGTCATCTCTAGGTTCCTCATCAACATCTCCATCATCACATATTCTTCGTCATCATCATCTTCATCACCATCACCATTACCATCATCATCAACATCACCATCACCATCACCATCTCCATCATCATCAACATTTCCATCATCATCAACATTTCCATCATCATCATCTTCTTCCTCATCAACATCGACGTCACCATCACCATCACCATCACCATCAATGTCTTCATCATCAACACCCTCATCATCATCATCACCATCACCATCATCATCACCATCACCATCATCATCACTTTCATCTCTAGGTTCCTCATCAACATCTCCATCATCACATCTTCTTTGTCGTCATCATAATCATCTTCATCACCATCACCACCATCATTTCCATCTCTAGGTTCCTCATCAACATCTCCATCATCACATCTTCATCATCATCATCATCATCATCTTCATCACCATCACCATCATCATCAACGTCTTCATCATCATCACCATCTTCATCATCATCATTAACTCTAACTCTAACCCTAATTCAATTTCCTTCTATAACTCTAACCCTAACCCTCAACCAAACCCTATCACTAAACCATCTTCTTCATCATCATCATCATCATCTTCATCACCATCACCATCACCATCATCATCACCATCATCATCATCATCAACATCTTCATCATCATTGTCATCTCTAGGTTCCTCATCAACATTTCCATAATCATCATCTTCATCATCATCATCATCTTCATCACCATCACCATTACCATCACCATCATCATCAACGTCTTCATCATCATCACCATCATCATCATCATGAAAATATTCATCATAATTGTAATCTCTAGGTTCCTCATCAACATCTCCATCATCACATCTTCTTTGTCATCATCATCATCATCTTAATCACCATCACCACATCATCAACGTCTTCATCATCATCACCATCTTCATCCTCATTGTTGTCTCTAGGCTCCTCATCAACATCTCCATCATCATCATCTTCTTCATCGTCATCAACATCTTCATCACCATCACCATCACCATCATCATCAACGTCTTCATCATCATCACCATACGGAGGAAAACCCTAGTTTCCAAATTGGACGTACAAGGTGACACCTGGGACACAGAACTAGAGGAAAGGGGCACCCCTAGCACTATCTTGACATCTTGAATCCAATGGAGTCAACGATTCGTCGATCTGAGCCAGGGTTGTCATTCTATGGTTCCTTCCATCTTGCATCCAAAAGGCCTTCAAGGAAACCTGCTGGATACTTGTCAGGGGCATAAAATTCCAACTGTGCAACAAAACCGGGTTCCAGGGAGTCCTGCAAGTGTGTCTAGGGAGGTTCTAGCTGGGAATGCTAACCATACGTGCTCAGTCGAGGATTTTGCAAATTTGACCCCAATGTGCAAAAATTGCACACTCCTGTACTGAGCAAAACCCTAGTTTCCAAAATGGATGTACAAGGTGACACCTAGGCCACGACACCGGAGGAGAGGGGCACCCATAGCACTATCCCGATGTCCTGAATCCAATGGAGTCAACAGTTTGTCGATCCAAGCCACGGTCGTCATTCTATGGCTCATTCTGTGTCGCATCCAAAAGGCCTTTAGGGACACCTGCTGGATACCTATTGGGGGCATAAAATTCCAACCGTGCAATGAAACTGGGTTCCGTGGAGTCCTGCAAGTGTGTCTAGGGAGGTTCCAGCTGGGAATGCTAGCTATACGTGCCTGGTCGATGATTCGGCAAATTTGACCCCAATGTGCAAAAATTGCACACTCCCGTACTGAGCAAAACGCTAGTTTCCAAAATGGACGTACAAGATGACACTTGGGCCACAGGACCAGAGGACCGGAGGAGAGGGGAACCCCTAGCACTATCCCAACGTCCTGAATCCAATGAAGTCGACAATTTGTCGATCCGAGCCACGGTCATCATTCTATGGCTCATTTCGTCTCGCATCCAAAAGGCCTTCAGAGAGACCTACTAGATACCTACCGGGGGCATAGAATTCCAGCCATGCAACGAAACCGAGTTACGGGGAGTCCTGCAAGTGTGTCTAGGGAGGTTCCACCTGGGAACGCTATCCATACATGTCTGGTCGACGATTTTGGAAATTTGACCCCAATGTACAAAAATTCCACTTTCGTACTGAGCAAAACCCTAGTTTCGAAAATGGACATACAAGGTGACACCTGGGCCACGGGACCGGGGGAGAGGGGCACCCCTTGCACTATCCTGATGTCCTGAATCCAATGGAGTCAATGGTTTGTTGATCCAAGCCACGGTGGTCATTCTATGGCTTGTTCTGTCTCGCATCCAAAAGGCCTTCAGGAACACCTACTGGATACCTACCGGGGCCATAGAATTCCAACCGTTCAACAAAATCGGGATCTAGGGAGTCCTGCAAGTGTTTCTAGGAAGGTTCCAGCTGGGAGCGCTAGCCATACCCGCTTGGTCGACGATTTTGCAAATTTGACCCCAATGTGCAAAAATTCCACACTCCCGTACTGATCAAAACCCTAGTTTCCAAAATGGACGTACAAGATGACACCTGGGCCATGGGACCGAAGGGGAGGGGCACCCCTAGCACTGTACCGACGTTTGAAATCCAATAGATTGGACGGTTTGTCGATCCGAGCCATGATTATCATTCTATGGCTCGTTCCATCTCGCATCCAAAAGGCCTTCAGGGACACCTGCTGGATACCTCTCAGGGGCATAAAATTCCAACCGTGCAACAAAACTAGGTTTCGGGGAATCTTGCAAGTGTGTCTAGGGAGGTTCCAGCTGCGAACGCTAGCCATACATGCCTGATTGATGATCTTGCAAATTTGACCCTAATGTGAAGGCCATGCTAATTCGCTCAAGGGTGCCATGCACGTCCGGGGGCCTCTGGACGAGAAATGGCCCTCTTGAGCGAATTTGGAATGGTCCTCACTGAGCAAAACCCTAGCTCCGGAGATGGCCTATTGGGACCGCGTTCGAGTCTTTGAGGCACGCTGTGGGGGGGGGCCTACTTGACACTCAGTGTCCTGGATCCACCAGAATCATTGGATTCACAAACAAAACCACGGTTTGGCTGCTACAGGCACTCTAGTCGGCCACCCTAGGGCCATTCAGGGACATTTTGGGGATTTGCTCTGGGGCCACAAAACCCAAACCGGAGAGTGAATTTGGATTCCGTCAGCTCCCACAGGTCAACATGTCCATTGTGGACCTTTCCATGGTGGCCACGCATGCCTAGGGGCCTCTGGACGAGAAATGCCCCCCTTGAGCGAATTTGGAATGGCCCTCACTGAGCAAAACCCTAGCTCCGAAGATTTCCCATTGGCACTGCTTCCGAGTCTTCGAGGCACGCTATGGGAGGTCCCCTAGCTGAAACCCAGTGCCCCGGATCCACCAGAATTGATAGATTCGCGAACAGAGGAACGGTTTGGATGCTACGAGAATTCTATTCGGGCACCCTAGGGCCATTCAAGAACTCTTTGGAGATTTGCTCCAGGGCCATCGAACCCAAACCGGTGAGCAGACTTGGATTCCGTCGGCTCCCATAGGTCCAAGTGGCAATTGTGGACCTCTCCACAATGGCCACGCACACCTGGGGGCCTCCGGGTGAGAAATTCCCCCCTTGAGCAAATTTGGAATGGCCCTCACTGAGAAAAACTCTAGCTCCGGAGATGGCCCATTGGCACTGCTTCTGGGTCTTCGAGGCACGCTGTGGGGGGTCCCCTAGCTGAAACTCGGTGTCCCGAATCCACCAGAATCGATGAATTGTGAACATAGCCATGGTTTGGCTGCTACAGGAATTCTAGTCGGGCACCCCGTGGCCATTCATGGACACTTTGGGGATTTCTCTAGGGCCACGAAACCCAAACTGGTGAGTGGACTTGGATTCCATAAGCTCCCATAGGTCCACGTGGCCATTGTGGACTTGCCCATGGTGGCCACGCACGCTCGGGGGCCTCCGGATGGTGATGAAGAAGAAGATGATGATGATGGAGATGTTGATTAGGAGCCTAGAGATGACAATGATGATGAAGATGGTGATGGTGATGGTGATGGTGATGATGAAGAAGATGGTTTAGTGCTAGGGTTTGGGTGAGGGTTAGGGTTAGAGTTATAGAAGGAAATTGAATTAGGGTTAGAGTTAGATTTAATAATGATAATGAATATGGTGATGATGATGAAGATGTTGATGATGATGGTGATGGCGATGAAGATGATGATGATGACGATGAAGAAGATGTGATGATGGATCTGTTGATGAGGAACATAGAGATGACAATGATGATGAAGATGTTAATGATGATGATGATGGTTATGATGATGAAGACATTGATGGTGATGGTGATGGTGATGGTGATGGTGATGGTGATGGTGATGGTGATGATGAAGAAGATGGTTTAGTGCTAGGGTTTGGGTGAGGGTTAGGGTTAGAGTTATAGAAGGAAATTGAATTAGGGTTAGAGTTAGAGTTAATGATGATGATGAAGATGGTGATGATGATGCTGGTGATGGGGATGAAGATGATGATGATGATGACGAAGAAGATGTGATAATTGAGATGTTGATGAGGAACCTAGAGATGACAATGATGATGAAGATGTTGATGATGATTATGATGGTGATGATGAGGAATACGTTGATGATGGTGATGGTGATGGTGATGGTGATGGTGATGGTGAAGAAGATGGTTTAGTTCTAGGGTTTGGGTGAGGGTTAGGGTTAGAGTTATAGAAGGAAATTGAATTAGGGTTAGAGTTAGAGTTAATGATGATGATGAAGATGGTGATAATGATGAAGATGTTGATGATGATGGTGATGGCGATGACGATGATGATGATGATGACGAAGAAGATGTGGTGATCGAGATGTTGATGAGGAACCTAGAGATGACAATTATGATGAAGATGTTCATGATGATGATGATGGTGATGATGATGAAGATGTTGATGATGATGGTGATGGTGATGGTGATGGAGATGGTGATGGTGTTTATGAAGAAGATGGAAAATAGTGCTAGGGTTTGGGTGAGGGTTAGGGTTAGAGTTATAGAAGGAAATTGAATTAGGGTTAGAGTTAGAGTTAATGATGATGATGAATATGGTGATGATGATGAAGACGTTGATGATGATGGTGATGGTGATGAAGATGATGATGATGATGACGAAGAAGATGTTGATGAGGAACCTAGAGATGACAATGATGATGAAGATGTTCATGGTGATGATGATGGTGATGATGATGAAGACTTTGATGATGATGGTGATGGTGATGGTGATGGTGATGGTGATGATGAAGAATATGGTTTAGTGGTAGGGTTTGGGTGAGGGTTAGGGTTAGAGTTATAGAAGGAAATTGAATTAGTTCATTTCTCTAATGTACATTTTATATTAATTGTATGGCTTGGTCTAAGGTGGTGCTCTCAAATAGCTATTCAATTATGAAATATTTAACAAGACATGAATTGAATTTAAGATAAGTGTATTGTTGAATATAGTGAGCATTGAGCATGGGGAACCAAGTCTATGAATAGTATTGTTAAATATAATTTTGTTGGGTGAAGCCAATAACCAACATAATCATCATAATATAAGAGTTTTTTGGGTTGGGGATATACCTCAAGGTACCCAAAGCATGAAAATTTTTTGGGTGGGCACAAAACCAAGAGAACAAAAAATGTTGAAGAGGACATGTGGGGTGGGAGGTCGCCCTCCATAAACTCAAGCATTGTGTGTAGATCTCTAGGCATTCATCTAAAATTTTCCCAATCTATCTATCCAAGTTTCATTATGTGTCATTATCCAAGATATATCTACATATTCATACACATAAATAGAAAGTGAGAAAGGGGAAAATGTAACTTTAGAGCCTTCAATAATTAGCCTTTTATTAATCCCTAACAACTATTTATTTTTACAATGTATACCTCCAGTCAAATCTTTATCCTAGTTGACTAGTTGAATAAATCTCCTACAACAATTCCAATAGAGGATTTTCAAAACAAGGGATGGGTCTCTAGACCTCGAGCATGGTGATTAAAAAATATAAAGGTTATTAGGACCTAAATGATATTTTCATGCTCATGAGCCATGAACAAGTCCTTGAATCACTACACAATCTCTCTAGACAGGATACATGGCCTTTTTTTTGGATATGGATTCCATTTGAAGGTTTTGTGCACTAAGGATGGGTCTTTAGGTATTGAAAATGATAAGGTAAGGACATATGAGGCCTCAAATCGAATATAAATGTTTTAAGGATATTATACATCAAGATTCCCTCAACCCCCAGACATGCCCTTTAAAAGAATTTTTTTTATCTTTGAGTGTGATATGGGTGCCAACATGAGGTTTTGACTACTAAGGATGGATCTTGGCATATTGACCATGGTTGACGTGATGACAATGAAGTTCATATGATTCCAATGAATCTTCCATGGATCACGGGGTAAAATGATGTCTTGAACCATTGAGTTGACTATGTTCAATATGTGTCTTAATGTCAAAAAATCCAAGATACTTAAATTACAAAGAGTGATTATCAATATTAACAAAACATTGAAGACATTATCAACACTAAAGGTCTATGCCAACTTGTGCAAGTAGTAGTTCCACACAATAACCATGCTTTCATTGAAGGCACATACTAATACACAAAGAACGATCCATATGTAACTACATTAACGATTCTCTTTTATTTCTCAATCCAATTGCACCTATGCACACCCCTCATGTTTGAACTAATTCAAGTGATATGGTTAGCCCTTCCATCCAAGCACACATATGAACTTCTCATATATCTAGGTTAATTTGATATAATATGTGATGCAATGCTTGTTAGAATTGACTATGATAACCATTACAAGGTTAAGTATGGAAGAAGTCATCGTCTCCTATTTATTTTTTTGTAGCCCTAAAGTCACAACACTTTGTAATGTAAATATCACTCCTTAGTTTACTTGGTTAGTTATGTTGTTGCTGAAAGGAAAAGATGCAAGACCCATTCAAATACAAGGGAATCATATTGAGGTCACTTGGTGTCTAGAAATAACATCTATATGTATGTGAAAACTTTTCCATGACATCGTTATTGAAGACAAAATCATGTATGCAAAAATGTAATCAAAGACAAAGTCATATTGACAAGTGCAGATCCATCTATTAATATTCAAAAATCATCCAATCATGTACATTTTTTGGAAAAATGGAACATCGTTCCCAACGTCTATATAATGGCAACTCGTGCCCTGTACAAAATATGGCAGCTCGTGCCCTATACAAAATATGGCCCATGGTGCCCTATACAAAATATGGCAACTCATGCCCAAAATGCCACATCGTGGTTAGTGTACATAGGAGGGTCTCTCAATCCTCCTTCCCACCCTCAAAGCTCCCAGGTGCATCTCCAAAATTGATCTTCCTCTTCTTCGTGCTAGAGGACGCTTGGTCCTTCGGGCGTCTTAGACCACGTCCCTGTTGATGTCCATTTTTGTCACTATTTTTTATCATCAAATCACTTTGAATGACATTATTTTCATCATCTTTTAGCTAAATAAGTTAAATTAATTTTTCCATTCAGACCTTCAAACAGACCCGGTATGCGTATATTTACTTATCACATGAATTTTGATCAAATCTTGTTAAATTATGATTTGTTAATGATTAATGTGACATTTCTGGGCATACTTGGCATCTAGTTTTGTTTTACAGGCTGCGTTTCTCAAACAGACCTTCATTCAGACTGCGTGCTTATATTTCTATGCCCAGCCAAGTTCAGCTCGCCATTCAACCTCCCGTTTAGCCCGCGAAATCAGCGGTTGGCATACCTTGGACCATTAAAGTAAAAAATGGACATGTGGGTTTTGTTTTCCACGTAATGGGCATGGTTAATGAGCCATTGTTCTAGAAGATTCATCCATATGTTCGCCAAGCTCGACAACGCATCCCACGTCCATGTCAACAGTCCAACGCTCCATTCATCCTTGCATTCAGCTTGGAATCATGTTGTTTGTTCACGCCATTGTATTGGAAGGAGTCCAGGTCGCACACGTTCAACCTGCTAGCACTCATACCTGCTCACACCTGTTCACGCTCATTCATGCCGGTGTTCTGGAAGAAGCCTATCTACCCACATTCAGTTCTCCAACATACTTGTTCGCTCCACGTCTAAGGTCGATTGACGCTGCAATAGCCTAGTGAAGGAATCAATTCCGTCAAGTTTGGTGTATGCTCCCTGCACTGGCATTCACCATTCAAAGCAGCAGTTACAGTCATTTAAACGCTTCTGTTATTAGAGAGGTCGACTCCGTCAACCCTCTCATCCATTGTAATCATGTATAAATAGACGTCTTTGTGACTGAGACGAACTAAGTCTTGTCAAGCTTTGTTTTGTGTTGTTAAGTCTCATTTTTATTGACATGATTGAGACGGAGTCGGTCTTATTGGTCTTTCCCTGACTGCAAATGGACATAGGAATGCTATAATACTCCGCTAATTCAATATATACATCTCTGTTCTAGTTTTTATGAAGATTTGGTACCATGTATGGTGATTGATTACTAAAGACTCAGCCTCTGCTTGCTGAGATAGGCCCCTTAACAATCAACGGTCTCCAGTCTGTGTGTATAACTCGTGTTGTGTTGTTTATTTCATCTCCATATCTATTTTTATAACTTGATGTTTATATCCTGATATTTTGTTGCTTACATAGATGAAATCTTTGTTTTGTGTTGTGCATGTTATCACTGTTCGTATTCCATTATTTTATAAATAACATCACATGTTATGTTATGTACTTCGGTTACTATTTATGTTGTTTATATAAATAAAACTTATGTTAGATGTTATGTTTATTTTTTTGTTATGTTTGCAGAATTTAATATGACTGGTCAAGCATAGCTTTCTTGATTACTTTCAGTCTTTTCTACAACTAGATAAGTTAATCAGTTCATGTTTTAAATTCAATTCATAGTTAGAATTAGTATTGCTAATGTTTTCTTGTGAACTGTATTTTGCTGCTAACATAATCTCCCTTCTTCTGAATTCGGAAATGGTCGACCAATAGCTTTGATAGTTTGTAGTTTGCTTTCAATTCTTCTTCCATCATTTTTAGATATTGCTCCCAATTCCTCCATAGTTAGCATTAGCCTCTTTCTGTTTCTCCTTCTCTCTGTTAGTCTTTCTTCCTATTGCTCTAGGTTAGCTCTCTCTTCTTCCATCTTACCTTCTTCTCATATCCAATAGAATAATTCCTCTTCTTAGATAATGGTTGGAGTAGTTTCTCATTAGTTTAGCTTCTAAATAGTCTCTCCATTGATTTCCTTTGCACTGTAGGATCATATGCATGAGTCAGCTAGCCATTAAATCATCCCAATTCTTCTTTTCTTTCATTTTCCACCATTCGGACTGTCATTCAAACCGCCATTCAGACTAGCGTTCGGATCGTCATTCGGACCTGTTTACTTTCTGCATTGTTTTAGGCCTTCTTCAGAATCTAATTTCTTCTGCCTCTCAATCATAATTCTTCCTACTTCTAATTAATGGTTTTAGATGTAATTTAACTTTTGTTTTACGTCATTTAGAATTCTTGATCAAACTTCATCATTATTTCCTCTTTCCTCTTACTTCTTCTTAAAAAAATTTCCAACCTTCTTCCAAACTTCAGTTCTTCAAATCTAGTTTGTTAATTAGTTATTGTTCAGAATTCATTAGTATTGTTTCTAGATAATTTATTTCCAAGTAATAGTTAACAATTCTATAATTTCATTTGTTAATTATAGAACTAGTTTCTATTTAGCCAAATAATGAAGATGCTCATGATATAAGATTTGGATTAGAAATTAATATCTTTATCAAACTTTCTACTTGCATCTATAATAAATAACTTTATCAAGTTTTCTACTTCCCAAATCAAATACAGTTCAGTTAAAATATCTTCATTAAGTTTTCTACTCGCCTCATTCATTAATCAGTTTCCTGTTTTCATAGATAAAATAAATTCTTGCATTGGAATTATGAAATTCATGCAAGTAGTTTAAAAACATATAGTTGCATCTTTAGTCAGCTTAGGTTAGTTCAAGCCTTCAATCCTGCACATATAGTGATTGCATCTCATAAGCTCCCTCCCTGGGTTGACAATTTAAATATTGGAATTATTTAACACATAATAAACACCAACAGTCTCCCTGAGCCCTGAAATGACAACAATAATATATCAACTTTTTCTGGCAATTATACAAGTATAAAACATAATTTAAAAATAAAAATAGTTTGGAAATATTAGATAACTCACCACATGCGAGACTGTAAGTTGTGAGGGGATCTCCCTCCTCTGTGCTCCTAGTCTCTCAGTAATGCCACCCTACAACATTTAGAACAATCAGATAAATGCTGAAATTAGATGCATATAGTAATTTTCGTTAAAATTCAATGAGATTTTCATAAACTAGTCAATCTCATCGTGAACACAACCGGCTGGTCTTCAGGGCTGGCGGATGGAGCAGTCAGCTGGACAACCTACTCCAATTCTAGGGTGGACAGTATAGGGGAGGATGTAGCCACATTGACGGTGGCTACACCACTTGGAGGAATTGTGGAAGAAGGGGGGGTGGAAGAAGGAGACATGGACTGGGGTGGGCGAAGTGGAGATGCATGTCTAGGGCTATAAACCCCAACTGACTATAGTATGGATTGGGTCACCCTGGAAGGGGAAGCGAGTGTGTTTGGGGAATGTGGGGGGGACGAGGTTTGTGTTGCGGTGGAGGGATGAGTGACTATGGATGGGTGGTGTGTCGTGGTTGGATGGGGGAGGGTGGGAACATGGGAAACTGCTATGGAGGTGGAGCTGGATATGAAACGTAAAGGGGAGCTAGATGGAACTGTGGTGCTATATAGGAGGAGGGGGCTGGATGGAAGGGGGTGGGGAGGGATGCATGGAATGGGGTATGTATGCTAGGGGATACAACTGGCATATAAGGTGGCCGAAAGGTTGGGGAGGGAGGAATAACGACACTACCAGGCCAAGGTGCTCGCACCTGCATACACATTTATAACCTCATATTTTAATATAGAAAAATATAAATATACACAGACAAGTCATCATATTTGAAATTAAATTTATGCTTTAATACACACGATACTTGCGCATGTGGAGATATGCCGATCCTCGGTGGCGATGGATGGTCACTGGAGCCTATGGACACCTGTGCAAACACTATAATTTTTAGACTAAATTTAGAAAAACAATATTAACAATATTAAACACAATGCAAATGAGAATGACAACGATGGTACTTAAAAAACATAACTGCAATTAATTTATATTCAAGTTAGATGATAGTGGTTTGATGCGCTTTGGATATTATAGAATATTTTTATTGTATTGGTGGAGTTTATTTGTTCAAGACTTGGTAAAGAACATGGTTGCGGGTATCGTGTCCTTTGACCCATAATGGATTGGACCCATGATAATTTGGCAAAGAAGGTTGACAATTTATGCTTGAAGTGTTTGATGGTCAAAGTTGTCATTGATGACAACACGTTAAGGACAAAGGGGGAAGTGATGACATGGAAAATACTTGACTGGAAAAATGGTAAACATGACAAGCTTTGATGACTTGACAAGTTGCATGCAAGCATGACAAGTGTAGAAGACTTGACAAAGTGGAGACATGACAAAGGATTGATGACAAGGACTTGATAATGACATTGATGACAATACATTAATGACAAAGACATGGAAGAGTTAAGAACATGGAGCATACACATTATGGCAAGCACAATGGAGATGGTGACATGGCTTGAGGGATGGCAAAGGTTACAAGTATGACAAACATGGAAAGCATGAAACGTGGCAAGCATGACAAGTGTTTATGACAAGCATGAAAGAAGGACATGGAAAGCTAAGGACAAGACAAAGACAAGTGACAAGCAAGCAAGCTTGATGACTTGTCAAGCATGGTGTTTGATGACATGGAACATGACAAGGAGGACATGCTTGGTGACAAGAAGGATTGATAACTTGGTGACATGGAGGATGATGAATTGGAAAACATAAGATTAGAGGACAAAGAGAAGATGATGAGGTGGACAAGGAAGATGTGTGGGCATTTGGAAGGCCCCTTGCGGGCATTTCAAAGCACCATTGCGGGCATACTCAAAAGGACCCTACAGGCATTCTTTGAAGCACCCACTGCGGGCATTTGTGGTGTATTGCAGGCATATTGATAAGGGCCTACAGGAATTTACATGAGACCATGGCATGCATAATCTAGACCAATACAGGCATGTGTTGATGGCCCTTGCGGGCATCAAAGTGGAGCCCACTGCATGCATTTTTAAGAGTGCATTACGGGCATCTTAAGGGCATATGTGTGTCTCACATTTAATATTCTGAAAGGATAGAAGGTGACATGGCATGAAATTAAAATTAAATAAGGTGACATGCAATGGAATTAAAATTAAATAAGGTGACATGGCATGGTCATAATTAAAAAAATCATATTTGATTTATTTAATCATCTTAATGATAAAACTATAAATAGAAGACATGTTTCATAGAAGACAAGAGCATACATAGAAGACAAGAGCATACATAGAAGACAAGTTTCATTTTTAAGGAAGTAATGTGTGAAGATTTTGGGAGATTTAGGAGAGCTTGATGAATATGGTTGTCTATTATTGTCATTGATGACAACATTAATGACAAAGTTTAAGCTTGAAGAACACATGGCAGAAGGACATGAAAACAAAGGTTGATTTGGTGGACAAAGTGATGGGCATTGGAGCCATTGGCACACCTATTGAGCCAAGAGTCAAATGACCCATATTGTGGCCATTTGAAGATGATTTGGACAAGGAGAGTACATGGAAAAGATAACTTGGATGACATGGTGACAAATGGCGAAGCGTCAATAACACACATGGAATTGGTCAAGCACAGGAAGAGCAAGAAAGCATTGGATGGTAGTCTGAAGATGAAGGATACTGCAGGAATCACCAAAACCCTAGCTACGAGCTCATCATTGGTCAAGTAAGAATGACATATTTTGGAAATTTCTCTCCCATTTCTATAATAATTAGAGGTCTAGGATGCCTAAAGTGAACATGAACAGATGTTTCTAGTTTTCTTAGGTTTTCATGTTTTATAAGGTTTCATTTTTTTTTGGTTGGATTATATGAATTTATAGCTCTCAAATAATTTAGACAATATGATAAACACAACTGTAAAATACGATGATAATATGGTAATTACTCAGTTCTAATTAATTTGTAATTATTGAACACAAATTACTCATAACATGATCTAATTATTCAAAGTAAAGAAGTTACTTGTGTGTGTGGTGCCGCAATCTCCTCTGCTGCTGCCATGGCTCGGTCGAGGTCAAAGGAACCAATGTCCTCCCACCTGGAGGGTGGAGACTCGGCCCTGAATAACTGTGCATTAAAAAAAATAAAGTCAACAATGTGTAATTCAAAGTTGAATATATTAAACAATACAATATCAAATAAAATACAACAAATACTTGAACATTAAATAAAACAATAGCTAACCTGATCCATGTAGCTATATGTGGCATGCTGCTACGTAGGACCATGGAAAGAATGACCACAGTGAGAACAATGATTTGTCATTGTTCTAGTAGAACTAGAAGGCCCCTCCTGGGTTCCACCTGTACCTAGCATGTCCCAGCCACCACCCATAGACTGTGCAGCTGTGTCTGTCTGATTGATGTCCTCTCGGATCTATGAAGACATAGCCACAAATGTGGCATGTCTAGAAAAATGATGTGTGGCATGTCTAACTGAGTCATCGATCTCATCTAGGCCACTACCAAACCTGGGTGGCTGAGGAGGGGTGTCTGGCTCTTTCCTAGATGCAGGAGGTCCTCTAAGACCGACACCCTGAAACTCAGTGATGTCAAAATAGTTGACATGGTATCCTAGCTCAAACTCAGCCCACAATTTCTGAAGGAAATACTATGGGACCTCCAAATTGTTGCATGGGGGCCTGTCAAACACCATAAACCATCTCTTTCTCCAGTTATCTCTCCATAGCTTTTAAATACACCAGTCCATGCAAACCCGTCTCTTCGTCACATCTAAAGGCTGGCCTGTCAAGGGAACTATGAATTTGTTGTACAACTGGGCTTTGGTAATGTTGAGGTCTTTTATATGTTCTTTGAACATCCCAGTGGAGTAGTGTTCCCTCATTCGAGCCCTGTATTGGCTCAGGTTTGTGATCTCACTATGTGCTATGTTGATGGAATCAATAATGTTTTGCAATGATGAAGACAAGGAAACCCGAGAGGGTTCCTTGGTGCTCTTCAATTCATCGCTTCATACCCTCAATTGATTTAAATCTTGGTGCAATTGATCTTCGGGGTTTTCATTGGTTCATTGTCTGTTCCAAGGTTGTCTTCTAAAGGTCGGGTTTCATTGGTTTAATCTGATGGTTTAGGTCTATTTGTCATCTTGTTAGGTTTAGATGGCCTATAATGAATTTTTTTTGGTTTTTTAATGGATTGTATTTTTTTTTTAAAATTAAAATTGAAATGGAAAACAAAAAAAACCAAAAACAACAACAAATTCATGCTTCAACGAGGACCTAGCTAGAGAAAACATTGGAAAGGTGGTAGAGGCGTGAAATGGTGGCATTAAGGAGGCCTTAGGGTGCTCAAGGACACGTTCGTGGGGTGCTTGTTTGGCCACCGTTCGCTTGTGGGTTTGTTGAAAATGACAAACCCGTGAGCTCTGTTTTTTTTTATAAAAAAGCAAGGGTGCACGCGTGTCATTAACGTGTGCACACGCCTTTGGGAATACGTGTTAATAATGTGTGCGCGTGCCTTTTGTCCATGTGGGCTCAACCACTTGGAAGTTCGACATTGCCGAAGCCACGATGCTGAAATTAGATGCATATAGTAATTTTCGTTAAAATTCAATGAGATTTTCATAAACTAGTCAATCTCATCGTGAACACAACCGGCTGGTCTTCAGGGCTGGCGGATGGAGCAGTCAGCTGGACAACCTACTCCAATTCTAGGGTGGACAGTATAGGGGAGGATGTAGCCACATTGACGGTGGCTACACCACTTGGAGGAATTGTGGAAGAAGGGGGGGTGGAAGAAGGAGACATGGACTGGGGTGGGCGAAGTGGAGATGCATGTCTAGGGCTATAAACCCCAACTGACTATAGTATGGATTGGGTCACCCTGGAAGGGGAAGCGAGTGTGTTTGGGGAATGTGGGGGGGACGAGGTTTGTGTTGCGGTGGAGGGATGAGTGACTATGGATGGGTGGTGTGTCGTGGTTGGATGGGGGAGGGTGGGAACATGGGAAACTGCTATGGAGGTGGAGCTGGATATGAAACGTAAAGGGGAGCTAGATGGAACTGTGGTGCTATATAGGAGGAGGGGGCTGGATGGAAGGGGGTGGGGAGGGATGCATGGAATGGGGTATGTATGCTAGGGGATACAACTGGCATATAAGGTGGCCGAAAGGTTGGGGAGGGAGGAATAACGACACTACCAGGCCAAGGTGCTCGCACCTGCATACACATTTATAACCTCATAGTTTAATATAGAAAAATATAAATATACACAGACAAGTCATCATATTTGAAATTAAATTTATGCTTTAATACACACGATACTTGCGCATGTGGAGATATGCCGATCCTCGGTGGCGATGGATGGTCACTGGAGCCTATGGACACCTGTGCAAACACTATAATTTTTAGACTAAATTTAGAAAAACAATATTAACAATATTAAACACAATGCAAATGAGAATGACAACGATGGTACTTAAAAAACATAACTGCAATTAATTTATATTCAAGTTAGATGATAGTGGTTTGATGCGCTTTGGATATTATAGAATATTTTTATTGTATTGGTGGAGTTTATTTGTTCAAGACTTGGTAAAGAACATGGTTGCGGGTATCGTGTCCTTTGACCCATAATGGATTGGACCCATGATAATTTGGCAAAGAAGGTTGACAATTTATGCTTGAAGTGTTTGATGGTCAAAGTTGTCATTGATGACAACACGTTAAGGACAAAGGGGGAAGTGATGACATGGAAAATACTTGACTGGAAAAATGGTAAACATGACAAGCTTTGATGACTTGACAAGTTGCATGCAAGCATGACAAGTGTAGAAGACTTGACAAAGTGGAGACATGACAAAGGATTGATGACAAGGACTTGATAATGACATTGATGACAATACATTAATGACAAAGACATGGAAGAGTTAAGAACATGGAGCATACACATTATGGCAAGCACAATGGAGATGGTGACATGGCTTGAGGGATGGCAAAGGTTACAAGTATGACAAACATGGAAAGCATGAAACGTGGCAAGCATGACAAGTGTTTATGACAAGCATGAAAGAAGGACATGGAAAGCTAAGGACAAGACAAAGACAAGTGACAAGCAAGCAAGCTTGATGACTTGTCAAGCATGGTGTTTGATGACATGGAACATGACAAGGAGGACATGCTTGGTGACAAGAAGGATTGATAACTTGGTGACATGGAGGATGATGAATTGGAAAACATAAGATTAGAGGACAAAGAGAAGATGATGAGGTGGACAAGGAAGATGTGTGGGCATTTGGAAGGCCCCTTGCGGGCATTTCAAAGCACCATTGCGGGCATACTCAAAAGGACCCTACAGGCATTCTTTGAAGCACCCACTGCGGGCATTTGTGGTGTATTGCAGGCATATTGATAAGGGCCTACAGGAATTTACATGAGACCATGGCATGCATAATCTAGACCAATACAGGCATGTGTTGATGGCCCTTGCGGGCATCAAAGTGGAGCCCACTGCATGCATTTTTAAGAGTGCATTACGGGCATCTTAAGGGCATATGTGTGTCTCACATTTAATATTCTGAAAGGATAGAAGGTGACATGGCATGAAATTAAAATTAAATAAGGTGACATGCAATGGAATTAAAATTAAATAAGGTGACATGGCATGGTCATAATTAAAAAAATCATATTTGATTTATTTAATCATCTTAATGATAAAACTATAAATAGAAGACATGTTTCATAGAAGACAAGAGCATACATAGAAGACAAGAGCATACATAGAAGACAAGTTTCATTTTTAAGGAAGTAATGTGTGAAGATTTTGGGAGATTTAGGAGAGCTTGATGAATATGGTTGTCTATTATTGTCATTGATGACAACATTAATGACAAAGTTTAAGCTTGAAGAACACATGGCAGAAGGACATGAAAACAAAGGTTGATTTGGTGGACAAAGTGATGGGCATTGGAGCCATTGGCACACCTATTGAGCCAAGAGTCAAATGACCCATATTGTGGCCATTTGAAGATGATTTGGACAAGGAGAGTACATGGAAAAGATAACTTGGATGACATGGTGACAAATGGCGAAGCGTCAATAACACACATGGAATTGGTCAAGCACAGGAAGAGCAAGAAAGCATTGGATGGTAGTCTGAAGATGAAGGATACTGCAGGAATCACCAAAACCCTAGCTACGAGCTCATCATTGGTCAAGTAAGAATGACATATTTTGGAAATTTCTCTCCCATTTCTATAATAATTAGAGGTCTAGGATGCCTAAAGTGAACATGAACAGATGTTTCTAGTTTTCTTAGGTTTTCATGTTTTATAAGGTTTCATTTTTTTTTGGTTGGATTATATGAATTTATAGCTCTCAAATAATTTAGACAATATGATAAACACAACTGTAAAATACGATGATAATATGGTAATTACTCAGTTCTAATTAATTTGTAATTATTGAACACAAATTACTCATAACATGATCTAATTATTCAAAGTAAAGAAGTTACTTGTGTGTGTGGTGCCGCAATCTCCTCTGCTGCTGCCATGGCTCGGTCGAGGTCAAAGGAACCAATGTCCTCCCACCTGGAGGGTGGAGACTCGGCCCTGAATAACTGTGCATTAAAAAAAATAAAGTCAACAATGTGTAATTCAAAGTTGAATATATTAAACAATACAATATCAAATAAAATACAACAAATACTTGAACATTAAATAAAACAATAGCTAACCTGATCCATGTAGCTATATGTGGCATGCTGCTACGTAGGACCATGGAAAGAATGACCACAGTGAGAACAATGATTTGTCATTGTTCTAGTAGAACTAGAAGGCCCCTCCTGGGTTCCACCTGTACCTAGCATGTCCCAGCCACCACCCATAGACTGTGCAGCTGTGTCTGTCTGATTGATGTCCTCTCGGATCTATGAAGACATAGCCACAAATGTGGCATGTCTAGAAAAATGATGTGTGGCATGTCTAACTGAGTCATCGATCTCATCTAGGCCACTACCAAACCTGGGTGGCTGAGGAGGGGTGTCTGGCTCTTTCCTAGATGCAGGAGGTCCTCTAAGACCGACACCCTGAAACTCAGTGATGTCAAAATAGTTGACATGGTATCCTAGCTCAAACTCAGCCCACAATTTCTGAAGGAAATACTATGGGACCTCCAAATTGTTGCATGGGGGCCTGTCAAACACCATAAACCATCTCTTTCTCCAGTTATCTCTCCATAGCTTTTAAATACACCAGTCCATGCAAACCCGTCTCTTCGTCACATCTAAAGGCTGGCCTGTCAAGGGAACTATGAATTTGTTGTACAACTGGGCTTTGGTAATGTTGAGGTCTTTTATATGTTCTTTGAACATCCCAGTGGAGTAGTGTTCCCTCATTCGAGCCCTGTATTGGCTCAGGTTTGTGATCTCACTATGTGCTATGTTGATGGAATCAATAATGTTTTGCAATGATGAAGACAAGGAAACCCGAGAGGGTTCCTTGGTGCTCTTCAATTCATCGCTTCATACCCTCAATTGATTTAAATCTTGGTGCAATTGATCTTCGGGGTTTTCATTGGTTCATTGTCTGTTCCAAGGTTGTCTTCTAAAGGTCGGGTTTCATTGGTTTAATCTGATGGTTTAGGTCTATTTGTCATCTTGTTAGGTTTAGATGGCCTATAATGAATTTTTTTTGGTTTTTTAATGGATTGTATTTTTTTTTTAAAATTAAAATTGAAATGGAAAACAAAAAAAACCAAAAACAACAACAAATTCATGCTTCAACGAGGACCTAGCTAGAGAAAACATTGGAAAGGTGGTAGAGGCGTGAAATGGTGGCATTAAGGAGGCCTTAGGGTGCTCAAGGACACGTTCGTGGGGTGCTTGTTTGGCCACCGTTCGCTTGTGGGTTTGTTGAAAATGACAAACCCGTGAGCTCTGTTTTTTTTTATAAAAAAGCAAGGGTGCACGCGTGTCATTAACGTGTGCACACGCCTTTGGGAATACGTGTTAATAATGTGTGCGCGTGCCTTTTGTCCATGTGGGCTCAACCACTTGGAAGTTCGACATTGCCGAAGCCACGATGCGTGCTGGCATTTGGAACCGCGTGCGTGTCGCTTTTTTTTTTCCGCTCATGCACTGCTGTTGCGGCCTTTTTGGGTACTAGCTTCGTATGGGTACCCACTGGTAAATGCAAGATAGTTGCCTCATGAATTTTGCACAAAAAGACATGATCTTGGTCCTTGTTTCCCTCTTTTTGAATATTTTCCCATGTTAAAATTTCCATGTTTGAAGAAATCCATAGAAATCATTTTGTGTTTTCGGGAGCCTTAAGTTTCGATATTTTAGACCCCCACCATGGTAGGTTGTCCTCTTCTTCCATTGTCATGATCTCTTTGTATCCCTATTTCACTTGGTTAGTGCCCGTTGAAGGATTTTTGATCTAGATGAGAGACTCAGGTTCATTCAAAAGGAATAGGGATGCTCTTTTAAGACCTTGAGTGTACCTATCCCAATGAGTTACATGTGTACCTGTGAGTCCAATCCTTGAAGCACTGGACCATCTATATCTCCAGGGGTTTGAAGTATGCTCTTCATATACATCTAAGAGATAAAAGAGATTAATATTATTTAGAGATGCTTCCAATTCTGTTGAGATAAGATCCTCTCATGGAAGACCTAAAATATGGTCAACCCTAAGGAATTGAATTTTCATTTCCAGGATTCCAGGATATATTAGTGGACAAAATCCCATAGTGATTTATTTCAGTAGGGAAATGGATAGAAGGTAGAGGTGTTCCAAGTGTAATAAATGGTGGAAACAATACAATGGTGACACCATGTGTAAAAATCACCCAAGAACCACCTATTGAAGACCTAACTTTAAAAAAATCATGAAATTAAAAATTTCAGAAAAGTTTAAGGTAAGACCCACTAATGTGACATGGATGGGGTATGATGTGGAGTTGCATCATGGACAAAAGGTGATATGGAGGATCCATGTGGACGGAGTGGTGGGGCTTGGACTATCCACGTAGAATGATGTGCTCAGGTGGTAGGGTCAAAGTTCTTAGTTTCCATCTAGGTTGATGTAACACAATTTGGGGTGTTCTGCAAATGGTTAAACTTATCCCATGCAAGTCACGAGGGAATATCTAAACCATTCATGCAAAGGGAGCATATCTAGGGTTAACATCTAGGGTAGTGTTTCAAATGGTCCAAATTCATCAAGCACATTTGATTGGTGTGATCATCACTATTTGTAAGATGGAAAGGTGTAAATTGGGAGACCTCCCATGAATGGCTAGGATTAAACTGTGCAAGTTTTGGTGCATGATCTTGATGATTCATGAAGGAAGATGTGATTAGAGGCTAAACAAGGGCCCAATGACATAAAAATGGATGAGATTAGATCTTGGTATAGAGGGGTAGATATGGACCATTCATGAGGAGGATGGTCATTATGTGTGAAAACACGTGAGAAGGTAAGACGGTGTCGGAAAACCACTATTGTTGCATTATTAGTGTTGAAAAACCTCTTACCATTGCAAAAAAAACCACAATTGTTAAAGGTGGTAAGGTGATATGGTGACCTAACATGGAGGCTAGGTAGGATTCCATATGCACATCTAATGGATGTGTGGAGCCTGAGCTGGATGGGTAGAGCTAATTTGGCAATTCCACATGGTAGTTGCATCACAACATAACGTTGAAGTGCAATATTTTGTACATGTGGCAACAAGAGAAAGGTTCGAATGGGAGATTGTACACGAGTGGTGGAAGCATAAATATTTCGAGGAGATGATGGGCTCTAAATTATGTATCATTTTTCCTTCATTTTGTACATATATTTTCATCCTGGTTACCCTTAAAGACACTAATGTATATGGGTGAGTGCAAGCTAATGCAGGTCACTTTTGGTGCATTAGATGCAATAGAAAACTTGAAAATCAGGAATCGGTCAACTTACCTTGTTTTTTTGAGATACTTACACAAGATACCTTGCATTGAGTAAAAAAGATGAAATGTAGGAAATTGAATCACATTTCCGAATATATAAGTTTTACGTATTGAAGAAACTTAGGAAAAAAATACAAAAAATCAATATTGTTTTTATAAAATTATATATTTGGAATCTGCATAAAAAATGCTATCTATTCCTAAAATTTAGTAAAAAATGGTCGTGTATTTAATGTTGTAAAGAGTGGTTAAAGACAGGCATACTGAGAAAAATGGTCGAAATGCCCAATTAGCTATGGTTCAGCACTTTCCATAACATAGGTTTGGTAAGTCCGAACCGACCACATAGGAATGTGGGTGACACACGGGCATGTGAGGATGCAATTATTAGGTTCTAAGTAATGCTCGTGCATTCTAGTTAAATTCAAATATTTGTTTCGCGCACTTGGTGTCAGAAGAAATGCTCGAGCGTTTTCGTATATCTGAAACGCTCGAGCATTATTATTCACATCAAGCGCGAGTGCCATATAAATAATAACTCTTAAGCATTATTATTTACATAACGCACGAGTGTTATATAAATAATAACGCTTGAGCGTTATTATTTACGTAATGCGCGAGCATTATTATTTACATAATGTGTGAGCATTATATAAATAATAATGCTCCAGCGTTATGAACTACATGAATTATGTTTTTAAGTATTGAATGGAGATAAAGAGGGAGAGAGAGAGGAGGGATATGATAGGGGGCAAGGGACATAAATTTAAGGAGTTGGAGAGATTAATTATGAGGAAGGGAAATTAAAGGCCTGAACCCATAAGTCCCGAGTCCCAAACCCACTAAATCCCTAAACCCTTAAGCACCTAATACCTTAACATATAATCCACTACCCCATTAATAGTCGATCCCTAAATCCCTTAACCTCTAAATGTATTACTCCTTAAATCCCTAGTCCCTTAATTAACCCTTTATCTCCCCTCACTACTTTCCTTATCCTATAATTCTATAATCCCTTAACACTATAACACCTTAGACCGTAATTTCTAACCTATTAAAACCTAATCGCCTAAGCCCAGAGCCCTAAATACTATTACCCCTAAAGCCCCTAACTTCTAAACCGCTTAAGTCCTTTAATTATTTACCTCTGTTAGGATATTCCTATACTCCATCCTATTCCCACTAGTATTTTCATCATTTACATTTTCCGTCATGCATGCACTTTTAGGGTTTGCATGCATCATTTAGAGTTTGCATGCATTTGCATGCATTCCAGTCATTAGTCCCAACACCTAGCCCTTAGTTAGCTAGCCCCCAGAGCTTCCTTCCACTCAGTTTCAACCCTCCTAGCCTGTCATGCACCCTCCTTTCACCTACTGCATGAGAAGGGCGCCTTTCTCACCTACCAGTCCAGTTTATTTCAGTTATCCACCAGTCTTTCCTTTCTTTGAGGCTAGACTGACTCCTCACTGCTGTTATCACTTCGATTGACCTCCAATGAGACATGACTACCTGTTCTGACTCAAGTTAGCTCCTCATGCACCGTCCACTGATCCTCCTTCATTCAGTTAGTGTCTCCATGTGCTAGTTACATTCAAATACACCTATCACACTCAGTTAGACTCAGTTTGACTGACGGTTGATAGTTACTTGTGCATTGATGAGTCCACCGATGATGAGATAGAATACTAGTTGTGCTCCGATGACACTCCATTGATCTTTTGATCACTCCATGAAGGCTAATTCAAATTTCCACCTTGGCATTCGAATCCTCATGCATTGTACTACTTATTGTCCATATTGTGATTAATTAATCAGTGTGTGTGAAGTATTTTTGCTTCTATCGAAGTTCTACTGTATTACTATTCTGTTGCTCATTATACTGCATTGACCACTCTTCTTCTATTTTCTTGCTTAATTAATTACTTTCTTGTGAGGTACACATCATCTCTTAGATTTGCTGTGAGGATTTTCACATGGTATTAGAGCATGTTGAGAGTATTGTTTATCTCCATCCCTGAGAGTTTTTTGCAGGTTATTATCAAGATTTAGAGTGCAACAGTTTCTGCATTTTTGTAGCAGTAGCAATTACAGATATTCTCTATTGTTTTTGTAGGTCTTCTACAGCTTCATGAATTCAGAAGAAATCGCTCCTCTTTTTCCATTAAACTATGATGAATGGAAACCAAAAATGATAGCATATTTGAAGAGCCATGATCTCTTTGATTGTTATTTTGAAAGAGAGTTTGAATCCTCTAAAGAGAAGATTGACTAGTTGAATAAAGGTGACAAAACCCTTGGAAGAATGATGGTTTCTATGTCTTGTTACATGATGTACTTCTTCATTGATTCTGTTGAAACTCCAAAAGAGCTATGGGCCCACCTGGATGAAAGATATGGCAAATAGAATGAAGGATTTGGTCCAAACCCCTTCAAAAGCAAGCAAAGTGATGCATTCTCCCTCCTTGATGATCTCATTGATCATGAACCAGTATCAACTACATATCATATTGAAATTATCGACAAAGAAGAAGAAGTTGCAGATTCTACACTCATGCTCAAAATTTATTCTCTTTCTGTGCCATCTCACACTCTAGATATTGAAGAAGGTCCTAAATCCTCTCTTGCACCAGAGTCTGTTGGTTTGCATCATGATCACATGATTATTTCAGAGGTCAAATTAGCTATTGTAGGTAATGCATTCACTCTCCTCAAGCAATCACCTCTTATTTACTACTATATGATCATTATTCCATGCTTTCAGAGGGTTATTGAAGAATATGGCCATTTCCATTTTCTTCGGATAATTTCTCATGCACATCATGGTTTTGATCTCACCTCTTATGGTTCGAAGGAAATCTCAAGAAACCATGATTCAAACCTTGGATCTGATTTGGATTCCAAGCAATCACCTCTCATTTACTACTATAAGATCATTCTTTCATGTTCTCATAAGTTTATTGAAGATAATGGCCATTGCCATTCGCTTGAAAAAATTTCTCATCAACTTACTGGTTTAGATCTCACCTCAAATGGTTCAAAGGAGATCTTAAGCAACCATGATTCAAGTCTTGGATCTGATTTGGATTCCAAGTCTTGGATCTGATTTGGATTCCAAGCAATCTTTATTATTTGATGGTTCTTTTTGGCATAATCTCACCCATGATGGTTCGAAGGAGAAGACAAAAGACTATCTGCACATTCATAGATTTGATCCTACCTCAGCTGATTCGAATCACACGTTCAAGGATCATCCTCATACTTTTGGATTTGTTCTCATCACATTCAATTTGAAGAGCAAGTACAAGCACATGCTTTTTGAGCATGATCCACTTCTTCCCAAGAAGAAGATACCTCCAGACATATGACCAAGCATCACACCTGCTTGAGTTTGGAGCATTTATTTTTTATGTGTGCCTTACAATCTGTTTTGAGGGGGGGGTATTTTTCCCACGAAATTTTCCCCACTTCCTTTGTTTATTGACTGTTATTATTCATTGTATTGGGTGACCTTTGGTCTTAGTTACTCCATCCTAGTCCCACCAGTATTTTGATCATTTACATTTTCAGTCATGCATGCACTTTTAGGGTTTGCATGCATCATTTAGGGTTTGCATGAATTTGCATGAATTTCAGTCATTAGTCCCAGCACCTATCCCTTAGTTAGATAGCCCCTGGAGCTTCCTTCCACTCAGTTTCATCCCTCCTAGCCTGTCATGCACCCTCCTTTCAACTACTGCATGAGAAGGGCACCTTTCTCACCTACCAGTCTAGTTTACTTCAATTATCCACCATTCTTTCCTTGATTTGAGGCGAGACTGACTCCTCACTGCTGTTATCACTTCGATTGACCTCCGATGAGACATGAATACCTGTTGACTCCAGTTAGCTCCTCATGCGCCGTCCACTAAGCCTCCTTCATTCAGTTAGTGTCTCCATGTGCCAATTACATTTAGCTACACCTACCACACTCAGTTAGACTCATTTTGACTGACGTTTGACAGTTACTTGTGCATTGATGACTCCATCGATGATCAGATAGACTACTAGTTGTGCTCCGATGACACTCTAGTGATCTTTTGATCACTCCATGAAGGCTAATTCGAATTGCCACCTTGGCATTCGAATCCTCATGCATTGTACTACTTATTGTCCATATTGTGATTAATTAATCAGTGTGTGTGAAGTATTTTTGCTTCTATCTGAGTTCTACTGTATTATTATTTTGTTGCTCATTATACTGTATTGACCACTCTTCTTCTATTTTCTTGCTTAATTAATTACTTTCTTGTGAGGTATACATCATCTCTTAGATTTGCTTTGAGTATTTTCACATGGTATTAGAGCATGTTGAGAGTATTGTTTATCTCCATTCCTGAGAGTTTTTTGTAGGTTATTATCAATATTTCGAGTGCAGCAGTTTCTGCATTTTTGCAGCAGTAGCAATTGCAGATATTCTCTATTGTTTTTGCAGGTCTTCTACAGCTTCATGAATTCAGAATAAATCCCTCCTCTTTCTCCATTAAACTATGATGAATGGAAATACAAAATGATAGCATATTTGAAGAGCCATGATCTCTTTGATTGTTATTTTGAAAGAGAGTTCGAATCCTCAGAAGAGAAGATTGACTGCTTGAATAAAGGTGTCAAAGCCCTTGGAAGAATGATGCTTTCTATGTCTCGTTACATGATGTACCTCTTCATTGATTTTGTTGAAACTCCAAAAGAGCTATGGACCCACCTGGATGAAAGATACGGCAAATAGAATGAAGGATTTGGTCCAAACCCCTTCAAAAGCAACCAAAGTGATGCATTTGCCCTCCTTGATGATCTCATTGATCATGAACCAGTATCAACCACATCTCATATTGAATTTGTCCACAAAGAAGAAGAACTTGCAGATTCTGCACTCATGCACCAAATTTCTTCTCTTTTTGTGCCAGCTCACACTCTAGATATTGCAGAAGGTCCTAAATCCTCTCTTGCACCAGAGTTTATTGGTTTGCATCATGATCCCATGATTATTTCGGAGGTCAAATCAGCTATTGGAGGTAATGCATTTGCTCTCCTCAAGTAATGCATTCGCTCTCCTCAAGCAATCACCTCTTATTTACTACTATATGATCATTATTCCATGCTTTCAGAAGGTTATTGAAGAATATGGCCATTTCCATTTGCTTGGGATAATT
Source organism: Larix kaempferi (assembly GCA_027924585.1). Lineage (NCBI taxonomy): Eukaryota > Viridiplantae > Streptophyta > Pinopsida > Pinales > Pinaceae > Larix > Larix kaempferi. The sequence continues at coordinate 17,835,305 of BSBM01000924.1, read as the reverse complement.
TCTCATGCACATCATGGTTTTGATCTCACCCCTGCTTGTTCAAAGGAGATCTCAAGAAACCATTGCCATTTGCTTGGGATAATTTCTCATGCATCTACTGGTTTTGATCTCACCTCTTATGGTTTGAAGGAGATCTCAAAAAAACATGATTCAAACCTTGGATCTGATTTGGATTCCAAGCAATCACCTCTCATTTACTACTATAAGATCATTCTTTCATGTTCTGAGAAGTTTATTGAAGATAATGGCCATTGCCATTCGCTTGATAAAATTTCTCATGCACTTACTGGTTTAGATCTCACCTCAAATGGTTCAAAGGAGATCTTAAGCAACCATGATTCAAGTCTTGGATCTGATTTGAATTCCAAGCAATATTTATTATTTGATGGTTCTTTTTGGCATAATCTCACCCATGATGGTTCGAAGGAGAAGACAAAAGACTATCTGCACATTCATAGATTTGATCCTACCTTAGCTCATTCGAATCATAGGTTCAAGGATCATCCTTATACTTTTGGATTTGTTTTCATCAAATTCGATCTGAAGAGCAAGTACAAGCACATGCATTTTGAGCATGATCCACTTCTTCCCAAGAAGAAGATACCTCTAGATATATGACCAACCATCACACCTGCTTGAGTTTGGATCATTTATTCTTTATGTGTGCCTTACAGTTTGTTTTGAGGGGGGGGTATTTTTCCCATGAAATTTTCCCCACTTCCTTTGTTTATTGACTGTTATTATTCATTGTATTGGGTGACCTTTGGTTTTAGTTACCAGGGCCCATGATGGATTAAGGGGAGGTGTTAGGATATTTTTATACTCCATCCTAGTCCCACCAGTATTTGATCATTTACATTTTCAGTCATGCATGCACTTTTATGGTTTTCATACATTTGCATGCATTTCAGTCATCAGTCCCAGAACCTACCCCTCAGTTAACTAGCCCTCGAAGCTTCCTTCCACTCAGTTTCATCCCTCCTAGCCTGTCATGTGCCCTTCTTTCACCTATTACATGAGAAGGGTGCCTTTGTCGCCTACCAGTCTAGTTTACTTCAATTATCCACCAGTATTTCCTTGATTTGAGGCCATACTAACTCCTCACTGCTATTATCACTCCAATTGACCTCCAATGAGACATGAATACCTGTTCTGACTCTAGTTAGCTCCTCATGCGCAGTCCACTAAGCCTCCTTCATTCAGTTAGTGTCTCCATGTGCTAGTTACATTTAGTTACACCTACCACACTCAGTTAGACTCAGTTTGATTGACGATTGACAGTTACTTATGCATTGATGACTCCTCCAATGATGAGATAGACTACTAGTTGTGCTCCGATGACACTCCAGTGATGTTTTGATCACTCCATGAAGGCTAATTCGAATTGCCACCTTGGCATTCGAATCCTTATGCATTGTACTACTTATTGTCCATATTGTGATTAATTAATCAGTGTGTGTGAATTATTTTTGCTTCTATCCAAGTTCTACTGTATTATTATTCTGTTGCTCATTATACTGCATTGACCACTCTTCTTCTATTTTCTTGCTTAATCAATTACTTTCTTGTGAGGTATACATCATCTCTTAGATCTTCTATGAGGATTTTCACAACCTCTAATCCTTTAACCATTATCTCTCTAAGCGCTAGTTTCCCCTATAGAGGTAAAATAATTCTTTACCTCTACACTACATTTGCATGTGCATCCTCCTTGTGCTAGCATGCCCTACATTTGCTTGTGCACTCTACATTTGAATGTGCTCTCTTCGTTTGCATGAGAGCTATATGTTTTCTTGATATCTCTCCCTCTATATTGATCGCTCCTCTCTCGGCTTTGGCATTCTTCCTTGGGCTTGTGCATTAGTCCCTAAGCTCTAATTTACCCCTTATAAGCCTTTAAACCTTTAACCCCTTCACCATTAATGCCTGACCTCATAAAAGCTATCACCCTAACCTTAAAGCACTAAATAAATTAACCCCTAAGGCCCCTAACCCATAAATTCTCTAGCAACTTTATCTCTAATCCAACAACCCCTAACCCCTAAGCCCTAGTCCACTCCTAACCCCTAAACATTCTAACCCATATTAGTTAAATCCCAAATCCCTAAATCCCTAAGCCCTTAACCCTAGAAACAATTAAACCTTTAATTGCTTAGGCATTAAACCCTATCCCCCTAACCATTGAACCCTAAATTCCTGAACCCCTAAATCCCACAACCCATAAAACCCCCTGACCCCTTGTCTACTTAACTCCCTAACCCCTAAATATTTAAACTTGTTAACAAATTTATGCCTTTACCTCTAAACCCTTAACCCATAACACCTAAGTCATAATTAACCCCCTAACCCTAAAACCCCTAACCGATAATCCCTAAATCCCAAAATCCATTAGCCCCTAGAAAATCCTAATTCCTCATCTCCTAGAAGCCATTAATCCCTTAACCCCCAAGCATTTAATCCTTTAACCCATTGGCACTTAACCCTTAACCAACTCAACCCTAACATCCTAACCCTAGAGTCCTAAAACCCTTAGTGTGTGAATCTGCTAACCCTTGAAGGCCTCACTTCTTAAATAACCACCAATCCCCTAACCCTTATGTCGTTAACCAGTAATCCCCTAATTCCTTAATTCATAAAAACCCTTAACAGTTAAACCCTTCACCCTTAAGGCTTGACCCATTGAACCCTAACCCCCTAACATTGGTGCCATCAATCCCTTAACCCCTAAAGCCCCTAACCCCTAAACCCCTTTATCTCTAAGCACTTAAGACCAAAAAACTAAGACCTATTTTATCCACAAACACTTAAGCCCTGAATGTCTAATATCTAAAACCCTAACCCCCTATACTTGGATCCCTTAAACGATCCATAGAATGGTGACCTAACCTCTAAATATTTAAACCTTTAATTCTTCAAACCTGTTAACCACTTTATGCCTTTGCGTCTAAATGCTTAATCCCTAATCCCTAAGTCTTAGTTAACCCCCTAACAGTAAAACACCTAACCCATAATCCCTAGAAACCAATCCCTCATCTCCTAGAATCCATTAACCCCTTAAAACTAAAACCTTTAATACTTAAACCCCTTGACACTTAACTGTTAACTAAGTCAATGCTAACATCCTAACCTTACGGCCCTAAATCCATTAGCCTATAAATCCCTTAACCCATAAGCCCCTTGACCCCAAACCCTTCACCCTTAATGCTTAAACTCTTGAACCCTAACTCCATAACATTGATTCCCTCAATCCCTTAACCCCTAAAGTCCCTAACCCATAAACCCCTTTATCTCTAAGCACTTAACACTGAACACCTTTAGAAGCCCTAGTTTATCCAAAAACACTTAATCTCTTAATGTATAACCTCTAAAACCCTAACCCCCTAAACATGGAGCCCTAAATACCTTAACTCCTAAGTCCCTTGATGATCCAGGAGGATATTGGTGGCCACCCGCATATTCCACTTAGACCCCCACCATTGTTTCTTCAAATTTTCAATTTCCTTAATTGTAGCACAATTTACTATTTTTGGCAGTTTTCGGGTCCTAAACTTCCGGAGCCGTTTTGGGGCCCTAAATGACGTTTTTTCGGCATCGTATGGTCGGGAAAATATGAGACCATTTTGGTCTTGATATTTCTTATTTATGGATGTATTACTTGAATAGATATTTCTAACGATGTATCATGTGCATCAAACAGAGGTAGTATGTCAAAGTTATGACCCTGGGAAATTGATGTACCAAGTTACCCAACGGGGCCCATATTCTAGCGTTTTACCTCCTAGGGTTAGGTTTTTGGATGTGTAGGGTTTCCATTGTTTCTCAATAATATATAGGCCTTCAAGCCTCATTGTAACATAGAGTTCAGAGGCATGTAGCTGCCACATCTCTTCTCAGAGACAAGCTACCAACACTCTAGCTAGTTTATCTCCATCATGTATGTAAACAAGTTTCAGTTCTTCGATTAATGAAATGAAGTGTTATTTTTGCTGCATCTTTGTTTTTATGGGTATTTGTGTATTCTATTGCGTTTCTGCATAAATCCAGATCACTTGACCCCAAACACCTTGACCCCTTAACCCCTAACACCAAAGCCCTATTTAACTTGCTAAACCATACAACATGAAGCCCAAAACCTTTCAATATAAGGAGGGATCTAGTGAAATAAATGAAATTTATTTTCTTGGGAAGAAATTATTAAATAAGGTTTTAAGGAAAATGCAAATTGTATGTAGATCTCCATAATGCTAGAGAGTTTATTAATCACTAAACGCTCGAGCGTTTTCTCCCATTAGACGTTATGTACCCGTGCACCAAACATATTAATTGGCAATGAATTTTTTTATCATAGAAGGAACACGCGGGCATTATATATTTAAGAAATGCTAGCGCGTTTTTTAAATCCATAATGCTAGTGTGTTTTGGCTCTCCATAATTCAATCCAATACTCTGCCTATTTCATCCCTGAATTCTGTGTTTTTTCTCCCCAGCAGCACTGCAAAGAAACCCATGTAATTGAATAGATTTAACAACAATTGAGGAAGATTGAATACTCTATGTTCATAATTACACATGTTCACAATCAACAAACTTGAAGAGGATTCTATAGTTAGCATTGAGAATTGAGGATTCTACAATTAGCATTGAGAATTGAGGATTCTACATTCACAATTAGCAAGCCTGAAGAGGATTCTACATTCACAATTAGAAAGCTTGAAGATGATTCTATATTCACAATCAAACAAACTTGAGTAATCTATGTTAAGAATTGAAAAGGAACATGCATTGAGAATTGAGCAAGCTTGAAGAATCTTAATTCAGGTTTGAGGAAGAATCTATATCCACAATCAAAACCAAGGTTGAAGAATTTCCATCCACAATTGATTAAGTATCTATATATTCACAATTTCAAGAAATCTTGAGGAATCTATATGAACACAGTTGAATAAGAATCTACATTCACTATTGAGAAATCTTGAAGAACCTATATTCACAAATGAAGAATATTCTATATTCACAAGTGAGGTAGAAGTTACTTTCACAATTGAGCCATGGGGGGTTCACTAGAGAGGCAATATCATATCACGTTCATTCATATTGGGGGTTTGAATGCTCTTAAAAACCTCAAAAATTTATTGCCGCATATTAAGGGGTCAAGGGGGGTTTTTAATTTGACATAGTAATATAAATATTGAGGGTTATTTTATTTGGGTGGGTTAAGGAATAACCTCCAAATCATGGGATGGATTCATACCTCGAAATCATGGGCTCAATTCATACCCACCTAAAACTTAAGGACCCTCCATTTTTAGTTGATATTACTTATGATCCTAAGTTTTTCATAAATCTAATAATAGTATACCAATGATAATATCAATGGAAGTCTCTTTGTATTACTGGCCTTCAACAATACTAATTTAATAGCTTATTTAGGCTTGGTTTAAATTGATGTTATATTGTTTCTCATCTTTAAGTTAAGAGATGTAGCTAATTGGGAGTTCTGGAGTTGAACAATTGTATTGTATTGTTTGTAGGCATTCGAGTAAAAGATCTAACTCTTCATTTTTTAGGTTGGGTTTTAGGTGGTTATTGAGATTCAACCAAACCTTGCTCCATGACAACCAAAAAAAGTGAGATCAATATTTCTTAGCTCACTAGAACCAAGAAAAGTTAGATCCATCTTTCTTGACTAATTATTTCTTTCAACTTTTTGTATTCTTCTTTAACATTTTTATATTGTTAGTTAAGAATAATTGTTAGATTGAATTATATTTGGTACATTCATAATTGTAATTTCAATTCTTATATGCAAGGTATTTGTCTTAATATTGTATTGGATATGACATGAGCATAGGTGAAAATCTAAATCCTTATATACATACCCTATGTGTTATCATTACCATGAAATGGTATTATATAAGTTTCACCATCTGTGTATCTTTACAACTATTGCATGCTTGAAACCTAACAATGGATATTTTTCCCTCTCCTGTAAAGGAAAAAAAACTAGAGATAACCCAACAAAAGGTAACTATATGTTGTTAATTCCATTGATTGCAAGAATAAATGTAGAGGATGTGGAGGAAATTCATTGCATCTTGTGAATGATCCAAATCCAAGGTATGGACATGATCATATGATGTTATTGGAAAGTAAGAGGAATTTTGTTATGTTCATTTGGGTTCAAACATTAATGATGTTTTTTTATAGGAAGTTGGGGGAGTCAATCCACATAAGTGTTTCAATTTTGCATTTTTATGGAGTTTAATTTATTAATCTTATAGAAAACATGATCTCTCTATGGCTATAATTATATTTACATGATATAAAATTGGTAGATTGCTAGATTGTGGTGTGAAACATATGCAATTCTCATATTTTCTAAGCATTGCACTAACTATTTGACTATCAAGTTTTTATATTCTTTTCTATGTTGATCTCTTGATTGAGTTTCCTTTTACGCATTTTGCATTCCCAGTACTATTTTGTTGGGTCTTCGACTATCCAACGCTACAAATTGATAAGTCACCCTTACAATCCTGGTGGGATCATTATTAGCATTACACTATTATTTTATTTAGCATCATGTTTTCTTATACTAAGATGTGTTAGGGCTCCTATTTGTTACAACTTGATAATATGATATAAAGGGGGTATTAAAAATGGGTTCATAAAAATGGATACATACAATATCTCGTGAAACTAGGGGTTTTCTTAATTGGAAAGGAATATTGGGAGGGGGGTTAAACAATAGAATTTTAGGAGGAATTTTCCAATATTTAGTGAAATGAGGGATATTCTTTAATATCATGTGAATGATCGTGCTATGTAACAAGTTCACTGAGTGAAACCCCTGTGAATTGAACAAGCTTGAGTAATCTATATTCACAATTGAGGAAGTATCTATATTCACAATTGAGCAAGCTTGAAGAACCTATATTCACAAGTGAGAAATAATCCATATTCATAGTTGAGGACACCTGTAGAATCTATTTTCATAGTATTGCTCATTGTGGTCATGGGGAGTTCACGCAATCAAACAAGGAAATCGACAAGGAAAGAGAAGCCTCAAGAAACCATGGAAGAAGTTAGAGAAAAGAAAAGATTGGAAATGTGTAATCGAAGGCATTCCATGGAAAATCATCCAATTCCAATCGTAGATGATGCCACTGTTGTTCCTACCCGTCCACGACAAGAAAAACGAAAGAATTCACAAGAGGGGCCCTCAATTTCAACAACATTTGATGAACAAGCACCCCATAGCAGTAGTCAAGAAGTAAAAAGTAGGTTCTCATCAGGGTATCTTTCAATTACCACATCAAGTTAACCTCGGACTATGGTAGCGAATGACGTGTTGGGTAGTGGTTATACAAGCGACGAAGTTAGGGAGGCCTTGAATGCAAGATTTACGATGGAATAAGCAAATGTTATGGAGACCGTCTAAGAGAAAGTCCAATTTTCCACATCCACTACCAACAAGAGAATGAAAGACAAGAGGATCCTATTGAAACGCCGAAGTTTCCTGGTGATGTTGTACATGCTCCAATTCCAACACCCTTATCTCCATTAGAAAATACACGATGAAGAAATCTAAAACATATATAGGGTGATTAAATTCTCATTAGTTCAATTGAAGGTACATTGTCTAAAAGCGCTATTTCTTATCAAACTTGATAAATACTTGATAAATTTTTTTATTCTAAATGTCATGGGGACAATTGCAAATTATTTTTATCATTGTTAAAATCTAGGTCTATGGTTGTTGTTACAAGAACGTTAAGGATAAAGTTGACCAAAAAGTTTGAACCAAGTTCTCATATTGTTAAAATTTTAGTAGATGCATTTAGTACAATTGGAAAGAAATATCGCTCAAAGGATCGCAATGCGGCTCGCCGTGTGTTGTCATAATCAATCGTGAACAAAAACATGCTTTGTTTTCTTAAACCTACCTCCAAAATTATTAATTTGAATGTCAATACACTCCGTATGTATTGTGTTAGAAGAGAACAACTTGAAACTCGTCAAACAGATGTCTAGGGATTCATTGGTAGGTTTCCACACTCTGATATGAAGATCATTGATGTGGTAAAGGGATTAGTGCAATATTTTTGGCATGACAACACTAGACCTTCTTCCAACCAAAAATATGTATTAAAATTGAGAAGGGGTTCAAAGGATCGTGAACCACACATTAAACATTTTCTTGATATGACATGAACATAATTATATGAGAGATGTAGGAATGAACATAACAAACTTAACTTGGGCCAAAGATCCTTTGAAAAATGTAAACCATGGTATGTTAAAATAAACACAATCTGTATGTCATGTTGTTATCGATACCACATTGAGTATGGTTACTATTATGATAGATATACATATATTTTTTGTGTATTGCCTAACATTCTTGTGCAGGAATGCTCAGCTACATTACCACCGATGTCATCTATAGACTTTACTCATAACATTTTGTGTAGCAGGCCAAACGGTTGCACATTTTATCAAAAATATTGCATAGATTGGACATGCCCAGCGTGTGGTGTAATGGCATTATTGGACAAATGCATGCATGTGACCGATGAGCATGAACTTGGGACGCAGGAGGTGAAATTGCAGTCATTCAAATATGTCACGTACACTAGTACAAAATGAGAAATTAATAACTAAAAAAATTACTAAAATTCGACTATAAACGACTATTTTTGAGTCGGTGACTAATATTATCCGATTTCCACTATCTTATCTCTCGTCATATTTCACTAGTCATTAATTGGTTTACTTATTAGTCATTGATTTAGTCATTGATAGTCACTTATTAAGTCATTGATTTAGTCATTGATAGTCACTGATTAAGTCATTGATTTAGTCATTGATACTCACTGATTTAGTCATTGATTGTCACAATTAATGACCAAATATATGACTAAATAAAATACTAGATGATAACATATTAATGACTAAGCTAAATACGACTAAAAATTAGTCGCGCTATAAGATACTGGAAATTAGCTACTAATAATCATATATATGTGAATTTAGTTGTTTTCTTAGTCACTAATTTATGATAGGGTATAGAGGAATCTAACCACCAATCTCCTACCTATAATTAGGCAGGTGCTCTACCATTGAGCTAGCACCCTTTAATAAGTTTTTATTGCTTGACAATGATGATATTGAAACAAATTTTGCATGGGAACAAAATGAATGTCAAACATATTCCAGAATAATGCTTCAAGTACTAAAAGAATTCTAAGATATAGCAGTTCAACTGTGACAATGATGAAAATTCAAAGAAGAATGATCTTACAAACTACGCATGAGTACAATAATCCATGGCTGTACAAATTATCATGAAAAAAAGCAAGCTGCTTCCCTTCACAGACATAAAAGAATGCAAGATACAAGTTGCAATAAATTTGTTTTAATTGTCTATCAATTGTTGATCTCTCGATAGCTAGAGACATTTTCCTGTCTGAGATCCAAAATACATCAATTATCTCCAACTTAACTTATTCAAAACCATTTGTAGTAAAAGTTAATCTAGGAATTGTCTTATGAGGAACAACCACTTTTTTGAACAACAGGCTACCCTTTCATTTGTACAGTAGTAGGTCTGCTGCTATTCACGGCAGGCTGACTTGCCATCCTGCAATACAAAATAAATGGAGTTAATTAAATAGTATTTCATATAAAATAGAAAATATAATCTCCTTAAAAGTAAGATGTTACAATGAGGACTCTATCTAGGATGCTCTATTCTGGAGTATAGGGGAAGTCGTTTTGTCAAAAACACTCTTTCAAGGCTATGATGCATCTTAGGAAACAATTCCATGTAAAAAAAGAAACATATCAGCCTCTCTCAATAAATATGCTTAATATGCTGGCAAGATTTTAAATCCTGGAGCCTCAACAAATTTTTTACGAATATGGGTTAGTGATGCGAATGCATGCAACCCAGAAATTACAAATGTCCAGGACTAGGCAAAAGCTTAACTGAAAATGGAATTATCATTGGCATTGTTGACTCTAAGAAATTGTTTAGAAATAACAAATAAAGTGTGGGATATAGTTCTTTGATGTCGTGGATCAAATGCAATCAATGAGAGGTCAATCAAATTTGATATTTAAATTTTTGATGTTAAAATATCTAAGTCACTCGAATAGGGACAAGTCATATGGTAATGCCGCCACAAGTAAAGAGGAAAACAATAATAGAATATGGTTGAAGGTTCAATCCATATGCAACAAAAATTCCAAATAAATAAATGATGGGCATGAGTATTTATAATTTTATATGCTTGCAACATGCAAACTTTTGGATACAATTCACTTGGGCATGAATATCTTGAGCATATTGATAGATATGCTCAAGATGCTTGCAAGATTTTATAGCTTGGAAGCCTGTAGCCTGACCAAAATTGTTATGAAGAAGGGTTAGTGATGTGAATGCATGCAACCTAGAAATTAAAATGTCCAGGTTCAGGAACTAAAAATGGCATAATCATTGGCACGGTTTCTCTATGGAGACAAGACATACAAGAAATTGTTTAGAAATAACAAGTAGAGTGTGGGATGTAGTTATTTAATGCCCCTTTTCAAATGCAGTCAATGAGGTTTATCAAATTTGATGTTAAAATATGAGACACTAGAACAGAGACAAGTCATACGTTAATTCCCACACAAGTAAACAAGCAAACAATAATAGAATATAGATGAAGGTTCGATACATATGCAACAAAATTTTCAAATAAATACATGATAGGCATGGGTATTTATATGCTTGCAAAATACAAACTTCTATATACAATTCACTTGGCCATAAAAATTTGCGAGTTCATCTACAATGTTGATTTCAAAGCAATGAATGGACAAGGTATATAGTTACAACACTCTATCACGACCTGAAAAAACCAGTATTTTTCCAATGTTATATCAGCTATGCCCAATAAAATGGACAATAGGAACGTGTCTCAAACCAACAAGATTACCAATAGTCGTGACATGTAATTTGAATTATGTATCACCACTTAACTTTATCATAAAACTGCAGGATCATAGAAAAAGTAGAATGTCAATCAGATTCATTAGGATTTGCTGGTACTGGTTTCCACCATTACACACAGTTAAAATGAGGGAGTCAAACAAACATCTAACATCACAATTGTATATTATAGGCACTTGTTAAAGGTTGGAAAACATCGTAACAAAAAAGTGCAACTGTTCTTTATCTCAGCAGCCATGGTCATGAAAGCTTGCTCCACATTTGTTGCATTCTTCGCACTTGTATCCAAAAATGGAATGCCAATCTCATCAACAAGTGCCTTGAAGAACAAAATACAAAAAGCATGTTAAGAAAAATGTAGACTGAAAAGTGAAAAAAAAAACTAACCCTTGAGATTAATAAAAAAAGAATCAAGTCAAGTCAACAAACTTAAGACCACAAACTTCCATAGTGTTGCAATTAACAAAAAATAGAGCACCGACAACTTCAAGGAACACTCATATTTAAATCCTCATCAAGTCAAAGAAGATGATGCATACAGTGAAACACATAGAAGTGCACATGATGCCAAAGCTACTCAGCATTTAACATTACCTTGGCTGTATCATAATCAACAGCTTTATTAGCATCCAAATCACATTTGTTTCCAACAAGCAACCTGTTGACATTCTCACTTGCATAGCGATCAATCTCATTAAAACATTGTTTCACATTATTGAAACTCTCCTTATCAGTAACATAATAAAAAACCTTCCAACAGAAGAAAAATATCATTATAAAGCCATAAATTTAAATAAATAATGGAGTATACCAAGGATACCAACAATCAACAGCTACTCAGCAATTAACATTACCTTGGTTGTATCATAATCAACAGCTTTATTAGAAGTCAAATCACATTTGTTTCCAACAAGCAACTTATTGACATTCTCACTTGCATAGCGATCAATCTCATTCAACCATTGCTTATATCTTACTGAATCTTGTCTGCAATATTTCATTTCATATATTTCTATTACTTTCCATCATCTGTGTTCTATTGTCCCTATTTGTTGCATCTATGGGTCATTGTTGAACTGATAAAGTTACAAACTTCCTTGATGAGTCCTTTACTAGGGGTTCTGTTAATTTCAATGCTTGCAATTCTGTCTACATTTTGCATGCAATAGCCTATTGACAAATACCATGTATCTGGATGATAACCAGGAAATGCAACAATAGGTAGTTCCTTTAGCAACAGAATCAAAGCATAATTTAGCACGATTTCCTACTGAAATTGAAGGTATGTTTTACTGGGAAACAATAATATCGATCTTGGTAAAATGAATAAAATGCTTCCACTCTAAGTAACAGGTCAACCGAGATTTTAAACTGTTTAAAGGAACTGTAGTCATTAACTAATCATATGCACAGTTTAGATTTATGAATATAGGTATGTTTAGTGAAGCTTCTGCTCTGTGTCAGATGTTCCAGCCAGAATTGGTGACTCTGCTGTTGAAAAGCACAGTAATTCAAAGCATGCTTCCTTCAAAATACAAGCTATGAAGGTGTCTTATTGTATGGAGCTTGCACAGTTCAAGAATACTGAAGTAGATTGTAGAAATGATTCTTTGAAGGGATGCTCAATTAAGGAAGAGCTGGATGTGCTAATGGAAAGAGAGATTGTTGGTTCAAGTTTGGTAGGAGATCAAGCAAAAACTTGTAACAATAGGATACCTTCAGAGTCTAGTAGGAAGTAAGCAAGTGCTCATGCTTAAATTATAAATTGTCTTAATGTAGATTTTTGTATCATCCTCAATCAATGTTGTTCTATATATTACTGTGAAATGTAATCCTTTGGTATTTTGACCCATTGATGTTTGGAGAACAAGAGATCGATTTAATGGAATGCTAGATACCAAAGAAAAAACAAATGCTTCTTTTATCTCGCCCAATATTGAAATGTTCTCAAAAGATTCTCAATGGAAGCAGCTCTCTCAGGAAAGGGATACAGAGGTTTTGAATATGGCACCAGAAGATGAATTAGAAGGAGAAATTCTATTCTTGCAAAACAACCTGCTTGAAAATGCAAGTGAAAATCGCTCCCGTTCTGGTTTGACCCTTGATATGCTTTACTTTGTATATCAGTGAATATTTAAATTTATTATCTATTGCCCTGTCTATTTTGGTAATGATATTACCTTGAATATCTTTGCAGAGAATTTAATTCTCAGGGTGATAATGAATTTGTCTGAAGAGCAGTAAGCATTGTGGAAGCAAAGATGTGATGCATTTCTAAATCAGGAAAGAGAAGCTAAGAAGCAAGGTAGAAAAGAGAGGAGGCATAAGGAGGCACAGGCTATCTTGGCTGCAGCTGCTACACCAGCTGCAGCTTCTCCTAGGACTAGTTCTTCCAAGAAGGATGGAATTGGAGATGCAGTTGAAGAGCATAGTCTACATCAAGTTAGCTTTCCTAGCAAGCATTCACATCCAGATGAATGGAATAATGTGAAACCTTCTTTTTATGGCATATTTTCTACATCACGGCCAATGAACATATCACTGCATATTTTCTAAAAGGTAAAATTTTAGCTGGATGTCCAAGCTCTTCTTCTCACACAATGTTGCGGGCTAAAGAGACATTGTCCAGGCCCCTTGTTGCAAAAGTTCCACTAGAGAGGCATTTTGATGCTTGTCCGGTGCCATCCAACTCACCAAAAGAAGAATATCTTTTGTGTTATATTTGTAGACTACATGAATCTACTCGCTCAAACAAGATTTATGTTTTTTGTCACTGTAGGGTAATCTAGCTATTCCTTTTTCTATTTTATTTTTCTCTCTATTTACTACAATATTGTTACAGTATATCATAATGTGCATCTTAAATGTTGCATGCCAACATTATACTTCAGGTATCATTTCACCAAGATTGCTATGGAATTTCAAGGAATAATTTTGGAGGATGTTATTGTCAGCCATGTGAAGCATTACACTGGCAATACCAAGGCATGCGGCTTCCAACTATATTTAGCCATGGCAGGAATGGCCATTGTGTTGAGTGTGCTTTATGTGGTGGTTTGAGTGGTGCTTTTAAGAGGACTATTGATGACCAGTGGGTTCATGCATTTTGTGTTGAGGTAAAAATATATTATTGAATGGTGTCCACTTCAAAGGAATGCATGAAGTTAATCTTGCAAAATCTTATTCTTTATTTTGTCATGTGTTGACGATTTGGCGAGAAGTAATTTATTTTCTCCCTTACAGTTTTCATTTTCCTTGTGAACCTACAGTGGATGTTGGAGAATACTTTCAGGTGGAGTCAATTGGAACTTGTTGAAGGGTTGGTATGTTTAAATTGAGATACTGCCTCCCTACCAGTAATGTAAGTTTGAACATGCTGGAATGTTTTGTTTTACCTATTCTATGCACATTTGTTGTATTTGGATTCTGCCTAGTTGGATGTCGTTAGAAACTTCTATGAGCATATCATTTAATTATTTGGAGTCTGAAACTCAAAAGACATGTGAAGAACAACATTAAGTGCTTGGAGACTCAAGTAGTACTCACAATTTTATTGAAATTAATATCAAAAGGAGACTAAATCTGTTTGCACTCCCAGTTTTAAATATGAAGGTCATAAGCTTTGTATCACCAATAATGGAAAGAGAATTGAACACATGGGCATATGTCACAAGGTTCCCCTGCATATGCAAACTTTAACCTAGAAAAGGGCAACAGAAGAAGAGGAAACAAACAATTTTTTCTTAAACAGAAACATAAGAACCATAAACTTTGAGGCATATAACAAGTCCAACAGAGGCATGTCAATAGCCATCTCTACCCTAGATAAGTATTCCCTGGACCAAATGAGGATAACCGAAGACTCATTCAAAATCCTGTTGCATGGCATGACATATTGATCAACATATAGATCCTGTTTTGAGGCCAAACACATATCTTAAAAGCAATGAGAATAGACCTATTCTACTCAAAATTATCTATAGTAAATTTACAGATATGTGGTGCAACAAAGAAGCTACCATAGATAAGAGGGCATACTGAAGTCATTTCAGTATCAACCATGGGGTGTCTTTCTTATAGATGTTTACAAACTGCAATATTCGTCTAGATTGCATTTCTCATTATACACCATAAACACTTTATATAACCAAAACATACTGAATGAATTTTACCTCGCCAGTATTTTATAGACTAATGAATTTACAAAAGAAACTAATCTGATTCAATTCACCTTGATAAGTTTTGACTTCCGTCCAAGGATATTAAATGTTCTTGTCAATGCAGATTTCAAACCATCCATGTGAGAACCTCCATCAGTTGTTTGGATACTGTGTGGATATCCTAGCAAAGTTTCTGTGCATACATCATAGCACCTAAATCAAACAAAAACAAGACTCCCTGGCCTATGATAAGAGCTCCAAGAACAGAACAAGGAAAATTCAATATTCCTTATTTCCAGAGATGATTTCATCCTTTAAGAAAATTCTCTGTCAAAATAAACCTCCCCTTTTGCACTGTGACCAGAGCACTCATAGAACGCATATTTTGTTCTTACTAGAATAAAAGATGTCCTTTTTTCTATACAGATAAAAGAGCACATCTATCCCACATACCACTGAAGGGCTACGTCAACAATAAATCCATCCTTTTCCCTAGTAAAGGAAATAGGTTTATGAATAGGTGCTTGCAACCACGCACATATATCTGCACCAAATAAAATCTAAAAACTCCAAGGACTAAGCCTAAATCAAGCATATATATTTGACATCAACAAAATTATCTCATTTTAACTTATTTAAACATGCATGCTCATTGCTAAATAAATACCTATGCTAAAAAGATTATTTTTTACAACCATTTAGTATTTACATTCAAAATAAATTTCAGTATCTATTTTCAAGTCCGAATATCCAGCTTGTAAAATTATCATGTCACAATTAACCAAATAGCAATACTAATGAAATGCAATAGAATAAAGCTTTACTTTCCACCCCCAGGTCATTTTTGATGTAGAATACTAACAATTTAAAATCACTTCCTTTGTCCTCTTCAAGATCTATTTAGTTATTGATTATTCTCTATTTTTGTAATCAAACAACATCAATTCTGAAAAGCAACTTTGACCTTAAAATTGAAATAGCTTCTATCTATAGAATTTACTTAATTCTTCAAAAAATCACAGTTCAGGACCACAATCATCTTCATCCTCATATAAGAGTAGAGGAATTTGCTCTCGTTGCTATTGATATTTCTTGGAGTGTTGATAAACCATGGCTTTTGGGCAGAAAGACATGCTATAAAAGGTAAAATTGGTGTTATATAAAAGCAAATTAGCTATGTTACCGGATCCGCCACACTAGTGTGTAGGATCCGCGGATCCACGGATCAGATATGTATATGGATTGGATCTGCCTAGGATCCATCATGGAAACAGATCCCCTGCAGAAGGAAACATATCCTGCTTCTATGAAATGTATCCCGTTGAAAATCAAACAATTCCTGAAATTTTCAAATGGATCCTGAAACTTCAGTGCTTCTATGACCCATTGATCCCCACAAAAAAATGTTTTATAATGAAAAAAATTAAAAACCCTAAACAACTAATGGATAAAACTGTAAAACCCATTCCTGCTCAAGGTTTGATCTATCCTTATGTCAATATCTTCTCTTGAACTTTGACATATCAATATCAAGTTCTGTTTTCAATGTTTTTATTTGATTTATCTTTATGGTCAAGGTCTGTTGTCAAAGGCTGATCTATCTTTATGTGTTATCTTGTTTCTCACTTCACCTACAATGTTATGTAGCCTTGCAGTAGCCTTCAAGAAAACCACTTTATTCCCTATTTATAGGGACATGTGGACGTGGCTCACAAAAACACTATTATGACCTGCTTCAAGTTCACGCTGAAATGGTTTTTAAAATTATCAATATCAATCATGGTTACAACTCATCAAATTATAAGTTATGGTACATGAGCTCTCTTATTTGGCAATAAATTATAGTTCTACTCTTGTGTTTCATAAATAGTTTTGATTCTTAACTCTATATTTTTATTTATCATTTAAATATTTTTAGATTTTTTTGTACTTGTTGTTTCCCTACCGTATCCAGATCCTGGGTTTTAAAAAATCTTGCAAATCAGTATCTGGATCCATATCTGTATCCAAATCTGTATGTGTATCCTGGTAACTTAGCAAATTAGTAATGAAATTACATCAATTTACCCTATTTACTAGGACTGGGAAGTTATATTTAAATCAAACCCGTTGTTTGTGATGCCTTTGAGCGAAATATATGCTACCAGACAACATTGTAAGCATCGTTCATGGATGGAAAAGGGAATTCCCATTTCTCCAAGGTGATTGAATGAAATATACTATACAAATAAAGGATGCCCTGTCATTACATTAGAAGCATCTGTATCCAATTTTTCGAAACATCTCTAGCTAATGATATAGTTTATTTTTTCAATTGCTAAATATCTCTAGCAGATGCTAGCTCAAAATTCATAGCATTTAGATATCCTAGAAATATGTTTCTCAATCACATTTATCAAAAATTGAATTTACTTCTATCTAAACTTACACTTGAACTATAGAAGCATGAACTTTATACCTTGTCACGGTTCAACCAACAGGCATATTCAACTAAGCCCCCTGTATAGTGATATTCATTATAGGTTAAATTTCCTACATCTTTATTCTCCTACTTGAAGGTGATCTTTACCTACAACATAAAACACCATATAAATTACAACCAGTATGTCATTGTTAACAAAAAAAGCAAAAATACACACAAAAAATGACAGAAACCATAACAACACATGGACAAAATACATGTTGCAACTTGTTTCTTAGTTCTTTTCTCATAATGATAAAGTGTACCAAGAAAATAGAGGGAAACGTGCACCAACCAAGACTATAATATTTCAATGAGTGCAAATTTTAAATATTAATCAAATTCCAGTATCAATCACCTTTTATGTGCATTAACCAAGGTTATAACTTAAATCCAATTCCGTAAGAAGCCTACATTCTGGATACGCAAGGGTTTCATTATGGATATTAAAGTTTACTTACAAAAGGAATAAAAAGGATAAATCACAGTGAGAGTAGGTACTTTTTTACAAGACAAAATCCTCATCTTCGAGCCCAAATTTATTAAATGCCAAAAAGAAAAACCAGGATCGGAATAGACAAACTCAGCTCAATGAATGACTTACTAAGGCCAAGAGTTAAGAATACAATCTTGTTTATGACCAACATATGAGACCATACATGGATTCCAAGCCCTCTTGCTGATAAGCAAAAAACCCCGAAGAGAGACCCCCGTACACCAAATTGTTTCATATAATATAACCACAAGCAATCATATTTGGGGATCAAGCTTTTTCACAGCTTGTCTTTCATAATATCATATAGAACATTTTGGCAATGAAGAGGTCAGCAGGAATAATGTTGAAGAGAGCACATTTTTAAATACAACCCTCTTTGTGACCATAAACCACAATTGATCGAAAATAACCATGCAGTTCTAGCCATTGCTATAGATGCTTCATTTAATGTGCAATCTAATGTTTTGGTGCATCCCAAGTTAAAGCTTCTTCCACAAACTAAGTCATTGGATGCTACTTATTAGACTGTAATATTGGAGGTTGCAGAGAATTCACACAGGGGATGATGAGCAAATCATATGATTATCACTCTGCTGCTAGTACATTGCCTATTGTGTGTTGATCCTTGAAGAATCTCCAACAGGGCTTGGCGAATCAGCACTCCTAGAAAATATGCTTGATGGTCTTTGGTTGGTGACATATTGGGAAGAGGCCATTAGATATGCCACTCTTACTCAACTTGGCTTTAGATGGGATCCCTTGATAAATGGCCAGCCTAGCAAAAAACCGGTAGCTTATAAGAGAGCTCATGGGAGAAGCTTCAGGTGCTATATATAGTGCCTTACATATGTGCTTAATTTTCTCTTTCCTATTACACTTTTGTTTTCCATCTTTATTCCAGTTGTTCCTAGTACCTAAGTGAAGGCATGGGGGAATTCTAAGGAATACTGGGTTTATATGGTAGTATTGTGCGAAACGTGTAGCTTGGTTTAATAGCCGAATCAATCTGCTCAAAGATAGACAGGGATATGCCTCAATCACAATTCACAACTAACCTAAATTACAAAGTTGATAATGTAAATAAAGTGCAAAAAATATTGCCAAGACTAAAGAATATGCAAGAGACTGTAAATCATTGGTGCTTTGTGTCCAAGTCCTGAAAGGGCCATGTAGGGAAAATATCATAAAACTGAAATCAAGGAGCTCTGTCTGCTTGACTGGCTTTCTAGTGTGTAGTTCTCTGTATGTGCATTACCTGTATGCTTAGTCACTACATTGGGAAATCATGGAGCACTTACTGTACCCAATAAAATCCAAAATTTTGTAGATAAGTTATGCAAGGTGATTCAGTTGCATAACTATAATAGTTTGTAGAGCAGAGTTGGCTTTGGAGTGGTTAAAAATGTACCAGAAATGCAGTGGACCACATCTTTTGCATTTATTCCACTGTGTGTCACATTACAATCACATCAAGCTTCTATCTTATGTCTTCTAGTTCATATACTTTGTCATTTTTACTATATTCATTTGAATAGGGTGGTGCAATGTTTTTTCATGGTGTCACCATATATGTGCTCCCTCATGTTCCAATAATGATACGCTCTGAAATATGATTTGAACGAGAGAAGTGAGGTGCTCTGTAGCATGGGGTTGGGTAGAATATGCAAGAAGTAGTTGTGGGTACCTTTAAGAGATTTTTGTGGATCTTCCATCCCAAAATGCTGAATTGCTATGCTAGTATGACTTGTGGCATCAAGGAGTCATCCAGCACGAGAAGGCCATTAAAGACCCTGGAATGAGAAACGCCCTCTCGAAAGAAGTATTTCATCCATAGATACTTCTAAAAAATTATGAATTGGCAATATGAATAATGTATCATTTCTTCTTGCCACCTTTTCACAATTTGACTAGGTTCATAATTGATACCAAAACAAGATAATTGAGGCTAAAAGTTAGACACATCCACAAATGCAGAAAGGGTGCACATGCTGATTTTGGTTGAAAAGCTCACCGAAAATTCCAATTGTCAAAGCTACAGCAAGTAAGAGTATCATAATATCACATTGTAAAGTTAAAAGCTACAGAACACATGAAATAGATTTGCTTTACATAGAGTACAAAAACATAACAAAGTCATTATTATTGCAAAATGTAAGCCTTATCTCCTAAAACGCCCTTTTTAAGGCTTACAATACTGAAACCCAAACTCACTGTAAAGGATCAATTAGGTGCTTGGATGTTGGTGTCACAAGTGGTGGAAGCTGAAGTTGTTGAAGATGCAACTATTGAATAGGTTACAATAGTTAAGGAACATCCAACTTGAGTAGTGTTTCGTGTTAAATTTTCAGAATTTACTTCAATCTGATCTAGGATCTTAACTGAGAGAACAACATGTACAGCAAATCTACAGCATATCATTCATGGACACAATAATGCAAGCACAAAAGAGACACCGAGTTTACTTGGGCAAAACCATAAAGGTGAAAAACCCCAATAACTTCCTCAGAGATAGATAGAGCAATGATACAACCAGAATAAAAGAGATAGTCTTCTCCTAGTAGCAGAGCCTTCTCCTCCACAAGTGCGCCACTCTCTACAGTGTGAGTGAGAAAATAGAATGTGTAAAATGAGAGAGACACACTCTCTATTTATACACTAACTTGACTTGACCTTTACTCAACTAGGTCGGCCTCGACTTAACCACTTAACATAATGCTAACTGGGCCGACCCCCACTAGGGTGGTCTAATAACCCTTTGACCCACATGGCCGACCCCCAATAGGGTGGTATAATAACCCTTTGACCCACATGACTTATACAAGGCCGACCCCAACAAGGTGGTCTAATAACCCATCAAGTATAAGTTACGACACTTACAATATAAATGACGACACTTCCGTATAGAGGAATAATAACATATCTATAGGAATACAATATACATATATGTGAAATACATTCTGAAGTTACATATACATCAACACTCCCTCTTAACTAGGAAAGTATTTCTCGACACAGGTCTTCTAGCACAAGTCATCTTCTCTGGATTATCGTCACTGGATAATCATCATCGAGTCATCATCATAGTCACTGCTGCTGCTATCTCAATCAATCTCTGAATCTACTCGTCATAGGAAGCTCTACAGAGCCAGTCCTTTTTCATACTAGATGTAGGCCCACCACCTGCAGGTCTTCGTCATCACTAGCCATACTATGGAATCCTTAGGACTTATTATGTGCGTCACAAAACCTCGAAAGAGAATCCCAGGCTGTTACGAGCACACGACTCTACCTATAGGATCTCCCAGGGCCATATTATATGTGACCTCACCACAAAACCTCACAAGAGAATCCCAGGCTGTTACGAGCACGCAGCTCTACCTATAGGATCTCCCAGGGCACAAATTACATGTGGTCACCACAAAACCTCGCAAGAGCATCCTAGGCTATTACGAGCACACAGCTCTACCTATAGGATCTCCCAGGGCACAAATTACATGTGGTCATGGAAAAACCTCGCAAGAGCATCCCAGGACTGATTACGGGCACACAGCCCAACCTATCGGATCTCCCAGGGATAGATTATATGCCATAGGACAAAACCTCGAAAGAGCATCTGCTAGATATCCCAGGGAAACGAATTAGATGCCATAGGAAAAACCTCGAAAGACTATCTGTAGATCTCCCAGGGCCAAATTATATGTCCTCCCAGAGCAAAACCTCGAAAGAGCATTTTCCAGATATCCCAGGGCAACGAATTACATGCCATAGGAAAAACCTCGAAAGACTATCTGCAAATCTCCCTGGGCCAAATTATATGCTCATTTGCACAACCTGATCCAAGGCAATAGAGTATCAACCTGATACTCACCATACATCATCCTGATGTACACATGATCATCCTGATCGTCATCACTACAACATCCTGCTGCATGTCATCTGGAGCAACATCCTGAAGCTCGTCATCCACGATCAACCTAATCATATAATGCATCTTCCTGATGCAAACCAAGTATCTACTTGATACATATCATCATACATGATCCACCTGATCATACAATGTATCCACCTGATACAAATACAAATACATGATACATATCACCATACATGATCCACCTGATCATACAATGTATCCACCTGATACATACAATGTATCCACCTGATACATATACAGATACATGGTCCAAGCATCCAACATGATGCATATACAAAAATACATACACATGATCCAACCGATCATATCCAACATCCAACATGATGCGTACATACATATAAATGATCCAACTGATCATATCCAGCATCCAACATGATGCATACATACATACATAAAAATGATCCAACTGATCATATCCAAGCAGAAACCAGAACATCATCCTGATGCTCATCATCCAGCACTTACATCCACAACCATGTGAAGGATCCTTCTTCCAACATGCTTGGAATGGCTTCAGCAAATGTGTCCATCACTTCTTCCTCGAAGTGTCCTCAATCTGAAGAACACCAATCCTCTCTCTGAAGTACTCGAACTTCACCCTGGCTAGTGGCTTCGTCAGCACATCTGCAATCTGCTCATCCGTCGCAACATATAGGAGATTCACAGCTCCTCTCTGCACCATATCCCTGATATAGTGATATTTGATCTCTATGTGTTTCGACCTGTCATGAAACACTGGGTTCTCGGACAGCTTCACACAACTCTGGTTATCACAGAAGATACCAGTAGCCTCCAACGGGAGATCAAATAACTCAGACAGTAGCTTCCGTAGCCATATTACCTCACAACTAGCTAAACAGGCTGCAACATACTCTGCCTCAACTGTACTCAGTGCTATGCATGACTGCTTCCTGCTAAACCAAGAGATCACACCCGATCCCATACTGAAGTAGCACCCAGATGTACTCTTCCTATCTGCAGCACTGCCAGCCCAATCTGAATCAACATAACCCTGCAGGTTAAAATTTTGATTCGCCTCATACTTGAGCCCATAATCCACTGTACCCTTCAGGTTCCTCAGAACATGCTTTACAGCAACCAGGTGAACACTCCTCGGATCTGTCAGAAACTGACTCAATGTGTTCACAGCAAAGCAAATGTCTGGTCTCGTGTTTGTTAGGTACATCAAGGACCCAATCATCTGACGATGCATAGAGACATCAACCGGATCAGATGAAGTATCACAAAGAAGCTTCAGATTCGATGTCATAGGTGTGGCCATGGCCTTGCAATCCATCATCCCGAACCTCTTCAGGATCTCTACTGCATACTTCCCTTGTTCAAGGAAGATTCCATCTGCACTTTGCCACACCTCCATGCCAAAAACAAATAGTGCATCATCCCCAAGTTCTTCATCTCGAACTCGGGAGCAAGCTTCCACTGCGTGTCGGCAATCAATCTATCTTCACCTGTAACAAATAGGTTATCCGCATACAAAAAGTAGTATCACTTTTATATTTCTCAATGCTGCCATCTGCAACATGCTTGATCTGATAGTTCCATTTGGAAGTCACAACAGACTTCCCTTCAGCTCTTGGGACCGCATCCCAAACATCGTTCTTCATGATCGACGGATCATGGAATTCTTCCCGTATCCTGGGAACTTCAATATCTTCAATAGATAATTTTGTTGCTGAACAAATGTTGTAGTTCTTCTTTTGTAGGTGATGGCATGCGATCTTTCCTACACAACAAGTTAAATTGCATGATTAGAAAACATCTCACAGTTTTTAGAACAAATTCTTACACATAAAGAAATATGTCATACAATCATGCAATTATCTTAGTCAATGCTTCAATACAACATTTATCCATATTTCGTAACTTTCTAGATGCCTTCCAGTCTCTACCAGAACATTGTTAAGAGTGTGCACAACTCCCGACATGTCAGCAAAGAGGTTTCATTCTAGATAAGTAGCAATGGAATGTTGTACAGTTCCATAGGCCACTTACCCATGCATATTAGTAGTATAATGTTCATCAATGCAACTATTCTAATATGCATAATACACAACCTAATTCTAGGAACATCATTATATACATTATTGAACAGTATTATTTAAACAATAAAATATGCAAGTAATGACAATTCAAATACTTATCTTTGTGTGTTTGTTGGGTTGACTCCCTCTCAATCTTTGCTTCTTTTCTGCAACTCCATTCTTATGTGGATTGTGAGAAGTGGTCAACTCCCTCTGAATATCTGCATCCTTGTAGAAACTATTGAAGTGTGCTCCTTTTCTTTCTTGCAGGAACAACTAGAGTGTGCTCCCTCTTGATCTTTGCTTCCTGGATTACCTGTCCTTGAACTTACATCCATCCTTAATCATTATGCATGCTTATTAGTATCATCATTGTGTTATCTTTGAGGTCTCATACATAAGCACACATTTATTAGTATAATCTTAATACTATCAAAACACAATAATCTTAAACATGTATATTCATGATCATTCACAGATAATAAACATTAGTATTCAAGGTTTCAGGGAAGTCTTCTTTTACTCATACATTTTCTTATTTGATCATAGGACTCTTCTGGTTAGTTGAATCATCAATCAAGATAAGAGATATAGTATGCATAAAACCTGTGATTATTCAAACCTATACCTTCACGATTCTTCTGGTTAGTCATATCATCAATTATGGTAAGAAACATAATATGCATACAACCATGATTATTCAAACCTATGACTTCATGAATAATCATTATCAACAACACAACAGTATAAGATCCTAACACAAGGTAGGATTCTAGCTTGATATAGGAAAAACATACATGGATTAGCATGCTAGCTAGTTATGTTCAACATATCTGCATAATGTCTTCTGGTTCTCTTCAGTGACTTGTGCTAGTAACGTGCATGTCTTATAAGTTAACCATTGTATGACCAAGTTATACATACCTCGAAAGTAGATCTTCTATGTGATCCATGACAATGGATGAATCTTTTTCTTCATGTCACCATGAGCATATGTTCTTGAAGTAGAACATGATTTGACTTTCTTGGTGTACCTTTTTGTGTTAGCAAACAACATAAACCTCATACAACACTATAATGCATTAGTACAATCATAAGTGTCAATACACTAATCAATGAATATCTTTTATCGTGCATTCATAACTTTATTAAGGTGATACGACAAGTCTATGTTTAATCAAGATTGTACTAACTGTAATAATATAAAGACAAATATACCATAAAATTAATCATGAACAAATCTTGAAACATACCTGGATAAGTCATACCTATCGATATTGCTTGTAATCTTCTTATGTAAGGCCTTAGCCTCATCTCCCTCTGAAACAGGAACTTCTTCACTTATGCAGGTGACCAATCCATCTTCTTCTAGGATTAACCCAATCCACTTGATTTGCAAGAACTGGATCTGGAGCTGGATTAGGGTTTGTCAGAGAAACCCCAAAAATTCAAACTTTGAATTTCAAACTTCCGTAAGGATAGAAATATGCACCTTGATGAGTTGATCAAGCTGGTATGCTCAGAATTTGAAAACTGCAAAGTTTCACTCCTCAATTTTTCCTTTGAAACTTTCGGATTCACTAGACGTGACCCCGAACTGGGGTTTGATGAAGCCCACTCTTCTGACCCATCAAAAGGTTTGATCCAAATCTCTAAGCTTCTATTTTTATGAGGAGCTTCCAGCCGTGGTCACAGATTTCAAAAATTCCCATTTTTGCAGAAGCCCTAATTTTCCACTTTTCTAATCAAAGTCCCTGAACTAGGGTTTGATCAAGCCCGGCCTTCTTCCCAACCAAAAATTATGATATTGGTCTCTAAATTTCGATTTTGATGAGTAGCATCCATCCATGGTCTCTGATTACAAAAATTCCAACTTTCTTCAATGCCCTAAATTCCGGAATCCATGAATGAAGGTACTCAAAAATAATTCTGTTTTGACAGAAATATGTACCTGATTGTTTCTGGTGTACCTCCAAACTTTTCGATCCAAAGGGTCTAAAAAAGTTTTCTGAGATAGCCCGACCTGTTATCTTTCCATCCTGATAGGTTTGACCTCAATTGGATTCTCTGAGAGAGAGTTATGCCAAGTGTCGCAACGTGACCTGTTTATGGGATAATACAGGAGAGCGAACTTGTATGGCGTGCCACGTGTCACTGTTTCAACTTCGGCCTCTGAAAACTTTTCTTGAGATAGCCTGACTGGTTATCTTTCCATCCCTATAGGTCTGAACTCCATTGGATTCTCTGAGAGAGAGTTATGCCAAGTGTCGTAATGTGACCTGTTTATGGGATAATACAGGAGAGCGAACTTGTACGGCGTGCCACGTGTCACTGTTTCAACTTCGGCCTCTGAAATTTTTTTCTGAGATAGTACATTCTGTGCACTACTTGTCACATTTTATGAAATTTCATTTGGAGCTTCCTATCCCAAGTTATGACCTTTTTCCCAAGGTCACCTGATTTTGACTCAGATTTGGAAGAGGAAGAAACCCTATATTGTATAGCTCATACATCACAAAGTACAATGAATTAGAGGTTGTCCTTTGGATACAAGGTACATGGAGATTTAATATTCGACCTGTAAAGGTTTTAGATCCGAAAACATTTCCAAAACAGATTTATAGTGAAAATTCTACGATGACTGGTTTTTGCTATATCAAGCTCGATCATCGTAAGTGCAACAAGTGTCATACATGCCATATCATGCCTTCTTTCAGGATAGCTCTGATACCATGTTAAATTTTCAGAATTTACTTCAATCTGATCTAGGATCTTAACTGAGAGAACAACATGTACAACAAATCTACAGCATATCATTCATGGACACAATAATGCAAGCACAGAAGAGACACCGAGTTTACTTGGGGAAAACCATAAAGGTGAAAACCCCAATAACTTCCTCAGAGATAGATAGAACAATGATACAACTAGAATACAAGAGATAGTCTTCTCCTAGAAGCAGAACCTCTTCCTCCACAAGTGCGCCACTTTCCACAGTGTGAGTGAGAGAATAGAATGTGTAAAATGAGAGAGACACACTCTCTATTTATAGACTAATTTGACTTGACCTTTACTCAACTAGGTCGGCCTCGACTTAACCACTTAACATAATGTTGACTGGGCCGACCCCCACTAGGGTGGTCTAATAACCCATTGAACCACATGGCCGACCCCCAATAGGGTGTTCTAATAACCCTTTGACCCACATGACTTATACAAGGCCGACCCCAACAAGGTGGTCTAATAACCCATCAAGTATAAGTTACGACACTTACAATATAAATGACGACACTTCCGTATAGAGGAATAATAACATCTCTATAGGAATACAATATACATATATGTGAAATACATTCCTAAGTTACATATACATCAACATTTTGAACTATATTTTGACTTAAAGATTACACCACCCTAGGTTTCTTCGGAGTATCACCCTACAAAAATTGTGCTATTGAACAAGTAATCCTTGAACTCTTTCCCTATTATTTAAACTGAGTCTAAAATGGGTATAGTAAGTACATTGGGAAACTCTAGCATAGAGGAGGCTTCATTGGTTTCCATATTTGATCTAGATTGAGGGTCATTCACAACTTCATCTTTATTCCTTTTCTATGAAACTTATTCTCTAGTCACTATCTGTTTCCTTTGTGGAAGTCTAGTAGTTGAATTAGGAAAGATGTACATACTCCCTTCAATAGTCTTGTAATTCTTAACACTATACTAGAGAGAGACTTCCTTATCACATATTCTCTTAATCATATAATATGGCATTGTTGTAGCTTTAAAGAGCTCAATGTTAGATGCACAAGACCACACAAAAGTGTGGTCCCTTTTAATGCTAAACCAAATTAATGCACATGATGAAGATACTGCACTATCGATCATTAGTGCACATGCAATTAATATTGATTTGATTGATTATTCCATATACACACATCTAATCAACACTTAAATATTCATACCAGGTCATGAATTATACCCCTTTGACTTTACTCTTGGACCCAATCTTTGAGGAAACTAACTAAATACCTTATCCCAACACACAATGACCCTTATTTCCATATTGACCAAAACATTCAGCTTGATACTAACCAAATGGAATGAGAACTTTGAAATAAACTCATCCCCTCAAACACATGTGTTTTTCTCAGCTAAACAAAAACCCAAATTCAAATACCTTGAACACAAATCATTGGCATTCTTGACATGCCCATCCAAACACATTAAAGAAAAAAGGTATATACTAGAAAGAAAAATAAAATTAAAAGGTTGTATATTCTTGACATGCCCATCCAACATCTGAGTTTAAGAAGGTATATAATATAAAGAAAAATAAAATTAAAAGGTTGTAGTGACTATTAAAGAACCGATGGTAGAGCTTTTTCATGAAAGTCATAATCAAAACATGGTTGAACATTCCATTGGAGTGTCTATGAGGAAACATTCCAAGAAGTATTCTAGAAAGGGTAAATAGAAGGTGTTGTCATAACCTATATTTAGAAATCCTTATACCCATCCCATTAATAGAATCAGGCTTAATGCTAAAGCTAAAATGAACCCCTGTTTTAAGAAATATGTTTTAATCATTGAAGACACTTTAGATTAAGAAGATCAATACCCTATCAAAATGGAGAAACAAATTTTTTAGGCTCTTAACAAAATTGAGAAAGGAATATGAGATTTTCCATAGATTCCTAGAGATTATTATAGTGCGCATTCATATTCAGAGACAGAGCAGGAAGTAGAGAATACAATTCCAAATTCTCCTTGTCCAAGTAATGTGAGGAAAACAGAGGATAATATCACAAACTTGCCATCTGCAGAAAATAAGGATTCTGAACTTGTTGAGCACGAATGTATAAAAGAAGTAGTGGTTCTGAAAACTGTAACATAAAGCAAGCAATTGAAGAAGATACAAAAGCTTTAGTATAAGTTGCAAAGATATAAAGAATGGAATGAGCGTCTCAAACATGGAAATATTTCAATGAAAGGGGAAAGTGAATAAATCAAGAATAGCTTGGATGAACTTGTTTTCGATCATAAGAAGATCTATTCCTAAGCTTTAAGGACATTCAAAAAGAAAACGAAGCTTCAAGAGAAGAGGTGTTAAATTTTGAGCATTAATTCACAATACTTTAGGATCTTCACTAAGAGAATAACATATACAGTATATCAATGCATGACAATCACAATAAGCATGACAAGCATCACAAGAATCAAAAGCATGAGAGACAAGAGACACAGAGTTTTCGTGGGGAAAACCCTAAGGTGAAAAACCCCACAACTTCCTCAGAGATAGAGAGAGCAATGCCTCAACCAAAGTACAACCAAAATACACTGAGATAGTCTCCTAGTAGCAGATGATCCTCCTCCTCACTAGTGCGCCACTTTCTGAGTGAGAGAGAGATACTTTTTCGAATGATCTAAATAGAGATCACCTGATCTCTATTTATACTAACCTGTTTGCCCAGTGACCTTATGGGGCCGACTTGTCTAGATAGGTACATCCACAATATAATATATATTTTAGGGCCGACCCCACACATGGTGGTCTAATAACCCATCGGCAAGTACACACACTTGTGACACTTGTCAATCCACATGACGACACTTCCTTATAGAGGAATAACACATCTCTAAAAAGGGTACAATAAATATATATGAAATACATAGATGAAATACATTCCGAAGTTACATATACATCAACACTCCCTCTTAACTAGGAAGGTATTTCTCGACACAGATCTGCTAGACAAGTCTTCTTCTCAGGATCATCATCATCGATGCATCGTCATCGTCATAGTCACTGCTGCTGCTATCTCAACCAATCTCTGACTCTACTCATCATAGGAAGTTCTACAGAGCCAGTCCTTTTTCATACTGGATGTAGGCCCACCAACTGCAGGTCTTCGTCATCACTGGCCATACTGTGGAATCCTCAGGACTTATTGCATGCATCACAAAACCTCGAAAGAGAATCCCAGGCAATTACGCGCACACAGATCTACCTATAGGATCTCCCAGGGCCATATTATATGTGACCTCACCACAAAACCTCGTAAGAGCATCTCAGGCTGTTACGAGCACACATCTCTACCTATAGGATCTCCCAGGGACAGATTATATGTGGTCACTACAAAACCTCGCAAGAGCATCTCAGGATGTTACGAGCACATAGCTCTACCTATAGGATCTCCTAGGGACATATTATATGTGGTCATGGAAAAACCTCGCAAGAGCATCCCAGGACTTATTACGGGCACACATCCCAACCTATCGCATCTCCCAGGGACATATTATATGCCAGAGGATAAAATCTCTAAAGAACATCTACCAGATATCCTAGGGCCAGATTATATGCCATAGGAAAAACCTCGAAAGATTATCTGCAAATCTCCCAGGGCCAAATTATATGTCCTCCCAGAGCAAAACCTCGAAAGAGCATTTTCCAGATATCCCAAGGCCAAATTATATGCCATAGGCAAAAGCTCGAAAGACTATCTACAAATCTCCCAGGGCCAAATTATATGCTCATCTGTACAACCTGATCCACGGCCATAGAGTATCAACCTGATACTCACCATACATCATCCTGATGTACACATGATCATCCTGATCATCATCACTGCAACATCCTGCTGCATGTCATCTAGAGCAACATCCTGAAGCTCGTCATCCATGATCATCCTGATCATACAATGCATCTACCTGATGCATACCAAGTATCTACCTTATACATATCATCATACATGATCCACCTGATCATACAGTGTATCCAATTGATAGAAATACAAATACATGATACATATCAACATACATGATCTACCTGATCATACAATGTATCCACCCGATACATATACAGATACATGGTCCAAGCATCCAACATGATTCTTATACAAAATACATACACATGATCGAACCGATCATATCTAGCATCCAACATGTTGCGTACATACATATAA
The DNA here is from genome assembly GCA_027924585.1 of Larix kaempferi. NCBI lineage: Eukaryota > Viridiplantae > Streptophyta > Pinopsida > Pinales > Pinaceae > Larix > Larix kaempferi. Next base: position 17,804,251 of record BSBM01000924.1, on the reverse strand, counting down.
ATGATCCAACTTATCATATCCAGCATCCAACATGATGCGTACATACATATAAAAATTATCCAACTGATCATACAAAGAAGAAACCAGAACATCATCCTGATGCTCATCATCCAACGCTTACATCCACAACCATGTGAAGGATCCTCCTTCCAACATGCTTGGAATGGCTTCAGCAAATGTATCCATCACTTCTTCCTCAAAGTGTCATCAATCTGAAGAATGCCAAGCCTCTCTCTGAAGTACTCGAACTTCACCCTAGCTAGTGGCTTCATCAGCACATCTGCAATCTGCTCGTCCATCGCAACATACGGGAGCTTCACAGCTCCTCTCTACACCATATCCCTTATATAGTGATATTTGATCTCTATGTGTTTCGAGATGTCATGAAACACAGGGTTCTCGGACAGCTTCACACAACTCTGGTTATCACAGAAGATACCAGTAGCATCCAACAGGAGATCAAATAACTCAGACAGTAGCTTCCGTAGCCATACTGCCTCACAACTAGCTGAACAGGCTGCAACATACTTCGCCTCCAATGTACTCAGTGCTATGCAGGACTGCTTCCTGCTAAACCAAGATATCACACCTGATCCCATACTGAAGCAACACCCAGATGTGCTCTTCCTATCTACAGCACTGCCAGCCCAATCTGAATCAACATAACCCTGTAGGTTAAATTTTTGATTCGCTTCATACTTGAGCCCATAATCCACTGTATGTTGAATATTGTAACTTCTAAGAATATTATATTTGTACTTTATTATTCCGAAGATGTTTCATCCCTCCGAGGTAACTCTACTATGTATCCGGAGTTGATTGTTCCTCCGATGGTTTGTGGTAACTAGTGTTATTAGACCCACCATGTGGGGGTCGGCCTTGATATTATTTTTTAGGGGTTATTAGACTTCTCCAGGAGAGGTCGGCCCCATTAGGTATTTTAGTCAGTGAGGAGTCAGTATAAGTAGAGGAGGTGAACTCCTCATTAGACACACTCACTCACTTGAGAAAAGTAGCGCACTTGTCTGGGAGATCTGCTAAGGAGCTAGAGAAGGAAGGAGCACATCTTGTATTTTGGTTGATCATCTTATTGAGGAAAGCTTTGCTGGGTTTTCTACCCCATGAGGGTTTCCCAGGGTAAATTCTGTGTCTATCTTGTGATTATGTTTCTTTCAGTGATCTTGCTAGTCTATTTGGTTTAAACTTAACACTGTACCCTTCAGGTACCTCAGAACATGCTTTACAGCAACCAGGTGAACACTCCTCGGATCTATCAGGAACTGACTCAATGTGTTCACAACAAAGCAAATGTTTGGTCTCGTGTTCGTCAGATACATCAAGGATACAATCATCTGACGATACATAGAGACATCAACCGGCTCAGATGAATCATCACATAGAAGCTTCAGATTCGATGCCATAGGTGTGGCCATGGCCTTGCAATCCATCATCCCGAATCTCTTCAGGATATCTACTGTGTACTTCCCTTGACCAAGGAAGATCCCACCTGCACTTTTCCACACCTCCATACCTAGGAAATAATGCATCATTCCCAAATCTTTCATATCGAACTCAGCAACAAGCTTCCTCTTCGTATCTGCAATCAATCTGTCATCTCCTGTTACAAATAAGTCATCCACATACAGGAGTAGAATAACTGGATTCCCTTCCTCAACCTTGGAATAAAGGTTGGAATCCGCTTTACTCTTGGTAAAGCCCAAACTAGATAGGAAACTGTCCATCCTACCATACCAAGTTCTGGGAACTTGTTTCAAGCCATACAAGGCTTTCTTCAATCTGCACACATATGACTCCCTATCATGTATTTCAAAACCGAGTGGCTACTCCACATATACTTCCTCTTCAACTACACCATTCAAGAAAGCAGTCTTGACATCCATCTGGTGTATTTTCCATTTCATTGCTGCAGCCAGGGCAAGTATTGTTCTGATGGAAGTATACCTGGCTACAGGTGCAAAAGTTTCTTCATAATCTATTCCCTCTTTCTGAGAGAAGCCACGAGCTACGAATCTTGCCTTGTATTTCTCTACACTGCCATCTGCAGCATGCTTGATTTTGTAAATCCATTTGGAAGTCACAACAGACTTCTCTTTAGGCCTTGGGATAACATCCCAAACGTCATTCTTCATTATTGATTGGTATTCCTCAACCATGGCATCCTTCCATTCTTTATTTTCCACTACTTCTTCATAACTAGAAGGCTCTTTGTTCATAATGTCACAAAGTAAGGCAACATAGCTGTTATGTGATCTGGTTCTCTTCTTTGCTCTGTGTTCTTCTTCTGGAATGCCAAATCTTTCTGCTCCTAAATGAGCTCTCTAGCCCATGCAGGTTTCCTCTTGTGAGAGTTATCTTCACGGGGTGGATCTATAGGTTCTTGCAGATCTTCAAACTCACGAACAACTTCTGGAACTGCTTCAGTCATGGTAGTGTCTTGAAATCTAGTTTCCTTAGGTTCTTCATAAACTTCGATAGGTGCCTTCCTTGATTTGATGAATGATGAGTTTTCATCAAATGTTACATCCCTGCTGACATCAATCTTCTTGAACCCTGGAAAGTATATTCTGTAAGCCTTCGAGCTTTCACTGTAACCCGCAAAGATACCCTTCTTTCCTGAAGGATATAGTTTAGTCCTCTTTTCCTTTGGGACATGAGTGTTTACTGGACAACCAAATATTCTGAGATGGCTGACTTCAGGTTTCTTACCAGAAAAGACCTCTTCTGGTGTCTTGTTGTCCAATATCTTGTGGGGTGTTCTGTTCTGCACATATACAGCTGTTCTAGCTGCTTCTTCCCATAGATGCATAGGTAGAACCTGGTCATGCAGCATTTCCCTTGCTACTTCCATGATAGTTCTGTTCTTCCTTTCTGCAACTCCATTCTGTTGAGGATTATAAGGAGCAGTCAACTCTCTCTTAATCCCTGAATCACTACAAAGCTTCTTGAAGTCACCTGAGGTGAATTCTCCACCATTGTCGGATCTGAATGTTTTGATCTTCTTGTCAGTTTGATTCTCCATCAAGGTTTTGAATTCCTTGAACTTATCAAACACCTCATCTTTGTTCTTCAAGAAGTATACCCAAGTCTTCCTGGAGAAGTCATCAATAAATGAGACATAGTAAACATACCCACTAAGAGAACTGGATGACATAGGACCACATACATCTGAGTGGATGATTTCCAGGATATCTTTGGCCTTGCTTTCACTGCTTGGGAAAGCCTTCTTAATGTTCTTACCTTTTGCACATCCTTTGCAAACACCTTCATGTTTGGTATTGATTTCAGGAAGACCTTCTACAACCTTGCTTGCAATTGGAAGTGCCCTATAGTGCATATGAGCAAGTCTTCTATGCCAAAGTTCACTTGGCTCCATGGATTCATGCACCATGGCATGTTCAGGTTGTCCCTTCAATTTATACAATCCTCCCTCTTGCTCTCCAATCACTACTGCATCATCTATGGTCTTTCCCTTTGGCCACATTAGGACTTGGCCATCCACAAATGCAACCCTCATACCTTTTGCATCTAATGCAGAGATGGAGATTAAGTTCTTCTTGAACCCAGGTACATAAAGGACTTCTTTCATCTTCAAAGATTTTCCAGAATCTAGGTTGTAGGAGGCTTCACCACTTCCTTTGATTGGGTATTGATAATCATCCCCAAGTTTCACCTTATGGGGTGATTCATGTTCAGATAGATTCACAAAAGATTCCTTAAACCCAGTCATGTGTTTGGAAGCCCCACTATCAATCAACCAATCATTACAACCATGGGAGATAGTACCTATGAGAGTAGAGATTAGAACATACTCTTCTTCACTTGATGAGTCATCATCACTTTCTGCCCTAGCCTTCTTCTTTGGAGGTTCATCATCTTCGGCAGCATGAGCATGGAGCTTTCTTTTGCTGCCCTTCTTCTTCTTGCTGAAGTTGTTGTTATTATCGCTTTTGTTCTTGGGACAATCTGAAGCAAAGTGACCCTTCTCATTGCATGTGAAGCATCTTTGATCCTTCTTATTCTTTTGATAGGATCTTTTGTAGCGCGAGTGCTCCTTCTTGGGATTGCTTCTTTTGGTGTGAGTTGCGAGAGCTTGATCTTCACCTCCCATCTTCTCCTCACGAGCTACAAGTCTAGCTTCTTCTTGAGAGCATTCCTCCCAAAGTTTACTGAAAGAGACCAATTTCTTTCTTGCACATATTCCTTGAATAAAGGAGTCCCATGACCTAGGTAGGCCATTCAGAGTGGTCATAACAACTTCACCATTATCCACTACTTCATCCACAGCTTCAAGTTGCTCCTTGATCTAAGAGACCTTGGAGAAGTAAGATTGAATGGTTTCTCCATTCAACATCTTGACCCCTTTCAATTGATTCCACAGATTCATCTTTCGATTTATGTTCTTCCTTTCAAATAGCTTGGTCAAAGAGTCAAACATCTCCTTGGGTGTCTTTAGGGAAGACACATGGGGTATGAGATGGTCTTTCATAGAATCAGCAATGATTCTCTTTGCCTTGACCAAGTTCTTCTTATGCAATACCTTGGCCTCTTCATCCTCTGGGATAGGGATGTCTTCCTTTATATATGAGTCCAACTCATTCTCTTCCAGGATTAACCCAATCCTATACTTCCAAGCTCGGAAGTTATCAGCCCCTTCAAGCTTATCCTCAAGCTTGGTGTGGTGAGACATCTTAAAGAGTAATTCAAATGGAAATAGAAAATATTTAGGTCTTACCACTTGAAATGCTAAAAACTGGATCTGGTCCCGGATTAGGGTTTGTCGAAAAAACCCTAAAAATTCAAAATGTGAATTTCAATTTTTTGAAAGGATAGAAAGATGCGATTTGATGAGCTGATCAGCCTAGTGCATTCAGAATTTGATATCAGCAAAGTTTTACCCTTCAGATTTTCCTTTTTGTCCTCCCGGGTTCACTAGGGAGAGCCCTGAATTAGGGTTTGAGTTTCCCGGAGATCTACCCAACCATAAATATCGATCCAAAGCTCTAAACTTTTATTTTTGCAAGGAGCTTCCATCTATGTCTTCAGATTTCAAAAATTCCTATTTTTGTGGAAACCCTAATTTTTAGGGCCAAATATGAAAATGCTCGGAATTGAATTCTGATTGGACAGATATATGCGCCTTGATGAGTAGAGTCAATCTACTATACTGCTTTTCCAAAATCTGTGGAGAGAAACCCAATAAACAAGAAACTCAAGTTTTCGTCACTGCAAAATGTCTTCTTCTCAGGTTAGCTCTGATACCATGTTAAATTTTGAGCATTAATTCACAATACTCTAGGATGTTCACTGAGAGAATAACATATACAGTATATCAATGCATGACAATCACAATAAGCATGACAAGCATCACAAGAATCAAAAGCATGAGAGACAAGAGACATAGAGTTTCCATGGGGAAAACCCTAAGGTGAAAAACCCCACAACTTCCTCAGAGATAGAGAGAGCAATGGCTCAACCAAAGTACAACCAAAATACACTGAGATAGTCTCCTAGTAGCAGATGATCCTCCTCCTCACTAGTGCACCCCACAACTTCCTCAGAGATAGAGAGAGCAATGGCTCAACCAAAGTACAACCAAAATACACTGAGATAGTCTCCTAGTAGCAGATGATCCTCCTCCTCACTAGTGCACCACTTTCTGAGTGAGAGAGAGATACTTTTCCGAATGATCTAAATAGAGATCACCCGATCTCTATTTATACTAACCTGTTTTCCCAGTGACCTTATGGGGCCGACTTGTCTAGCTAGGTACATCCACAATATAATATATATTTCAGGGCCGACCCCACACATGGTGGTCTAATAACCAATCGGAAAGTACACACACTTGCGACACTTGTCAATCCACATGACGACACTTCCTTATAGAGGAATAACACATCTCTAATAAGCGTACAATAAATATATATTAAATACATAGATGAAATACATTCCGAAGTTACATATACATCAACAAGAGGAAAATGTTGTATCGAGAAAATAAAAAGATTCTTAGGTGAATTAGGGAATTAAAGAAAAAGTGGTCATGTGAGAAAAGTAGGCATCAATCACCGGACAATCTCAGGGTTCAGGAAGATTCAGTGTTGCATGCTTGATCAAAAGTTTTTCAATTTTTGTTGATTGAACTAAGGGTATTCTGCACCAAATGATTATTTTTTTGTTCGATCAGCACAAAATAGTTTTAGGTACTTCTAAAAACATTCATATTCATTCGGTTGAGAAATTAGAAGAGGAAGAGATTAATTTAATTAGCATTCCTTTAAAATATTACCACCTTATTCAAAAGAAGAAAAAAAGAAAATTATTTTGTGTCGTTTGTCATTTAAAAGTGATAATTCAACAATAAAGAATTTTATAAATTTGCTTGCATCTGAATATTTTAAAGTAGAATTTGCAAAAGCAGAGGAAGTAAATTTTGAAAAGTTTGTAATACCTGCATCAATTTCTAGTATAGTATCTTCTTCACAAGTTAAAACATGGGCTACTTCAGTTATGGAAAATAAACAACCCAATATGATGGGTGTTTTCATTGCTGCAGGATATGCACCTTGGGTTTTTCCTCAAAACCTAAATTCCTTCCCTACCAATGACTACCTGAAATATTTACCTAGATTCAAGGGAGAAGGGGAAGTCACGACAGAAGAGCACCTAGTGGAATTTTATATTTTTGCAAATAACCATACCATTAAACATGTAGTTGTATGGATGAGACTTTTTGTTCAAATTTTAACACCTCATTTAATACCTCCTCCTAATCACTATCAAAACAATGAATAATTCTCTAGCTCATTGATTCTCATGAAAGTTGGAAACACTAATGTAAGCTCTAATAAAACCTATTCAAATAGGGTTAATATACTACCATATTGAATAGCCCAAGTGATAAAGGAGCAATTCCTTTAACAAAAGGTCATCCTAGGAAGACAAAAAGCTAGGAAATCCCTTCGATTAAGAAGGAAGACAACAAGGCATGCCCTCAAGATACAACCAGCCATGTGTGCCATGCCATCCAACACTCACTCAATAATGGATAGATCAGGGGGGATTCAAGGCCACACTTCCAAGGCCATTGCCCTATCCAAGTTCTATTCAAGGCCACACTTCCAAGGCCACTTAAATTGTGTTGTGCAAAGCCCCATTCCCCATTGGTCACTGCCAATAGCATCCATAATAGATGCATAATTTATGAAGGAGTGGTCTAACTCCATTATTTTAATAATTAGGAAGGGCCTACCCACTTTTATTTCCTCCTGCTAATACAGTCAATAGATACTTTGAACAAGCAATAGAAGCTTCAATGGTACCAACATGCAGTTCTCACTCTTTTCGAATTCCGAGGCGCGGAATGAAGAGAAAATCGGGAAGCAACTGTGCATAAGCTAAAATTTCACACACAAAAAAACTAACCTACGAATTTGTAAGGGGAGAATGCGATTTTGACTCCAGAGCTATAGAATTCATAGCCCGCCTCTTCAAGAGCCTCTAAGTTCTCTCTAATGCTCTTTTATCCATGGCAGCAGTGGCAATTAAATACCCAAATTGTAAACCCTTGACAATGGTTAGGAAACAACATTTCCTCAACGGGTATAGCCTAATAAATTCCCAAAAATGCTTCTTAGATTCCACCAAACTCTCCTCGCTTCCCGCCAATGGGAAAATTGTGGCGCCACCGGTTTGCTTGGACTAGTTAATTGGCTCCAACGGGATGCTTGACTCGTTATCTTCGTTATATGTGGATTGGAGGATGAAATCTCCATGAATTCATGATAATCGGCCATGAATTCCATAGAGTAGAGGTGGGTCGATGATTTAGGTGAGGGTTACGGGGCCATGAAAGTCAACTATTACATATTTTATTAAATTGTTTCATTTTTTTTATTAATTTGTTTTATTTGTTTTATGCAGGTTACAATATTATAATATGTTTTTTGGTTATCATATTATAATATGGTTTTTATTTGTTTTATGGTTTTTTTTTTTCAGAAGTTAAATATGATATTCTTTAATATTAAGTATATGACTGATCCAGGTGGATATCGGTGGCGGCCCACCTCTTCCAACTGGCTCAAAACAGTCTTCTGGCAATTTTGGTAAATTACTATTTTTAGCAGTTTTTCGGGTCCTGAACTTCCGGAGCCATTTTGAGGCCCTAAACGACATTTTTTGGCGATTTGGGGGACCAAATGGTTGCCTCCGGCATACATTTGGGCCCAGTCGAAAGTTGTAAATCTCGGATAGACCTTCCCAACGGGCTACCGAGCGCCCTAAACGAAGATCGTATGCAAAAGTTATGACCCCGGGAAGTTGACTGTTCAACTAACCACCTTGGGGCCGCAAACTTTATGACGGTTCATCTTCTAGGGTTAGGTTTTTGGATGTTTGGGATTCTTTCCCTCATGCTTATGATAAATAGGCCCTTTCGGCCTCTCTTTGTAATCATCTTGGCACGAATGAGCATAGCGGCCACATCTCTTCTCAGAGATAGCTACCACCATTCTAGCTATTGTATTTTACAGTCTGTTCTATTCCCGCTATTTAATAGAATATGTGTTTACTGTATCACTGTGTTATTTGCAATATATCTCTGTATATGATTCTGTATATGCTATCTTTTGTTTCCTTCCCACATAAATCCGGATCAGTGGTATCAGAGCGGTCTGCTCTTTGATTGTTTCTCGGTGCATGTCCCCGACGAGGTCAGGATACAGAGAGTTGGGTCTCGAATTAGTTTCACTTGGGGAAGACCACTCTCGCCGCCCCAAACGGCCTCCCATGGCGGAAGAGAAGAGAGACGACGGAGCAGTAGATCCTATCAAGTTGTTGCTCGAGGAAGCCCTCGCGCGACAAAGGAACGAGATGATGGATAATTTCGCCCATATCCTTCAACGCATGCCAACAGCGGCAAATGCACCCTCAACGAGCAGCCATTTCGGAGATACGACTCCCTTCAAGGTACAAGTTAATTTTGATATCCCTTTATTTGAAGGCCAAATCGATGCCGATGCCCTAGATAAATGGTTGAATCTACTAGAAGGGTATTTCTCTGTCCACAAATTTTCCGACAGGGAAAAGATCATCTTTGCGCTCCTTAAGGCCGTCCCCCATGTCAAAAATTGGTGGGAAACTTATTGTGAGCAAAACTCATCAGACGAGTCTGGATTGTTTGAATATTCCAATCCCACTTGGGCCTCTTTTATAGATGCCGTCAAGGAACAATATTACCCTGTTGGAAACTATGATGACCAGTACACAAAATGGACCATTCTGCATCAAGAGAGGGACCAAACAGTGTCGGAGTACACCAACAAATTTCATACCTTGCGCACAAAGCTAGGTATCAGGGACTCCGAGCGGCACCTAGTACTGAAATATCGCAGTGGCCTACACCGGTACATCCGAACAGAGATGGATTTCCTGGAAATCTCTTCACTCGGATCCGCCTATCGATATGCTGTCAAAATTGAGCAGAAATTTCAGCAAAAGAACAAGCATGACTTCGGACCTGCGCAGAAGCAGGGCAAGGGAAACTCTGGCTCGCAGAACACGGGGCAGGAAAAGGACAACCAGTCCCAACCACAGGCGAAGAAGGGTAAAGAAAAGACAAAGAAGGACACCGGGAAGTGGTGCGAGTTCCACAAAAGCCCCTGGCACAACACTGTTGAATGTCGCTCAAAACAGTCATTGGTGGCTGAGATCAAAGCTTCGGAATCAGATCCCAGTTCCGATTCTGACTCGGAACCTAATTTCACAGCGGTGCGAAAAGGGAAGCAGATCATTGATGCAGAACCCAGTGCCGTTGTTGCCACCACACAGATTCAGCCAGAGGATCCTGAAGAGTCGGAGGCAGAGGAGCGCCTTTTCCACTCACAGATGTGGGTGAAGGGAATTCCCCTACACTTTGTTGTGGATAGTGGCATCCAGAAGAACCTGATCTCGGAAGAAGTCATCAAGAGATTGGAGCTACCAATAACACCGCACCCACAACCATACACCATTGGATGGCTAAGCCAAGGACGAAGGATCCGTGTTAGTCACCAATGTCGCCTACCATATGGCATCAAGCCCTTCAAAGATGAGGTATTGTGTGATGTGGCCCCACTTGAAGTATGTGATGTTCTTTTAGGACAACCATATATGTGGAAGCGTCATGCGGTATATGAATCACGACCTCGCAGTGTCATTGTCACTTTGGGAGGACAACTCTATCGGATACCAGAGATAGTTGCACCTACCCCAAAGGAGCAGGGAAGGAAGATAATCTCCCACACAGGGAAATTTTCCCTATTCGCAATTGCCACTAAAGGTGAACATCAGATCGCAGAGACATCCACAACCTCTGCAGATTATCCTTCTACTCAGCAGAAACAAGAAAAACACAAAGTTAGTGCAGCATCACCTATTCGGGTACCTCTACAGTGCAAGCCCATGCATTCAAGGTGCTCCTCCAAAAAGAAACCATCCACACCGGTGCATACCAAGGATACCACAACAACCAAAACTGTTGAACAGCTCCAGCGCATCCATCAACAACAATTACAACCCTCTGAAGATGTCAAAGCAAGGCAATCTTTCCACTTCAGCAAATGTCGCACCAAGAGCTCAACTCGACACACAGCTCGACATATGATAAGGGATTTAACGCAATGGAGACCATTGCTTCCTAAGGAGGGAGGATTGATCCAGGTGGATATCGGTGGCGGCCCACCTCTTCCAACTGGCTCAAAACAGTCTTCTGGCAATTTTGGTAAATTACTATTTTTAGCAGTTTTTCGGGTCCTGAACTTCCGGAGCCATTTTGAGGCCCTAAACGACATTTTTTGGCGATTTGGGGGACCAAATGGCTGCCTCCGGCATGCATTTGGGCCCAGTCGAAAGTTGTAAATCTCGGATAGACCTTCCCAACGGGCTACCGAGCGCCCTAAACGAAGATCGTATGCAAAAGTTATGACCCCGGGAAGTTGACTGTTCAACTAACCACCTTGGGGCCGCAAACTTTATGACGGTTCATCTTCTAGGGTTAGGTTTTTGGATGTTTGGGATTCTTTCCCTCATGCTTATGATAAATAGGCCCTTTCGGCCTCTCTTTGTAATCATCTTGGCACGAATGAGCATAGCGGCCACATCTCTTCTCAGAGATAGCTACCACCATTCTAGCTATTGTATTTTACAGTCTGTTCTATTCCCGCTATTTAATAGAATATGTGTTTACTGTATCACTGTGTTATTTGCAATATATCTCTGTATATGATTCTGTATATGCTATCTTTTGTTTCCTTCCCACATAAATCCGGATCAGTGGTATCAGAGCGGTCTGCTCTTTGATTGTTTCTCGGTGCATGTCCCCGACGAGGTCAGGATACAGAGAGTTGGGTCTCGAATTAGTTTCACTTGGGGAAGACCACTCTCGCCGCCCCAAACGGCCTCCCATGGCGGAAGAGAAGAGAGACGACGGAGCAGTAGATCCTATCAAGTTGTTGCTCGAGGAAGCCCTCGCGCGACAAAGGAACGAGATGATGGATAATTTCGCCCATATCCTTCAACGCATGCCAACAGCGGCAAATGCACCCTCAACGAGCAGCCATTTCGGAGATACGACTCCCTTCAAGGTACAAGTTAATTTTGATATCCCTTTATTTGAAGGCCAAATCGATGCCGATGCCCTAGATAAATGGTTGAATCTACTAGAAGGGTATTTCTCTGTCCACAAATTTTCCGACAGGGAAAAGATCATCTTTGCGCTCCTTAAGGCCGTCCCCCATGTCAAAAATTGGTGGGAAACTTATTGTGAGCAAAACTCATCAGACGAGTCTGGATTGTTTGAATATTCCAATCCCACTTGGGCCTCTTTTATAGATGCCGTCAAGGAACAATATTACCCTGTTGGAAACTATGATGACCAGTACACAAAATGGACCATTCTGCATCAAGAGAGGGACCAAACAGTGTCGGAGTACACCAACAAATTTCATACCTTGCGCACAAAGCTAGGTATCAGGGACTCCGAGCGGCACCTAGTACTGAAATATCGCAGTGGCCTACACCGGTACATCCGAACAGAGATGGATTTCCTGGAAATCTCTTCACTCGGATCCGCCTATCGATATGCTGTCAAAATTGAGCAGAAATTTCAGCAAAAGAACAAGCATGACTTCGGACCTGCGCAGAAGCAGGGCAAGGGAAACTCTGGCTCGCAGAACACGGGGCAGGAAAAGGACAACCAGTCCCAACCACAGGCGAAGAAGGGTAAAGAAAAGACAAAGAAGGACACCGGGAAGTGGTGCGAGTTCCACAAAAGCCCCTGGCACAACACTGTTGAATGTCGCTCAAAACAGTCATTGGTGGCTGAGATCAAAGCTTCGGAATCAGATCCCAGTTCCGATTCTGACTCGGAACCTAATTTCACAGCGGTGCGAAAAGGGAAGCAGATCATTGATGCAGAACCCAGTGCCGTTGTTGCCACCACACAGATTCAGCCAGAGGATCCTGAAGAGTCGGAGGCAGAGGAGCGCCTTTTCCACTCACAGATGTGGGTGAAGGGAATTCCCCTACACTTTGTTGTGGATAGTGGCATCCAGAAGAACCTGATCTCGGAAGAAGTCATCAAGAGATTGGAGCTACCAATAACACCGCACCCACAACCATACACCATTGGATGGCTAAGCCAAGGACGAAGGATCCGTGTTAGTCACCAATGTCGCCTACCATATGGCATCAAGCCCTTCAAAGATGAGGTATTGTGTGATGTGGCCCCACTTGAAGTATGTGATGTTCTTTTAGGACAACCATATATGTGGAAGCGTCATGCGGTATATGAATCACGACCTCGCAGTGTCATTGTCACTTTGGGAGGACAACTCTATCGGATACCAGAGATAGTTGCACCTACCCCAAAGGAGCAGGGAAGGAAGATAATCTCCCACACAGGGAAATTTTCCCTATTCGCAATTGCCACTAAAGGTGAACATCAGATCGCAGAGACATCCACAACCTCTGCAGATTATCCTTCTACTCAGCAGAAACAAGAAAAACACAAAGTTAGTGCAGCATCACCTATTCGGGTACCTCTACAGTGCAAGCCCATGCATTCAAGGTGCTCCTCCAAAAAGAAACCATCCACACCGGTGCATACCAAGGATACCACAACAACCAAAACTGTTGAACAGCTCCAGCGCATCCATCAACAACAATTACAACCCTCTGAAGATGTCAAAGCAAGGCAATCTTTCCACTTCAGCAAATGTCGCACCAAGAGCTCAACTCGACACACAGCTCGACATATGATAAGGGATTTAACGCAATGGAGACCATTGCTTCCTAAGGAGGGAGGATTGATCCAGGTGGATATCGGTGGCGGCCCACCTCTTCCAACTGGCTCAAAACAGTCTTCTGGCAATTTTGGTAAATTACTATTTTTAGCAGTTTTTCGGGTCCTGAACTTCCGGAGCCATTTTGAGGCCCTAAACGACATTTTTTGGCGATTTGGGGGACCAAATGGCTGCCTCCGGCATGCATTTGGGCCCAGTCGAAAGTTGTAAATCTCGGATAGACCTTCCCAACGGGCTACCGAGCGCCCTAAACGAAGATCGTATGCAAAAGTTATGACCCCGGGAAGTTGACTGTTCAACTAACCACCTTGGGGCCGCAAACTTTATGACGGTTCATCTTCTAGGGTTAGGTTTTTGGATGTTTGGGATTCTTTCCCTCATGCTTATGATAAATAGGCCCTTTCGGCCTCTCTTTGTAATCATCTTGGCACGAATGAGCATAGCGGCCACATCTCTTCTCAGAGATAGCTACCACCATTCTAGCTATTGTATTTTACAGTCTGTTCTATTCCCGCTATTTAATAGAATATGTGTTTACTGTATCACTGTGTTATTTGCAATATATCTCTGTATATGATTCTGTATATGCTATCTTTTGTTTCGTTCCCACATAAATCCGTATCAATGACGAGAAATACAATCGATAGATTCCATCCAAAGGAAAAGGAATAAGAATACAAATGCCAACTAATGGAAAAAGAAGAGAACAACCCCCTGGGCCAAAAGAGAAAAAACAACCAATCAAAGAAAGTAGGAAAATAATCTAAACCAATAGACCACGAACCAGAACAACAACATGCTGCTACAAAGACGGATACCACATCCAAATAGCCAAAACAAAGAACATTAACAAAGAACCAGTGAGCCATCAACAGCTATTAAGGGCCATACAAAAAAAGGTTGCCAGACTCCCAGAGAACATCATCATCCCAAAATTGAAAATATTGGCGGCCTTCCAACGCTGAAAGAGGATGCTTCGACAAAGTGTCCGCTTGAGAAATCTCCTCCTTGAGAATGTGGAGGAACTGGATTATGGCTATAAATTACATACATTATCACCTTGGGTACCTACATCGGTACATTAAACTAATTGGTGCCCCTATTTGCTAAAAGCACCAAGAAGAAATCTATAGTCATCCAGATCATAGGGTATGTTTTGTTCTAGAGAGGACGAAATGAGCGAGATCTAACTTTCAAAGGGATCCCTCCATCATATACAATGTCGAGCATATCTAGTCCAAGTAATGAAAAAACATGGATAAATAGTTCTAGTACTCCCTAAAAGGGCAGTAAAATCGCCTTTAATTTCATATAATATTATATCAAATGGGGCACCTAAAAATGAAGTTCTCCTATATCTCTATATCATGAAGAATATGGCATTAAATCTCATAGTCGATCATATTCACTTAAGTAATGTACTGCTGGTCAGTTTCAACTCAAAGGAAATGAGAGCCAACAAGAAATTGCGCCCCAAGACGTGGATCGATCTAAATTAATGCACAGCATGGGCGCAATGTCAAAGTGTGTATGGAGATCGAACAATAAGGCTTGTCAAAGACTCTAATATGTTTGACAAAGGTTTTTTCTCCACTCCATCTAATGATTGGAGTCACATCCCATACATTTTAGTGAGAAACAAATTCAAATAGTTTGAGTAATAGACAAATTCCACCCAAAATTTAGTCAAAAAACCTTTGGCCTAAAGCAAACAACATTCCATTTCTATGAAATTGTAATTCTTCCTTTTACGGTTGTCATTTTTCTTAGGTGTGTAAGGTAGAAATCATTGCCAAGAGGTACCATTATCTGACATTTAATTTTTAAAATCATTTCCTACATATTCAAATCCATTGTCAGACCTTAAACATGTCACAACTCGACCACATTGTCTTTCAATTAATGACCTAAATTTATTTAACTTCTCAAAGACACAACTCTTATTTTTCAAGAAATATATCCAAGTATACCTAGAAAAGTCATCTATGAAGGTCAAGAAATACCTTGCACTAGCTAGTCATGGTTTGTTTAGGGAACACAAGTCACTATAGACAAGTTCTAAGTCCTTGATCTCAAAGTTGTCCCTATTTCAAAGTCCACTTGATGATGATTTGAAAGAATCCATCCCTTATATACTCCATTAGGGGGAACAAGCTTAGGTATTCTAGTAGCCATGTTTGGTTTCACCATCAATTTCATTGCTTTGGAAATTTAGATGTCTTATTCAGTCATGCCAAAGTCTAGGTTTCAATCTGACATACGACTATAACCGGTCTAGGATCTTTCTTAGGATTGCAAAACATATATATTCTATGGTGAATAGGGATAAATATGGAGAAAATAGATTTAGGCTTAGATTTTTTTAGTTCCCAATTATGACATGGAATTATGTCACGCACATGTATCAACCATACAGTATTCTTGGACATAACCGTGACTTTGAGGCGAGATATAGAAAGGAGACCTATATCTATTTAAATCAAAGGTGTTCAAACTATAAGATTACAAATCAATGTAGATTACGCAACAATGTAATCAATGTAGATTACAAATCAAAGGTGACCTATGGAGGGCCAATATGGTGGTTTGAGACCACACACATGGACCATGACCCCCATAGTAAGATCTCTAAATCCATTTGCTTTGTTAAAATTTTGTAGAATATTGTACAAATTCATTATCAAAATTGTAATTTTTCATTAATGTCAGTGTGACACAACTAAATATGACTAACATAAATGACTAATTCACATTAATCGTTGTTAGATAGTCATATCTATGTTCCCGTGAATAAATTAGTCATTTATGTTAGTCGTTTTTATTTTTGTCACTTGTTATCTAGTCATATATTTTATCCCGTGACTAAATTAGTCGTTTATCTTAGTCATTTTTAGTTGGCTTATTTAAAATTGCTCAATTTTAGTTGTTTATACCTTGAAAAAATAGCGGTGACTAACTTTTTTAGTCTCCTAGTCACTTACCTCTCACTCTGTACTAGTGGTATGATATTGATGGAGGGAACGAAAGACAAAAAATACAATTGGTCACTTCTCAGGTTTGCAATGAGTTCTTGAATACTATTTTTTCTTCAGATTGCAATTTCATATGTAACAATCTATTGATATATGTCTTTATTGTTGATATACCAGGTACGGGTTTGCGACTTAATGGAGGAATTCTTTGAAAAAACACAACAATATGTAAATCATGTACATATGGCTCGTTGGAAAGATGAGCAATTTAGAACATGCATGGGTACATTTCCTATTGGAAATATCCTGTCAATGGCTGATTTTGTGAAAAACTACACTCTTCAACTGTAAAACGAGATTTAGATTCAATAATATCACTCAGACCAGGTCAACATAATGGTCCATATCAGCTATCGACATGGGGTAGATAGTACTAAAGAAAACAGGGTTATATTGAAGGAGTATTGCTTCTACATAAGTGATGATAGGTGTCACGAATTGGCATTTGTACAACACAAATTTCAAGTTTTCTACAATCACTTGAAGGATAACAGTGTACATATGTAACAACATTGGATTTGGTCTGACAGTTGTGCATGGAAGTTTAAAAATGAATGTGTCTTCCAATGGTTGTGTATGCTCCACATAAGGCACAAGGTGCCACATATTTGGAACTATTTTGAGACCAGACACAAAAAAAGTGAACATGATGGAGCAGGTGCATGCATCAAGACTGCATTACGCAGGAAATAAATGAAGAACACAAATGTATCACTCATCCGAGATGAAAAAACAATCATTGAATGGTGTTCTTCAATCATGGGGAGGGAGCAAGAAAGAAGGAAGACCAGTCAACCAGGAAAGCACATGTACATAGATATTTTTGGGAGGTGGTGGATGTAGATCGATCACAGTAATATGAGTTCAAGGCCATCCAAGGAACTCGTGCATTTCATTTAGATAGAACGTTGTACAATGAAATACTTGAAATTTGGACAAGTAAAATATCATGTTTTTGTTCTCCATGCAGTAGTGGTGAATGGGATGGATGTGAATCAATGGATTGGGTTGATAGTTGGGATCGTGTATCACTCCCCATTGGTCGACATATAGCTACAGAATTATCTCATTTGTAAGTGGACCAATTAAGTATTTCACTAGACTACCACCACATATCAAATCTCGTACAACCATGTTTGATTAATATTTTGATATTTTTTATATTTTTGACAACTAGTTGTGTCTAGTTATTTGGATGAAATGTTGGCACTATATTTTAGCCAGTGCACATATTTGCAGTGGTTTCCCCGAGACACAATGCATGGCACACCGACTATTGGCTGGCACGTTTCTTAGAGGGGAAACAAACCGTAAATGTCCCATTACAGGACTCCTAGGCCAATGATTTTTTGATTGGGTCAATGGTTATCAAAGGAGAATATTTGAATCAGGTTTCCCACTCAACAAATAGAAAAGGGTATACTTATGAAGATTATAGACTAGGTGATATTGTATACCATTATACAAACTTATTTATTGGCAAAAACCTCCAGCTGCAAACAATTCCAAGGAAGAACTCATCAAATGAACTATACTTATTTCCTTACTCTGAGCATGAGAGGTTAAATGAAAACCTTCGTATTCGAGGTGATCCTGATGGTCTAGTCGAATGACCATAGGTAGGTAATATGGTATGTTGTTTGCATGCTATATTGTTTTGTAACCTACCTAGTACTTGAAATATTTTATGTTTGTGGAAAAAAATTACTCTAATTTTTATTGTAAAGTTTTATGATAATGACCAAGGATGGTCAAGGATGACTGTAAACGAATAATATTATTATTTAATAAATTAAAATAGGAGACACTTACCCAAAGAGACTGTTTAAGAGTGTTCACTGACCCACTAGGAGGAATGAAACTGGTGTAGAAGGCAATGGACAAGTGGCAGCATTTGTGTCATGTTCCCAAATTTTCATATGGTCCACGGGGATGATTTTAGCCTAAGTCACCTAGGCATTAATTAAATAATTTATGGATGGATGAAGGAAGATTCCTAAGGGTTAATTTGAGGAATTAAATGGATAAGGAGGCCCCCCCATGAAGTTATTAACCCCAATTCAAGTGATAAGGTGATTTATTTATTAATTGAGAAATCAATTAATTGGGGAAGTTTTGAGGCAATTACACCATAGGAGTTGATTAATTACTGGATAATTAATTAATTGCTTAGCTAATTTTTTTCTGAGTTGTATTATTGTCATTTAAATGTTTATTACTAATAAATGTGCCAAGTGGTTGATGACTTGGATAGGAAAATCGAATTGGTCAAGTAGGCCACATTTTCTTAAGTGATAAACTTTAGAAAAGCTAAGGAATGTAATGGAGACAAGTTGGCAAGGTGTACCAAGAAGGAAACTGATGAAAGCTAGCAAAATCAGACAAAAGTAGAAAAGAGGAAAGTGAATAAAGTGGAATAAAACAAGAAAAGCAGTCAGAAAGGAAAGTAGCAAGTGCAGAAAAATCTCCATAGCGCACACTTGCCAATTCAGTGAAGGAAGGCAAAAGCAAGAAATTGGTGAAAGCATAAAAGTTTCCTTTCTCCTCAAGGAATTCGCCCTCATGGATTTGGAGTAGAATGGGCAAGTGGGTAACCTAATCTCATAGGTCACCAAGCCAAGAACTTGCTCAACATGTCACCATGAATTTTATAAAAGAATCCAACCAACTCCATTTGACAACTTTTGATCATTATTAGAATTTGTGTATGAGAGCTCTGAGCCCTCTAGATGAGTGATGTGCCTCAACAAGTTTTGCTTGGGAGATGTGCCCCAAGGTCCTATGAGTTTCCAGTCAGTGATATTCAGGTCCAAAATATGTTATTGCATCTAATAACATTCATATAAGTCCAATATTTAAGATACAAAGCTAGCTTGAAGAGAAGATCATTCCTACACGAGAATTACAGCTAGTTTTGGAGAAGGTTCACCAGTTGAAGGAGATAGCTCAAGTGAATGCGCCCAAGGGTTGATGGAGAGTTATTTCAGCCATTTTTGAAGATATAGAAGATGTCCATGATAAGAAAACAGCTTCATAACTGATCCATCCTTCTCTTCTTAATCATTCTCTCAACATCAGCTAGATTTGAAGGAGTTCTCTTGGAGAAGAGAGCTAGTATTTGATGATTGTGCCCCAGTGAAGACTATCAGGTCAGAGTGCAAAAAGATCAGACATCTAACCTTGATATGTACTAGTAATATATTCCAGAACAGATCCAAAGTAATTTCTTCCTTCTCATATTCATTCTCCCACTATTGTAATACAAAATCTAGCATGTGAGGCATTGTACTTTGGAAGACAATCAGTTAATGAGAAAAGAAGTGTTATGAAGTCATATATCAACTTATTTCTGTTTAATATCATATATAAGAGTCTTATTTAATATCAGAACAGAGTATATGAATTTTTGAAGCAGTTTGATGAGTTAAAGTGCAAGACTAGCTAGTTGGGTGCTTATTCTAGACTAGTTTTACAAAAATAACTGCTGAATCCATTATGAGTGTCAGTTTAAATCCATTCCAAGTGTAGAAGGTTTATATTTAAATATAATTTACATATCATCCCATTTATTCAGAATTTTGTTGCATTTAAATCGATTTTGGAAAGCCAGAAACTTAACTAGCTCAACAGTCCACCATGTGCAATTAA
Organism: Larix kaempferi; assembly: GCA_027924585.1. Lineage (NCBI taxonomy): Eukaryota > Viridiplantae > Streptophyta > Pinopsida > Pinales > Pinaceae > Larix > Larix kaempferi. Next base: position 17,784,207 of record BSBM01000924.1, on the reverse strand, counting down.
CCCCCAAATTACTCCAGACTCTTCCAAGTTCACCTAGTATTTATTACAGCATGTTTGATGAGTTACATGACTGATATATATCTGTACTAAACATTATTAATCGTCACCCAGTCTTGTTGGCATATGCTAGAAGCCCAAGAAGCCTCGAAGTAGGCAATATATTTGTTCTATTGTTGAAAAGTGAATGGCCCTAGTAATTTGTGCCAAGGACTTCTACTGAAACCATATTTTACTGCTGCTGCACGCTATCACCTATAATTTCTAGAACCTAATCTCTCTCCTACCATCCCCATTCATAGTTTCCATCCCTGTCACTTACATCCTGCTTAGTTTGAGAAATTGCCATAAAATAGACTAGTGAAATTTTATTAAAATTCTGAGTTGGAGATAATATCTTGGTCAAATATTGGCTAGGTTATTACAGTGGTATCATAGCACTTTCCTTGGCTTAGCCTGTGGAAAGTTAATCTCAGTGGAAAAGTAGCTCATCACTATTTTCAAATTGTAGTTATGAAATTAGTTCCATGTCATGGAAGATTCAGAATTTGAGTTGTATGAGGAGGAAGATTATTTTTATGAAGAGTATGATAATTATGATGAGCAGTATGAAGAATACTGCAGATAGTATGAGGAAGAGAATCCCCAAGAAGTACCTTCCACAAGCATCTCTTGTGAGATCATGATTGGAAGAAGAGACTATGGTTATTTTGATAGCCCTATTCAAGAAAAATTTACATGTTCCACAGTCAAAGGTCAACCTCCTATGGAAGAGTTAATGAAAGATATGAAAAATTTATTGGATGCATGTGACTTCACAATAATTTTTGGATCCTCTTCAAGAACATCCTCCAAGAATCTTCATCCTAAGACAACCAAGGAGAAACAGGACCTAAAACCCAATCATGAGATTGTTGACAAAATGGAAGAAGAATCTACTGCAAGATTCTATGATGAGGATCTCAAGATCATCTCAGATGAGATTGGTACTATTAGGGGTGTAGAACCATATTTTGGATCAGATCTACAACTAGAACATAAATCAGATCCAAAGACACCATATGAGCTTCACAAGGAAGTAGAAATTGACCACATATCAATTAGATGTGAACTAGTAGAATCAGTGGTAGAACAAGGCACCATAACCCCACCCATTGAAGAGAGAAGCATGATGCAAAGGTATGGACCAATTTCATATTTTTGTACTAAATTGTGTCATGATGATGTTGTAGCCACATCAGAAGATAATTACTGCATAAGGGATTCCCTGGATGTTGATTTTCATATCCTTGGTGATAAGGGTGAATGTATTGACCAAGCTGAATCACTAGAAGGGTGTTTGTAGGATGCCTACATGGATGAAAGAGAATCTACTAAGGAATGTTTTATGTGTGAGGAAGCATCTAAAGATGTGTACTCTCACATATATGTGGGGGCCATGGAGATTCCCATTGATGAAGGTGTTGTGGGTGCAATATCCCTGGGGAAAGAATAAGTTCTGGGAACAACATAAACTGAAAATGAGGAATTGATAGAAGGCCAAACCACCAACACTCCACCTCATAAGGAGGATAAAATGACACCTGGTGAGTTATTAAATTCTGATTTTTATGTGTCATTATTTCAATCTGATATGGCAGCCACTTCTAGCGAAAAGTTTAGAGTGGTTGAGCTCCCTAGTGATGAGGTTCGGAATTCTGATGTCAAAAAGAAATGCAATGTGAAGGCTGGAACCTTGAGAGAAGATATTCCTAGTATACCCAGGAGGAATGAGCAATTAATTTTCAGCCCAAATTATGTTGTTGAGGACCTAAGAGATGAATATATTGCAGCAGAAATATATGGATCATATTTCCAAACTTTGAGTGCACTGCATAAAATCAATTCGGTGATGGAAAAAGAAGGGGAGGAACATCTGCAAGAACCTCATCTTCTTGCAAGGTCATTGAAGATGGATGAACAAAAGATCCAAGATGCCCTAAAAATTCTCCATGACACTCATTCTTCAGTGTCGAGGTTTTGTTGGGAAGCTGCTTTAAGGGAAGATCAATATTTCTTTGCAGCCATGGAAAATATCCAAAAAACAATGTCCACAATCAAAGGTAATTTCTCACAGTTGCTATCAGATAAAAATTACATGTTTGAGCTTGTTGAATTGTTGCGTGATGCATCATGGCATGATGAAGAAAGTATTTGCAAATATGGAAAAGAGAACCATAAGGTCAATGATGAATTGATGGCCACCCAAGATTCTTTGAGAAGCACTCAAAGTGCCCTCCAAGAATCCAAGATGGAGATGTTGTTGCTTCATGAAAAGTTGCAAAGATACCCCCTACCCTCCTACACCCCATTCAGTCAATTTCATTGGGGTGAAAGCATTCATGATCATATGGACGAACCTCATGAGATGGTGGATCATGATGATCATTTACCTTTACATGTGCTTGAGGAGTGTGCAGAACAATTTGATGAAAACCAAGCACCTGATCATTTCCTAAGGGAACTTGAGTTGTTCCTTGGAAACAGTCACTCTCCCATGGAAAAGTGGGATGAGAGCACCCAATTTGGGCTAGCCAATAATCATGAAGTTGCAACCATAATTTTGATTAGTGAAGGTTGCAGACATACAAAGAAGGTGCACATTCCTTCCGCTCATGTCATGGATTCAACAATAACAATGGGGAATGAACAGTGGGTGAAGAAGTTTTTCTTGTTGATGCCACATGTGCCACAGGTGGATCATGATCTGTCCCCATGGGAGATGGATCCTATTACAGAAGATATGGTTTATTATAGATCATATAAGTGAGCAAGCAGGATCTCTGATTTACCCACCAGATGGATGGATAGAGGCCTCACTAGAAAATAAAATCTGGAAGGTAAGAAGTTCACTTGTTTCTGCAATAAATTTCTTATTATAACTGACATTGTCTTGAATTTTGAGCAGCAACAAAAGTATAATTTGCAGCCATTTGATGTCACTCATCCACATATGGATTGGGTGAAAGATTACCTACCAAGCATGAAACTTCCTTGCAAATTTTTTTATGCTTATGGTCAAGGGAACGAAGCTAAGCAGGCAAGTTGCCAGGTTAAATTAATGGAACATTTTACTTATAGAGGTTGGCCTATGTGGAGGGAATCCGCATGCTGGGAGGGATTCTTGAATTTTTTCTCCAATAGAAGAGAGTTGAGCCATTGGATTTTTTCACTGGAAGAGACATTCTGCTCCCCACTTGGTTTGGTTGGAGGAAATGCCCTAGCAGTTATTCCCCGGATGAAAAGGAACATGTTTGATGACAGATTCTTTAAAATTATTTTGATGATGGGGAAAATGCAGTTGATACTTTGGGATCTTGGAATACACTTGAGTGACATATTTCCAAAGATGACAGGAGAATTCTGCTCCTTGCAAGAGAAACAGTGGGACCCAGGAATTCTACTCAGTTATGCTAACTGGGTTAAAATTTTGTTCATTTGTTGGCTAATGGAAGATATAAATTATAGTGCAGTTTGTTTTACGTAGACATTTTTTCCTGAAGACCCAAGTTTAATTTACATATTGTTCAATCGATGGGGACAATGATAATTAGAGTTGGTGCAGCAGAAGCTTGGTGGGATCCTGACATTGCTTGAGGACAAGCAATCTTGGGAAGGGAGGATTGTCATGTTCCCAAATTTTCATATGGTCCATGGGGATGATTTTAGCCTAAGTCACCTAGGCATTAATTAAATAGTTAATGGATGGATAAAGGAATATTCCTAAGGGTGAATTTGAGGAATTAAATGGATAAGGAGGGGCCCCCGTGAAGTTATTAACCCCAATTCAAGTGCTAAGGTGATTTATTAATTAATTGATAAATCAATTAATTGGGGAAGTTTTGAGGCAATTACACCATAGTAGTTAATTAATTACTGGATAATTAATTAATTGCTTAGCTAAATTATTTCTAAGTTGTATTATTGTCATTTAAATGTTTATTACTAATAAATGTGCCAAGTGGTTGATGACTTGGATAGGAAATTCGAATTGGTCAAGTAGGCCACACTTGCTTAAGTGATAAACTTCAGAAAAGCTAAGGAATGTAATGGAGACAAGTTGGCAAGGTGAACCAAGAAGGAAACTGACGAAAGCTGGCAAAATTAGACAAAAGAAGAAAAGAGGAAAGTGAATAAAGTGGAATAAAACAAGACAAGAAGTCAGAAAGGAAAGTAGCAAGTGCAGAAAAAGCTCCCTAGGGCGCACTTGCCAATTCAGTGAAGGAATGCAAAAGCAGGAAAGTGGCGAAAGCATAAAAGTTTCCTTTCTCCTCAAGGAATGCGCCCTCATGGATTTGGAGTAGAATGGGAAAGTGGGTAACCTACTCTCACAAGTCACCAAGCCAAGAACTTTCTCATCAGGTCATCATGAAGTCTATAAAAGAATCCAACCAACTCCATTTGACAACTTTTGATTATTATTAGAATTTGTGTATGAGAGCTCTGAGCCCTCTAGTTGAGTGATGTGCCTCAACAAGTTTTGCTTGGGATATGTGCCCCAAGGTCCTATGAGTTTCCAGTGAGTAATATTCAGGTCCAAAATATGTTATTGGAGCCAATAACATTCATATCAGTCGAACATTTAATATACACAGCTAGCTTGAAGAGAAGATCATTCCTACATGAGATTTACAGTTAGTTTTGGAGAAGGTTCACCAGTTGAAGGAGGTAGCTCCAATGAATGCGCCCAAGGTTTGATGGAGAGTTATTTCAGACATTTTTGTAGATATAGAAGATGTCCATGATAAGAAAACAGCTTCAGAACTGATCCATCCTTCTCTTCTTAATCATTCTCTCAACATCAGCTAGATTTGGAGGAGTTCTCTTGGAGAAGAGAGCTAGTATTTGATGATTGCGCCCCAGTAAATACCAGCAGCTCAGAGTGCAGCAAGATCAGACATCTAACCTATAGATGGACAATTAATATATTCCAGAACAGATCCAAAGTAATTTCTTCCTTCTCATATTCATTCTCCCACTATTGTAATGAAAAATCTAGCCTGTGAGGCATTGTACTTTGGAAGACAATCAATTAATGAGAAAAGAAGTGTTTTGAAGTCATATATCGACTTATTTCTGTTTAATATCATATATCAGAGTCTTATTTAATATCAGAATAGAGTATATGAAGTTTTGAAGCAGTTGATGAGTTAAAGTGCAAGATTAGCTAGTTGGGTGCTTATTCTAGACTAGTTTTACGAAAATAACTGCTGAATCCATTCTGAGTGTCAGTTTAACTCCATTCCAGTTGTAGAAGGTTCATATTTCAATATAATTTACATATCAGCCCCTTTATTCAGAATTTGGTTGCATTTAATTCAATTTTGGAAAGCCAGAAACTTAACTAGCTCTGCAGTCCACCATGTGCAATTAACCCCCAAATTACTCCAGACTCTTCCAAGTTCACCCAATATTTATTCCAGCATATTTTATGAGTTACATGACTGATATATCTCTATACTAAACCTTATTAATCCTCTCCCAGTCTTGCTGGCATATGCTAGAATCCGAGGAAGCCTCGAAGTAGGCAATAGATTTGTTCTATTGTTGAAAAGTGAATGGCCCTAGTAATTTGTGCCAAGGACTTCTCCTGAAACCATATTTTACCACTGCTGCACACTATCACCTATAGTTTCTAGAACCTAATCTCTCTCCTACCATCCCGATTCAATGTTTCCATCCCCATCACTTACATCCTGCTTAGTTCGAGAAATTGCCATAAAATTGACTAGTGAAATTTTAGTAAAATTTTGAGTTGGAGATAATATCTTGGTAAAATATTGGCTAGGATATTACAATTTCCACTCACTTACTAGCTGTTGCAGGGGGAAACTTCCCTAAAAATGTGGTCATGTTCCCCAAGGATGGTGGAACTGAGCAGGTGGCTCATTAAATGTGAAATTGGCCCAAAAGACCTAGGCGATCTTTTATAGCCATCAAATTTAGCATAGGAAAACAATTTTTCCTTTGTGTTGGCTGGAAAACTACTATGTTGGGCACACAAGAGATTCGATGAGGGGAAGCTAGCTAATGAGTTGTAGAGTAAGACTGTCTTATGCTGCTGAGTGCAGAGAGAGTGTTATGTATGCAAGTCTTCATGATTGCTGAAGTACATAAGAGTGATTTGTATGCAAGTCTCCATGATTGCTGAAGTACAAAGAGAATGTTTTGTATGCAAGTCTTCATGATTGCTGAAGTACAAACAAATTGTCTTGCTTCTACACAGTATCTTCATCCTGGTGGTTCAGTGAAAAGGATCGGGGGTCCAAAAGCAAGTGATCTTGGCTACTTTCTGGAGAAGGTTGGGAGGAACAGTCCTCTTTGGGTGTTTGTCCACCCTATCAGTTATCAGGTTCTACTTTGTTTTTATTTTATTTACTAAACCATTGATTTATTTCTGAAAACTATATTTATATGTTATCATAGTTTTTCAGATGAATCCTAGATACCAGATAGCTGTTAGAAATGATAGATCACTAAACTGATAGATTATTTCTGAACAATGAATGGATGAATAAAGATTAAAAAATATAGAATAGATGATTATAAATTTCTTCTTGTATTTTTCCTTTCACTTTCGTGATGTACTCTAGTATAGGAATATGTTTAATTAACCTGAGCTGAAGATTCTAAGAAAATGAATGTTCTTGTATTATGTCAGATATAGAATTCATTATAGAATGCATACTATAATAATTTTAAAAAACCTAATTTTCCTAGAGTTTATCTTCGTTTTCGGATAACCTTTCTAAGTTTATAAAAAGTAGAGTTTATTGTTCAGAATGGGATAGAAATCCTTACGAAAAATGTGTAATATCCCAAATTTGGACTGACTATATTGATGTTGTATACTGAGCTTAAAGCTCGAACACATATGATTTATTTTGTTATACTGGGCGTAACACCCAATGCACATGATTCATTTCCTTTATAGATATACATATTTGCACGTGGACCCTAACTGATGTAGGCTATTGTTGTATACTGGACATAAATCCCCAAAGTATTTGATTTATGTTTTATTACGAGATTTGGGTACAAACCCTAATATACTGAGATGATTTGTGTTACATACTATGCAGATTTATGATATACATGATTGACTTTTATGATGTGTGAGCATGGACTCTGGAACACATGGATGACCTATGTACTGGGAATAAGCCTCGAGGTACATAGAGGATTTTATTATGTACTGGGCGTAAGCCTCGATGTACATAGAGTGTTGTGCATAAGCCCTAGAGCACTCCAAGCTTGATCATGAATACCGGATACGAGGACATTTGTACATTCTAGATGTGCTTCAAAACCACATTCTAGTACTAGTGTTGAGCGAGATACTCTGGAATTGCACTAGTGTAACGCCCATGTGAGAGTGTTGAGCTAAAGCTCTGAAGAGCACTCGGGGTTACTTGATCTTGAAAGTGTTGAGTCGAGAAGATTCTGAATAGCACTACTATCATCATAATTATTTATTTGGTTAAATGAATCAATTCTATCTCTCATCAAGGACTGCGGGAACTACCATGTTAAACGAGGGAATCCAACATGCAAGAAGGACCTAGAGTCACCTAACCTAGCCAACTATCCAAGCTTACCAAAAATACCTTGTCCAAAGAAGTAGACCTTGTATTAGCAAAGAGTTATTATGCTATTAAATTAATTAAATCAAAAGATTTATTATGATATTTAATTATTTAATCATATTAGTTATTCACAAAAGAAGGCTCATCTTCTGTGTAAATAATATACATAGAAACTATGCATAGGATATTTCTTTATATTAATATACGTAAAGAAAAGATTGTAACTTAAAGATACATTTAGTAATAACAAAGTAAAAGTCCTAGATAAACTAGGAGTGAATAAATAGTTAGAATATCTTTTACAAATATTATAAATCAAAACTAATACAAAAACCGGAGTTAATATTTAATATTATTATTATTAACTCAACCGCTATATTCCAAAATTTCACCTATATAAGACGGACAAATTCCCAAAGAAATAACACTTTTCTTTCTATTATTATTCTATGGTAAGAGAAGATATTTTTCACAGAAACTGAAGAAGCTTTTGAGAACTAAATTGCATCAGCAATCTACCCTAGGTCCTCTATTGTCCTATTGCATGTTGGAACCAGCTCGGGGGGATCCATTAGTGAACCAGGAACGGTTCAGGGTCAAGGTTCGGAGGAACAGGGTAGTCCCAAGGTCATTCGGTTCGCAGTTACAAGTCAACCAAAGAGGAATTTTATTTTATTAACTGGTTCTTGAGTGTGTGGGGTCTACAAAGGAAGGACAAATTACAAGCATCAGGTATGAAAACTATATTTGATTTAAGCTAAATAAATTAAGATTTAAATTCGAAAGTATTATGCATCATTTTTATTTTTTCCATTGTATCCTTATTTCTTTTTGTGGAGCAAGGGCCGTATGGCATGGGCTCCCAGGGTTATAGCTTAGTTCATTATTATCCATGCATAAGAGGTTTATCACATTTGAAAATCAGTGTCCTGAAATTTAAAGGGATCTAGCATGGCTAGCTTCACTATCCTGTACTAGATTTTGTGTAAGAAAAACTCACACCATTAAACATTCTCAAATCCTTTTTAGTAAATTAAAATTTATTATGCCTAAGTAAATTTCACCATGGCTTATCAACTAGTATACCATAACTTAAATTCTGCAAAGATTAAAGCGCTAGTACATAATGGGAACTTCTAAATAAGATCCATCGTCTAATATTTAAATACAAATAGAGATCTCTGAAAGGTCCTCTTCATCACTTAGGGTTACGTTTTCATTGTGCAAAACGATACAGGCACAGATTCAAGAAAACATAGACCTCATTAAAACCCAGCAAGAGAATTATCAAGAACTAGAGTTAGGGCATATGAATTTCCATTAAGAATCTATCCATCTATTCCAACGTTTACAATTAAAAAATGCTACCAGAATTGGCATAGTAATTCTTTCCAATTTATACAACACAAGATAAGCTTAAATTAAATTATAAATAAATCTACTTACTATTGATTTCCAGGTCATTATATTTAGAAAGGACCAGAATTAGGATCGAATCCTCTGTCCATCCCCTTAAAACACAAACCAAAACGTAATGCAAGGTTCACATTATAGCATGAATTGTGGCCATGCCACATAATCATTAAAAACATTAAAAGACAACAATTTATTTCCAAACGTTAGGGCTAGAAAAACAAGACGATAGAAATTAAAATAAAACAAGAATTCAATTCATACATTACGATGTCTCCTAATCAAGTGATTTCATATGCCCATATTTCATCATTTGAATCTTACTCTCTACTTTATCTTTTCACCAAACCCTAGACTTGCCAGGCCATATAAATCCGGGATTAACAAAGTATTTAAATAGACAAACAACAGTTCTATCAAAGGAAATCAGACTTCCAGTTTTCTCAACGCATACTTGAGATACAAAATAGAGACCCTTATCCATTTACAATAAAAACACAACATTCAGACTAAGATTTAAATAAGACTCCAGAAACATCAAATGCTATAACCAAGTGCATTATACCCACAAAACAGCATGATTTCATTATTTAAAAACAATAGTATTAAAAATCAAACCCATCAAACGTTATGCACATGAAACTAGCTAATGGATTCTCCATCCTTGCAACTAGAGCAGCCTATTACATAATCGTGGCTGCCTTTAAAAGGCCTAAATTAAAACCATTAAAAGATTATCCAACTCTAGGACTACTGAGAGTACCACTCCGGTTCAGGAGGAAAGTGGAAACCATATCCTTCAAACTAAAATCACCATATAGGCTATTTTACAATCAATAGTGTGGCTATTACATTTTAGAGCGTGCCTTAGATTCTGGCCACGTCTCCTTACTTAAAATGCAACCAATTCTTGAAATGAAATCCAGATTTAAGACACTTCCTCATAGGGTACATGAAATAGCAGGAAAACCCCATGCTTGAGGGGAGGAGAGAGCTATCAAAAGACTAGACTTACCCAATCACCTTAAGCTGCGAGTATTACAACACCCAACTCGAATCGTTCCATCACCGAGGGCCCTGCAAACATCAAACCCCAGAGAAACTAAGTTACAATTCCAAAACCTGAGAAATGATAATGAAAACAAGTAAAGGAAAAGAGAAGTTTGGTATTGGACACAGAGTTACCTTTTAAGTTTGTGTAGGCAGCAAGGAGCAGGTCAAGCCTAGCATGGATGCCTCCATGGCCTGTAGCACTTTGTTTCCCTCCTCTACCAAAAGTAGACTAACAAATGCGATTTCGAAGTAACACCATTCAAGCCTTAGGGTTAATACTTTTAATTCCATCCAGTTGTATCCAATTCGCTTGGGTCTCCATTAAATGCACTACCAACCTCCCCCATACATTGATTCTTACCCCTTTTGTATAGTTAAAGTGCTCCTTTCTACCATGTATTAATTTACCCTTAGCTATTGACTAAAAGTATAATAACACATCCACATTTCGTGATATCAATTCTAGGAAACAAATCCTATGTATTTTTATGTATACCTACAAAGGCCAAACTGAATAAAGCTTTAGCATGATTGCTAAGTAAGTCTGGCCTACGCTGCCAAATCCATCCCTTCAAACCTGAGATTGTCTATTTAATACAGTGACGTAACTAGATAACCAACTAAAACATTATAATAAATCACATAGTTACAACTTTTAATAGAACAACATAAGGAGTTCATTTAGATAACCAATTGATCAATCTACCGAGATGTAGCCATCAATCGAAGAGGTCCATGTAGGCATAAAACCAATTATATCGCTTCCACAGAACCATAAGGTGAAATACTAAACATATTGAATGAATCCAATAGATCTTCATGGACAGAAGTACCACACATCATACATTCTACAATTACATCATTGAAATTCTCTAAGCATCTTCACACTGCTGAAGTTAATTTACCAAACATCTAGATAAAAGGTAATTTTATGACGTACAGAATTTTTTTTAAATTTTTACAATTTTAGGGTTATTACAAGTGGTCTCAGAGCCCATCTACAATACTAAGTGATCTATTGGGCTCATTACAAGAAGACAACCAATGCAGATACTTATAATTCGAAACATGCAGTTATAAATTTTCTTTTATATATATATAGGAACTAACAGGTTTCTATTCTTACAATTGATACAACATTGAAGGTACAATTACAGTCCGAGTTATGAATACACAAAAAGACAGCAGCATACATGGAAAGTTGAACTCTCCACCACGAGAGCAGGAGATTGTGGTGGAATTAAAATCAGATTTAATGAGATCAATACAATAGTTGCAAAATGAGTTACAGAGATTCAAAGATAATAATATACAGGAAAGACGGGAACAACAAGCCATAAATCAAACTCTACTACATAGCTCAACCGGGGCAAGGTCCCATGGATAGACCACCCACTTAGCCAACAAATCCTAAGAAAACAACTGCCACACAAAAATATGCATCAATCCTAAAGGAGATGAGTGTGAAGAGAACATACCAGATTACATGGAAGAGGACTGTAAGAACTCTTCCAACGATAACAGTTCACCATCCCCTTGCAAGAAAAGGAGGAAGAGGGACAACAATTTAGAAGGAGAATTCAGGAAAATCAAAGCCCCAACTTATTCCAGAGAGGTAAATACTGGGGAGAAAGATGAGGAGTGGTTGTCAGGGATGAACAAGTATTTCAAAGTTCACAACTATTCATGCCAAATGCAAGCCTGACTAGCCATTTACAACTTAAATGGTAAAGCATCCATATGGTGGAGAGACTTGAAACATACAAAAGGGCACGAAGTGAGAGACATAAAATGGAATGCTTTCAGCAAAATGTTTCAAGACAAATACATGTCTGAAAGATTCTTTGACAAAAAGATCAAAGAATTTCATGAATTAAAAATGGGATCCCTAACTATGGAATCTTTCATCAACAGATTTCTGGATCTAGTACATTATGTTCCTTATATAAAGGATGAAAAAGTCAAGATACAACAATTTTTAGGATGCCTACCTCCTAATTTTCGAGAGAAGATTGAGTTCGACATGCCTAAAACATTAGATGTGACCTTACATAAATAAGACTCTATTACGAACATGGACAACCAAGGAATGATAACATAAACAGAAACATAGATAGATTCAGAACCTTTTCAGATAATCGAAGACCTGGATTTAGACCACCACCATACCGGAAACAAAACAATAGTTTCCCACCAAATAGAGGCTTCAACCGACCTCATGCATGGTGTTGACACAAATCTAGTCGAGAGAGGTTCCCAGCACTATCGACACCCAAACCACCGCGATCTCCCTGAGCACCGACCCAGACAAGTTTTACTCCGTCCAGCAACACCTACAAAGCAGATGAGGTCTCACGCGAGATGTTCAAGGGAGAGTTGACATAACCATGTTTCCTCCGAATGAAGGAGGATGTTGTGGATCAATTACTTAAATTATTGTAACATTTATGGCATCATTCAATAAGGAAATTAATCATTGCAACAGATATAACAGTAAAGCATTAATCGCAGCAAGGAAATCACATCATTCATATATTCATATCGCAAAGTGCATTACCATAGATAAGCAGGAAAAACACAGAGATTCTTCTCAGTAGCTCTGTCACATCATATTAACTCCGAAAAAACCCATATACAAAATACTCAGTCTTCAGTATCGGATCAAGATCTATCAGATGTTAAGACTCAATGATCATCCTCACCAAAAGTTAGATGTAAGATCAAGATATCTCAATGCTTACAAACCTACATCTATTTATAGGCTTGCGCCTTTACATTGTTTGTCAACTTACTAACTACTTCCTAACCGACACTTCAAAGAAAATGACCCAAAATCTATCTATTGTGGTCCAAATGACCCAAAAACCCACATACCATGGTTCGACTCACCCAAAATTACATAAAATATTATCATTTGTGCTCAACTTTCTGCCTTCTGCGATATCTTCGGCCTTGCGCAGCATCCGCGATGATGCGATGCTGACTTGTCCAAACTGCCTGTCAATAGGCCCCCAACACAATCTTGTGGCTCGCCCTCGAGCCACATTTGCAGGACATGGTGTACTCAGTTGTCGTCGTACTGCTGGCGGATTTTTCTAACCTATTGTGTGATTGTGGTGGTGACTTCCTGGCTCTTAGTTAATTCTTGGGATAATGGGTCGTAAACTAGGTGCGCATCAACTTTCTTCTTTCCTTCCTGTACCGCCTGTAGTGCAGAGTCAGCCGTAGCATTAAACTATGCCCCGGGTTCTTGAAACGCATCCAATTATGTAGCTCGTTTCTTCTAACATTCTTCCTCTTTGGCAACTCGCTGCTGCAATGTCTTGAGCTCTGTAGATTTGGATACCTATGTTGTTCATCGCATTGTGCGCATGGATGTCTTCAGTGTTTCCAGCTGTTCTTCCACCTCACATCGTTGCTTGGTCAGCTTCTCTAGTGGCTCATCCTGAACAATACTGCTCCAAAATAGTGCAGTTTCAGCAGTGATCTTGGTCGCTTCCTGTTACAACTCACCTAGTTGAATCGCCAACTCTTTAATGGTGCTCTTCCATGTTGTGACAACTTATGGTGGTGTGGCCGGCTGGAGTGCGTGACTCAAGGTAGCATTTTCCTCCTGTAACCCGGTGATGATAGCCCCCAGCTTCTTCGCTCTCTCAATGGGATCCAATGCCTCGGCCAACTCTAGTACATGTTGACAGGCTTCAGTGATGGCCTCCTCCAGCTGCACCTTACTGTTACACAGGGTGGTTTTCTCCACTGTCAACCAATCCTGTTCCTTCTTTAGCTCCGTTATTTCCCTAACCTTCTCGACCCGGAGCTGCTCCAGTGTATCCTTGATTTCATCGACCACTTCTGACGCTGCTACTGCCTTCACGTTGAGTTCCTTAAATTCCTTTCGTAACACCACTTTTCCCTCCTGCAAGCGCAATAGATGACTCCTGACATCCTTCTCTCTATTCGCCAGTTCCTAACTGGTAACCACCTATAGCTGCACCAATGTCTGTGATGAGAGTGCATTGATGTTAACAGACAATGCCTCCAACTGCTACAGTGAAGCCTTTAGAGCCTCATCATTAGTCGCAATCGCAGTCGGGGGAATTTGTACATTCCGGACCCGTGGCACAGTGCCGATTGCGCCAACTACTTGCACAGTTGCTTCCATAGGTGCCTTCTTCAAAACAATGTTGCACAAGGAATCCAAATGGGCAGTTATCGCATGAAAACCTTCGTCCTCCTTTGCCTTCATTGCTCTAGCTACCCCACTGGTTGCATTATTTATAGCTAGTAGTAATCGGTCGAGCTGTGCCTCAGTCGACATGGGGATCCCACTGATTGTCCCATGTTCATAGCATGCTTTCATTCTTCCCTCTTCAAGCTCGTGCTCTTCATCCGTAGGGGTCTACGATGACTCCTTGTCTGACTCTTGGTGATGCTGTGGTTCCATCACTAGTGCATATGATGGTATTCCTGTAGGCTCCTCCTCTTAAGCAACTGGTTCTCCCCATTCGACCAATCTGTTTGAATTAGGTCTGACACCTTGTTTGTTAGGATTTTCTTTGATGCCTTTAAGTTTTGACAAAGACTTAATTTTTATTATTTGTCTTTTTATCCTAAAGTTGTTGGCTTAAGTTTTGATTATATTTCTCAATTTTCTAAAGTATTCAGCAATAATAAGTTTTAGCCTATGCTCCTATAGGGTTTTTGATTGATTTTCATTAAAGGTTCAAGTTTACATATTTCCATATGAGTTGACAGCAGGTGTTAGGTTTTCGAAAATAGTGGTACGCTGCCAGCTTGCCCAAAAAATTATGTTTTTGTAGGTGCAATCATTTCATCAAATGGATTTGGAATTAATTTTTGTTTCGAGGGAGGACATCTGGTTCTATCAGTTCCCTGAATGCAACATGTGTTTGGAGCCACGATTTGATATAATTCTATGCTACCATTTGCATTCGATAGAAAACTCCAATCATGTGAATGAATCATGATCTAGAGGAATGAGAGTCCTGGATAGTACTACAACAAGAGCCTCATTCCCTTCTCATGATTGCTGAAGATTGATAAATGGGGTGTTGCTCAGAAAGTCAAAACATTATGGTGCTAGGGTTACAAGAAAACTCTCCTCAGTGTTCTAGTATTGCATCCTCAATCTCATTTACAGTCATGGAAGAGAAGAAGAAGTCTTGGCCCAATGGGCATTTGCTCAGAATTGGACCCCAGAATATAGAATGGATGGAGGAACTTCCCACAGTTGCAGAAAAACTAAAGGAGATAGGGTGGTTTAATATGTTCGAAAGAATGGGTGAACATCACGAGCAAGTTACTAGGGATTTTTGCCGAAATTTCAATGGGTTGATGGTTAAAATTGGCATGTTGAAGTTCTTTGTAACAGAAATGTCTGTTTCCCAAGCCATTGGTGTAAAACCTATGGGAGAAAGATGGTATAAGCGCCACACTATTCATGAGGATTTTAGTCAATTCTTCCTGCCGGCGCATCAAGATCCAGACTGGAGTCAGGGGATCCCTAGGGGTTTCTTACAGACACAGTGGCAAGATATCCTCTACATCATCCAGAGATATATCACCTATGAGGGGAGATTTGTGACTGTATATAGGTATCACATGAGGCTATTGCAGCACGTTTCAGGTATTAAAAAACTTAATCTCCCATTTTTCTTGTTTAAAAGTTTGGAAAGAATGTTTGCTAGGGTTCGTCAGCATCCAAACTCTGATAGCCACAACATTTATCATCATGGTCTCATTAAATTACTAATTGAACAAGAGCTGAGAAAAAGGGAAAAGACCTGGTCTTATTTTTTTTTTTGGTCGGATTTTAGAGGAGAAGTGATAGAATCTAAAGGAAAGAAAAACCCTAAACCGACTAAGGAAAAACCTAAATAATGTTTGGACAGTGAAGAAAGGGTTTCTCAACCCAAAAGTGATGGAAGAAAAGAGGAAATCAATGAAATAGAAGTCCCTGAAAATGATCATCCTATCATTAGTCCGATAGATGCCACAGAGAATGAAGAGTTCAATAGGGTTTGTTCCTCTCAGAAGTTATCAGAGCATATAGAGAAGAACCTAGTTGAAGAACCTGAAGGAGTTTGTTCCTTCCAGAAATCACCAGAACACACAGAAAAAGTTTTTGAACCTGATGGAGTTTGTATTCAACCTAAAACTTGAGCTGTTAATAAGCTTCAAATGAACATGAAAGCTATCCTAGATCCAAAATTCAAGAAAGATCAGGTTATTGATTTGCAGGAGTTTGCTATCGAAGATGTAAAAGCTAAAAAGTTGGAGTTTGCTATGAGACAAGTTTTGGATAATATTGAAGAAAGTCTCAAGAAAATTCCTGAAATCATGCCTAGAGGTCATACCCAAACATTTGGAAATGAAAGTAGTATGGAACATTCAAATCCTGTCCTCTCAGTTTTAGAAGTTGGAGAACCATCCCAAAGAATGTCAGATTATGTTCCAGCGTTAAATGATGAAGAAATGACTTTTGAAAAACCTGAGGACAACCTGGAAAAGTTAGTAGAAATGGAAAATAAGGCAAAGATAAATCATGTCAATCAGCAAAATGAGCACATTAGCATGATAAATGATGGTTTAATGAAAGCCAATGTAATGCTGAAGCAAGATTTACAGGAGCTGAATCAAAATTATGCAGAGGCAGTTCAAGTAGCAGATAAAGCGGTCAAAAAGAGGAAGATTGTGCAGGAACAAACTGAACAGCTGGAGAAAAATCAAGAAGAACTCAAGTTGAAGATGAAACTCATGCAACAGGAATTAAATAGGTTATGAAGGAAATCATAAGCTCTAGATGGACTTGCCACCTTGGCAGAAGCAGTGAGAAACCTTTGAAAAGGTTCTTTACCATTGACATGTGTCAAATACAGTTGAATGACTAAATATTTTACATGATTTTGCTTTTGCTATATTTAGAAAATTCTGCCTTAAAAAGTGGATTGTAGTAACAAACTTTAGGGTTCCTACTTTTTGATTTTGTTATATATTATGTAATATTTTTTAAAAACGGAGACACACATGGGAGTCGATATGCTGGAAGCTTCTACAACTTTGCAACCATTATCTGTGTAAGAACTTCTTTGTTTTGAATGATGAATCAATATCTATATGGAGCTAGGTTTTGAACTTATATTGTGTAATATTCTTTGGTTCTCTTTGAACCCTGTTTGCATGAATGTTTATGTAGATGTTTTCTATATAGATGTCATGTCTGCAAGTGAATGTTAATGCTTATTTGATATATGAAATGTTATTTCAAATGTTTGTACCTTTACATATTATACAAATTATGAATTGTTTGTTTATGCTTTGTGTATGTGTGTTTTAAAACCTTTCTCCTGAGCTTCATGTCTTAATTTCGTCCATTTTGCAAATTCTTGCCATACACTTTGATGTCTAATGTTATCAGTTTGTTGTAACCTTGTATCTTGCTTATACCTTATCAGATTTTACATTGTTATCCACAAAAACCCATAAAAACAGTCCTATCTACATTATTATCCAGAAAAAAACCCACAAAAAACCAACTCATGTTGAGGTGCCTGAACACTGCTGCTCCTATAGTCTAGGTAGCAGACTTTAGGGAAAACATGACCAATCATCAATGATCGCGTCTAAGTCTTCATCGGATAACTTCTATTGGGTCTGCAGCCACTACTTATCCTTATCCCGTTTTGCTTGCACATGGATACTGTGTGGTCCAATCACAAACTGGGCGATACCGTTATACTTTTCAATAGCTGTCTGAGTCAGCCGTGGAATCCAATCAACGACCACTTGTAGTGCTTCCCAATAGAACCAGAACTACATGGCACAATCCTTGATGATCTCCGGTTCCTACACCCACCACAATTTTTGGTAGTGTGCTCCCTTTCGATCTTGCACCACATCCACCTCCATTACTTGATACTCGTCGGGCTCCATCTAGGCGACAAGCGCGACTAATATCAACAACAAGCTGTATGCGAATGGCCACATTCCCACTTGGGCCACCAACACATCCTCCATCAACTGGTTTAATAGAAACAGTGACCAATTCACTTGTACGCCTTCCGCACAGAGCTCCACGCATGCGACAACCCATGAGTTTCTTTGGTTAGGCCGATTGTTCCAAACGATTTTGGTATCCAGGATCCACGCCCCAATTTTAACTGCGGTCTCGTTGATGGTGTCTAGGCGGTAGGCTCATCCATCATGCTACATTTTATATTGCTTCCTCAATCTTGCCATGAGATTTTTTTCATTGTTCTTCCCTTGAAAATATTGCCACAGGTCTACCCCATCCTTTGGCAACCTCATGATTTCGGAAATCAAGTTAAACTTGATGGTAACCAGCTTGTACAACCATAAAATGCCACCATGAAAACATGCTAGCAGCTATTCCACACAGGCATTTGCTTCCGTCAACCACCCAAAGTGCGGCATGTTGATCAAACCAAACAACCTAGCCTTCTCCAAACCGCACCTTGTCATGTGGAATGCGTGGCTTCATTCCAAGCGCCCTCATTGCTTGTGGCTTAAAGGGCTCCCTCATAACATCTTCTAGTGCCAACAGATCATGATCATCACACTGCAACTGCATCAGCACAGGCACAATGTCGGTGGTGCATCTCATGCCTGGTGGAATTGTCGGCATTTTGATTTGATACCACTGGTTCTTAGTGGACTTCCTCGGATGCACACCAGGTCAACATGGAGGTCGGTAGCCCAGGATATCTGTAGAAAAAATTCCTGCTCAAACTGTGGATTCCACAATACTAGAGTTCAATGCGCTCACCTTAGGGACCCCTTCCGGCACTTGGGCGGTGGAGCGGGTCTGCCGTTTCTTGGGTCACGGGGAGCTAGGATGCGTCCCCCCCTCTTCTAGCGCACAATGGAGGATGATCCCATCGGCATGCTAGCAACTTCTTCCTTGAGATTGACCTCCTCTTCAATACTAGCAGGGATGACGGGTGACTTGGCTTCACTTAAAATCTCCACCGTATCCAGCGCACCCGACATGCCGTACTCAATTCCCATAATTCCAATAGATGGCTCAATATTACTCAACCCAAAAAAATTGCTCACCGCACCACAATTGCACTCTGCAACACAACCCAACCTTGCACAATTCAATAATTGGGAGTTGAACTCACTCGTTACAAACAGGTGCATTCCGACCATGTTACAGCGTAATTTTCCACCTTGTGAGAATCAACATTCTTTGGCCTTCAGGATCCATTTCACTAACTCAAATGCACTTTATGTCCTCCATAACACAATTTTTTCCTATTTTTCTTTCTGTATGCTTGATGTCCCAT
This sequence comes from Larix kaempferi, assembly GCA_027924585.1. NCBI lineage: Eukaryota > Viridiplantae > Streptophyta > Pinopsida > Pinales > Pinaceae > Larix > Larix kaempferi. The sequence continues at coordinate 17,764,790 of BSBM01000924.1, read as the reverse complement.
TGTAGACAGCATACACGCAGGCTGTTCCACTATAGCCTGCGGGTACCAAGTAAAATGGTAAAAATCATTAGAAAATTACTTTTTACTCCCAAAAAGCGGTATTAGGGTGACCTTTGGCCCTCCATATGCCCCGAATGCCTCGATGTGTCCTTTCACTTACCTTTGGAATGCTATATATTGAGCTCTTATGGCATATGGAAGGGAGGAGAAAGAGAGAGCAAGATATCTCTAGTGCATTTTTGCCATGACTTGAGTCTACACTCATTGATCCTTGTTGTTGTGAACTCCTTATGTTCACCTACCAAAATCCTTTCAAAGTTTGAGTTTTCCATTACATGGAGGATTGAAGTGGTGGAGGCATAAGTGGAGAAACCCAGTTCTTGGTTCAGATTCGTTGTTGGAAAGAGGTCGTATGTTGTACTTCTTGTTATTCATTAATGGAAATACTCATTTTCTCATCCAATTGATGTTGTGAATATTGTTAAATTACATTGGGTTATATTTTCTTATAATATCATGGATCATGCTATTGATTATGCTAACGTCTTTCACATATTATATGCACTTTCTTGTACTTGTTGTTGAGACTAATCTACAGGTTCAAGTGTAGAAGTTGAAAGCTCAACGAGGATCTACTTTGAACATCCAATTGAAGATTGGTCTTTTCTTTGTTATCTTAGCATTGTAATTTATATAGCATTTCATTGGGAATTGAGTAATTTTTTGGTAGTCAGTTGTCTATTGTGGTCTACCGCAAGCCATAGGAAGTCTTCCCTGTAACAGAAATGGCGACTCCATTGGGGAGAACATCCATTTTTGGGGATTTTTAGGCATTTGTCCTTATTTAGAGTTGTTGTGTGTCGATCTTTTGTGTCATTGATTGGACATTGGGATATACTATAGAAAACAAGTTTTTTCTGGGTGATTGGACTCTCTATTTACTCATTTTCCTTTCCCTGTATGCGGGTCAACTTAGTTTTGCCTACGTCTACCCGCCTCTATCGGAACTGTAGCCCGCGTCTACCCACATCTTTTATCTCGACAATAGCGTACAACTCCGAGTTTGATTGATTTATGGCCTTGGATATTTGCTAGGTCGGTTTTGAGTGTTCCTGAGTCCTAATTGGCCTCATTCATGATTGTTCCATACCCTGTTTGTGAACATAAAATCCTCTTTCTCTTTGTTTTGACTCTTGTTAGTTTTTCACCATTTTTTATTTTCTAGCTCATTACATTGGCTGAGTCTCACTGTTTGGGATTTGCTGGGTTGTCTTAGTGATCTGCTATGCATTTTTTTAACCGAATAGGTAGATTTCGCTTGCATTTTTCATTTCATTATATTGAAAAAATACAAAAACATAGTTTTGCATTTTCCTTTCCATTATAAGAGAAAATACATAAATATTTGCTTTCCGTACTGCATTTTGCATCTGAGTGCTTGTGCTTTCATTTAGGATCTACTTGTGCATTGGAAATTTGAAATAATTGTATTTTATTTCAAACTATTTGATTGATTATCATTTTAGTGGCATTGTTTTTATTGGTAGATGAGTCTAGAGTTTTTTGATTGTGCATACTATTGAGTCCTATACATCATTAATTTCATGACCATATCCTTGAGTAATTATAGCCATTTAAAATCAACGTTTAATCTTAAAACTGATTGGAACGATTTTTCTTTTATAGGGTACACCAACTAGAGTAGGTTTAGAGTCTTGGAATAGATCATTATGAGTTAACAATCCAAGACTACTAGACGAAACATTATGTGTCTGAACTGGGAGTGGTGAATTCCATTATATACACTAGTGTTCTTAGGAAGCTCTACTCAGACCAGAGTTAAGAACCAGGTCACGGGAGGTTGGTTGTAGAGATAGCCCTCTAATATTGGCCAAACGAGGGAGATATTTCTAGGATTTGTTCCTGTACGGGGGCTCTTGAGGGATTTGTACCTCTTGAGTTTCCGGGTTAGCTACCCTTCCCATACGACGGATCCCACCTGCGATTGTCTTCCTGAGCATTGGATATATTGTAGTGAACTTAGTTTCCTTACCTAGGCATCGCATAGGGAATTCGTAGTGGTTATACTGCGGTTGTCCTGAGTCAGATAGGGGTTGGACAACACAGTTTCCTGTTGTATAGGGATTTGACCCTGTGCACGCAGTGAAGTCTGGGAACCCTTATAACTGATTTTGTTACCTCCAATTATAGTTTGGGAGTCTCAAGCCTCTCCTAGGAGAGACATACCAGCTGTAGTGTCAGGAGGTCCCTTCAACCAGTCTTGTTTGTGTGCATTTCGCTGTAGTTTCTTTAGTTGTGTGCTCTTTGATCGTTAGTTTGGCCATTAGGGGACACTTTGATTTGTTGACCTTTCAGAGGTATTGTTGCGCGAGGTCCTACTCTCCACCGGTCTCATCGGTTGGCTAGTTTACCAGTTGTCGAAGTTACATGTCGTGTTCAGAGGGGAAGCTGGAAGGCCCTCTTTGATTCTTCTGATTCTTTTGAAGTGCTTTGCGCTGACATTATCGTTGGTTTTGGCGTGGGAGAAATCCCTACGACTCCGTCGGGTAGATTTGAAGATGCCTCTGCTCCTCCTAATCCTAGAGAGGCATGGGGGGGGCAATCCATTAATACCAAAGACTCAACCTCTTCTGTTTGGATCTACTCCACCCAACAAAGACCCTTTCAATCCTTTGAATCCACGGAATTTCCTATATGGGATGTCGAATTTGCATGTTAACATAGCCCCCATAACCACTACGAACGCTACCCCATTCTCTCATGCTATGCCTAGTTACAACAAAGTTGATCCATCCTCTATGTTTGGTAGTCATGCTAAAACTAGTCATGGTGTTGGCAACACTACATAACCTGGGGGCAATACCCTCAGTGGGGGCACCACATTTTCTACTCATACACACAATATGGGGACTGGTCATATCCCTCCAAACAATCAAAATTTTAGAGGAAGGCCACCTCCTAGGACTACCCCTCCTGGTGGGAACACATTCACAATACAACTCACAATCCACAGTACAATACACATGCCTCTACACATAAACCCAAGACCACATTCGCTAATTTTAACAATCCTCCTAATGCTGGGAGTGGATACATACCGTATACCTTTACGACTGCTCTTACTACTAGTAATGCTAATGTAGGGGTGGGAATATACCTTATACTCATGGTCACTACACCACTGCTCCTGCTACTAGTAATGCTAATGTAGGGGGTTGGAATATACCTTATACTCATGGTCACTACATGACTGCTCCTTCTACTAGTAATGCTAATGTAGGGGGTGGGAACATACCTAACAATTATGGTCATTACAACACGGTTCCCGCTACGAGTAATACTTATATGCCCAATAATTATGGTGGTAACCCTTACTATAATACAGTTGGCACTGGCCATCATTACAACCCACATCATTACGGTGCTCATAATACATATATACCTGCTTACCCTCACACGGGTCAAGTTGGAGGAGGTTATTAGCCTTATGAACAGGGTCATGGGTATGGTCCTTCTTATCCTTCAGGTGCCGTATAATCAACCTTTTATGGGAGCTTATAATCAAGCTTTTTAGCCGTAGCTTCCGTTCCTTGCTCGATTGAATCTTCCAGATCTTTCGAAGCTCATGAACGATCCGGTGTGTCATGATCCTAATTGGCCTCTAGTCCCTACCAAGATCCCTTCGGACATGCCCAAGTTTGAGGGAAAGGGTGGTGAGGATCCGGGTGATCACGTCATGAATTTTCACCTTTGGTGCTCATCAAACTCGTTAAATCAGGATTCCGTTCGTTTGAGACTATTTCAACGCACACTCAGAGGGGCACCCATGAAATGGTATGTGGAAGAGGTTAGTGAAAGCCAATATTCCTCTAGAGTTTCTATTGGAATGGTTTCTCAAGTCTTTGCTTCCATACATTTCTAAGGATGTTTCGATGTCTGACATTACGACACTGGAACAAGCTATACTAAATGTCCAGCAACTAGATTTTCTCTATGCTCAATCTGGCATCCTGTATGACATTATTCCTGATGCACCACGATCACAACATGATCCCAAGCTAGTTCCTGGACCACATGCCGATGGAATTGTTGGATATGCAAGTACTCGACCTGTAGATTTGGCTGCTAATCAAATGCAAAATTTGTCACTTAACCAATCTACTCCCGGATAGGTTCACACCTTGTCCACTTCCACCCCATCGTCTGATGTACACGCTATGCAATCGGCAAACCCATCGGATAACCAGCATCCTGGTGGTAACGAGAAGGGGAGAAACAACAGTAAGGGTGGAAATAATGGGAACAATGGTAGTAATCGTAATACTCCTCGGAAAGAGAATTCCAACCCTCCTCGAGACGGTGCAAATGTTGGTGGGGACCATAAACCTAGGCGTAAAGTAAAATTCCCTTGCAAGCTTTGTGGGGAAGATCATCTTACTCACTTGTGTCCTCAGATTAAAGAAGCATTGAAGCATCTTCACAGAGCCCAGATGTGTTGAAATATCCCCTTTCACATCATCAGAATATGGCTTCGAATGCTCCTGCTACTAGTTATGGGAGTAATGAAACTACAACGCATTCTTGCTATACCAGTGGCTTTGGATGCATGAATATGGTTAAATCGTAGGTTAGTGTTGCTACTCGCCAACGTGATTATGATGCACCACAACCGAATATGGGGAATGATCCTCCTCCTCCTCCTGATACCTCTTGCATATAGAGAATACCAATGCTATGCCACAGATACTGAAATGTGTTCTCAAGCACTCCATGCGTAATCCCAATTCTCGAGCCACCCAGAACTACTCTATTGTAGAAGATTTGGGTCAAACTCTATGTGCCATGTCAGCTCTTGAGGTTTTACAAGCATGTCCTTATCAAAGGCATGCCCTTTCGTGCACTTTAGGAGTTTAGGATGGGGGAAGTCCTAACATTATCAAGTTTGACACTACTGACATTCAAACTCGCTTACCTTACCATGTGGCTTTTCAAATCCATGTGGAGTGCCTACAGAATTTCATCAAAAGAACGGTGGTTAACGAAGGTGCTTCTACGTCAGTGATGTCTTTAACTTGTTGGAAATATCTTGGCTCTCCTCCCTTATCCAAGTCTATGACCATGCTCATTGCATTTGACGGTCGGTCGTTTAAGCTGCATGGTATTCTCCCTTCCCTTTTTGTCTGCTTGGGTGGGAAACTCGTGCCTATTGAAGTCGAGGTGGTTGATGCACCCATCGACTACAACCTTCTTTTGGGTAGGAATCGTATTTATGCTATGAGAGAGGTCGTGTCCTCTGTATTTAGAATTATTTGCTTTCCACACGAAGGCAAGATTGTGATGATCGACCAGCTAGATTTCGTTAGTCCTTATTCCACAACATCCACGGGACCTATTGTCCCCCAAGTCAAAGATTCTCAACCAACAACTGGGAACATGGGTGTTGGGTTGTACCCCTCATTGTTGGGATCTTTTGATTTACCTAAACCCATTGCTTTTATTGGAACCATTTCTGATAATGCGCCTCCTCTATTGAATAATGTATCATTACGGACTTCGTATTTTGATGATCCATGGACCTTACCATCCACGAGTTCCATGTATGGAGACATTGAACATGTTGGAATGGCTATGCCACTGTCTACTGCTGAGTTTGCATATCAATATATTCAACAAGCCACTTCAAAGCCGGATCATTCCTCTTCACGAACAGAGGAGGAAGATCTCGTTATGCTGCCAGAATGGGTAGTCGACTCATCTTGTTGGCACGATTTCCTTGACGGTACTTTACCTTCAAATGAAGCTATTGTTGAGGCCATGTGTGGTAGTGAAATACCTTGGGAAGACATGCATCATCGCTCCCATTTTCTCCCAATCTGGATCTTATTGAGCAAGAAGAGTTTAGGACAACTCTTGCCGAGATGGTTGGTCACCCTGTGGTTCCTTGGGATTCGCATGGGATTTACGCAGAGGGGAACATGGCTAATATTTCCCCTACCATACCAATCAACATTTCTCGTACCCCCGGAAAGGTTGAGAACATTTACATCGGTGTTGATTGCTCTCCTGAGGAGGTTCACATTTACACCGAATTGTTTAAGGAACTCCGGGAATCTTTTTCCTGGTCATATGAGGAGATGCCAGGAATAGACCCCAACATTGTCGAGCATGAGATTAGAAAATATTCCAATGCTAAGCCGGTTTGACAATGCCTTCATGTTGTGAACCCTAGAAAGGTAGCTGCGATCAAGGTAGAGGTGGAGAAACTGCTTAAGGCTAGTTTCATCTACCCAGTTCCCCTTACCGAATGGGTGTCAAATCATGTTCCTGTGGATAAGAAGGAGTGAACTATCCGTGTATGAACTGATTTTAGAGATCTGAACCGTGCATGTCCGAAAGATAATTTCCCCACTCCATTCATAGATTAGATCTTGGATGCTTGTGCAGGATGTGAAGTTTTTTCGTTTATGGACGGCTTTTTAGGATATAACTAGATATAGATAAAACCCGAGGACCAACATAAGACTACTTTTATTTTTCCTAGGGGCACATTTGTGTACCATAAAATGCCCTTCATCCTTAAAAACCTCAGAGCCACTTTTCAACGTGCTATGACCTACGCCTTTCATGACCTTAAACATATAGTAGAGGCATACTTGGATGATCTTGCTATCCATTCGCGCAAGAGAGTGGACTACCCCAAGCACCTCCGTTTAATTATCGAAAGATACATACGCTACAAGATTCGGTTAAATCCCAATAAGTGCATCTTTGTTGTGAAAACGGGTTACCTTCTAGGTTTCATAGTTTTGAGAGAGGGTATCAGAGTCAATTCTCTTAAATTTGAGGCGATACTTCGATTTCCTCCTCCACACAATTTACTTCAACTTCAGAGCCTCCAAGGGAGAGACACTTTTCGTGTTTTTGTTGAAGAAAGACAAAATGTTTATCTGGGATGAGCGAGCCCATCATTCTTTCGATGCTCTTAAGAAAGCTTTGGTATCAGCCCCTCTGCTTAGTCCTCCAAACTTCGCAAGAGATTTAATACTTTATGTGGCCACATCTCAAGAGACAATTAGCATGGTCTTAGTTCAGTTTAATGATGTGCTCATGGAGCATGTGATCTATTACCTTAGTCAAAATCCAGTAGACGCTGAGCTGAGATACACTCATGTGGAGAAGTTGGCGCTTGCGACTGTTCATGCATTCTAACGGCTAGGACATTACATCATGCTTAGGAAAACCACAGTTATAATGCATATCAATCTATTTCAGTTCGTGATATCACGATGTCTTATAGGGGAGAAGTACAATAAATTGATTGTGATCCTTCAGGAGTTTGATCTCGATTTTGCTTCGGCAAAGTTGGTGAAATCCTTGGCTTTTGCTGATCTCATGTCGGACCTTCCGCGACTTGATGAGGATATTGTCCATGAATATTCCTTTGTGGATGAGCACTTATTTGTTATCTCGTCTGAGGACCCTTGGTATGGGGATATTATTGTATATCTTCAAACTTTGAAGTTTCCTTCGCATTATTCATGTGATGAACGACGGCATGTGAAACACCATGCTAGATATTATACCATCGTTGACCACACTTTGTATCATCGAGGAAATGATTCTATCCTCCGTCCTTGTTTGACTCCGTAAGAAGCGGAGCGTGTTCTTAATGATTGCCACATGAGGGAGTGTGGTGGTCACTTATCCGGGCTTGTAATAGCCCAAAGCATTATAAGAGCTGGTTACTTTTGGCCTTCAATCTTCAAATATTATATGAACGCCGTAAAGAGATGTCACCCTTGCATGGTGTTTTCTCGAAATGTACACTCGCATCCAGCGCCCCTTCATCTGGTCGTCACTGTCAGTCCCTTCACCAAGTGTGGGGTGGATTTCATGGATTGCAAACCAGCTTCGGCTTGGGGGAATCACCATATCATTGTGGTCGTGGACTACTTTTCCAAATGGGATAAGGCCATGCCTATCGTAAAAGTTGATGGTTCTATGGCAGCCCATTTCATATTCAATCAGATTATTACTCGGTTCGATATTCCGAAAGAGATTGTCACTGACCATGGTAGTCACTTTCAGAACAAGATGATGGTGGATTTGTCACTCAAGCTTGGGTTTCATTAAGAACATTCCTCCTCATACTACCCCCAAGTGAATGGTCACTTTGAGGTAGTCAATAAGTCCTTGATAACCATTCTCCAACGTACCATCCAACAGAGCAAGAACAACAGGCATATTATGCTATATCCTGCTTTGTGGGCATATCGAACCGTAGTTATGATTGCCACCAGGTTCTCACCGTTTCATCTAGTACACTGTGTGGAGTCTATTTTACCAATTGAATGCGAAATCCATTTGTTAAAACTAGCCATAGAACTCCTCCCTGATACGTCGGATGTTGAGTAACGTTTGATCCACCTTGAGCAGCGTGACGAGCAGCGTCGAGATGACGCTATGGCTTTAGATGCAAATAAGCGTCGTGTCAAGGTTCAGTATGATAGGTCTGTCCGTCCCCGGCAATATGCTGAAGGTGACTTGGTCCTCTTGTATGACCAAGCTAAAGAACACCTGGGGGCAGGCAAGTTTAACCCCATGTGGCACGGTCCTTACATAGTGAGGTACGTCCTGGAAAAAGGAGCCTATGAATTGGAAGATTATGAAGGGAATTCCTTGAAGGAGACTAGAAATGGACTCTACCTCAAACGGTATTATGCTTGAAATTCTAGTTCGAGCTAATACTTTTGTATACTATTGTATAGTTGCTTCTGTACATAGTTTAGATTTCTTTTAGTATTTCGGTTTGCTAATTCGCTTCCATTTGGTTGACAGATGTCAGCGGAATCTCCTGTGTTCTTGGGATATTATTGATGGTGCTATCCGTCATACGCAACATCTCACTTCTGCTACTTGGGTTATTTATTTTCCTTACCATCAGATTGTGTCTTCAGAAGGTGCCTGTCTCGGTCCTACATCCATCAATGTGGCTAAGTACAATGCCGTAGTTGAGCTACTTCGTGAAGCCATTTCACATGGTATCCATTCTTTAGAAGTCTTCCTGGATTCACAACTGGTTGTGTCTCAGTTGAATGGTCAGTACCGTGTGAGGGATCCTACATTACTACGTAGATTCTTAAGGGTAAGACTCTTGGAATGTCATACATTCAGGTTCCGAGAAGTTTTAATCATGTATCTGATGCATATGCTAACTATGTCCTAGATTGGCATTTGTTACATTCATAATGAACCACACAAATAAACATACATTCATACATTTATACATACGCATATAGTAGAACCAAAGAACCATAGTTTTTATAAATAACATGTCCAAAATGGTAGTGTCACAATACAAAACTAGAGCCCGTAGCTCTCAAAAATATACATATCGATAGAAAATATGGGACCTTAAGATGTCTAAGCCCCACGAGGACGCCTAGCTTCCTTGGAAGGATGTCTTTGATAGTAATAGTGTACTGCATTGGATATCCACTGCAGTAGTCGCACCCAGGAACTTGGTACTCCCACAACATGGCGCTACATATCCTCTGGCATCAACGCTACCTCGATCATGGGTACCCTGTTGGTCATGCGAGATAGGTTGACCCCCACGGTCTCTAAGGTGCTCTCTACTATAGCGCCGACTACCTCTCCACCCATGTCCCACTGACGATGTCTTGGGAAACCCTCAGGTCTTTGTGGACCATTGTCTGCGAGCAAACAGTGAGATGTTAATATGTGATACTACCCCCAAAAATATTTTTTCATTTTCATTTATAATAAAAAATCCTCAAAAATTTAAAACGCAAAAACATAAAAAGAGTAACATACCGATGTCTCCGTACGTGCCTCCTAAAGGACGTGGCATGTTGCGATCACCACGAAATTCTATCCCTCCATAGGGGTAGTCAACAATGGCTATGACCTGTCGGTCCCACCAGTGAAAGAACTCATCTGTATATGGTGATTCTTGTTGGCCACCACTCTATCATGTCAAGACCTCTGCCCACTGGGTTAGGGCTAGGTCGTGGAGACTGTGAGGAGGGAATTCAACCCTCTAATTGAGCACTGGAACCCTATCGAATAAAACGCTACATAGAATACTATCATATCCAAAGTTTTTTTCCTCCCCACGCTTGCACTCTGTTAACTGGGTCTTCATAGACCCCAGTAATGTTGTGCACTAGTCATATATCATGGGCCGCATACATTGTGAGGCATAGAACATCACCAGCCTTGAAGCCTGGTGTAGAGATGCCGACCCTATAATCCTGACGAGACTGGACACTATAATCTTCATGCTCAAACTCACTATGGCTCCAATGGGTACCTGACTCCCCACCTTTCGAGTGTTGGGAAGACAGTACCGTTCTATGGACTAATGTGATGTCTTGGAGTAGCATTTTGAACATATTTTCTTCAACGAGAGTTGTGTTTTTTACAATTTCATGCCTACGACAGGTATATTTCACTCCTGGCATATAGGTTAGATGTCATTTTCACATGCATTATGCATTTGACCTTTTGACCATTTTTATTAACCCTAGGTGCGACCCCGCTTGTTAATCAACACAAAGCTTCCACACTGTTATAGAAGTGTCATTATTTGGTGGTAGGGCCTTTCCGAACATGGGTTCCCTAGTTAGAGCCCATGTTTTCCTTTCGGTGCCCATGCTGTTGTCTCTCTTTAGGATTGGGAGTCCTTCGTAGTTACGCCATGGTCTTTGCAATAAATACTCATACTCTACTTTGTCTTATGATGGCCATATCCCATAAGGACTCCCCTCATTTGTATCAAGTTGTGATTGCATTGCATCATCCTGCTTACTGCTTGAGCTTTGTGTCGGCTCCCACTTACTCAATTGTTAGCCTGGTGCCTGAGCACTTTCCTTGTCAAGCCTTGCAGAGCTTCTATTTTCCCTTCACAATTTGATGACCTTTCGAACCTGAGGGAACACCCCCCTGAGTGTCCACATCCTACACATGCTTCCTTGCATTGATCATAGGTATGTTCCATTGCTTGGGACTAGTCTGCTCGCCATTTGACAATCATTCCCTCAATTGTTGTAATATAAGCAATTTTATTATTTTGCAAGCTTACCAAATATGAAAAAGACCAAAAAAATCAAATATTCCAAAAAGCCAGATGGGAGAATATTTACTTCTTTTTGTTGGCAGCTATTGTGTCGCCTTTGAACAGAGCATTCATTCCACTCCATACATTATGAGTTGGGACTATAGTTAGACCTTAGGAGCTGTACTCATTTCTCAGTTTACTCCACCTATTAGTTAAGCTTCCAGTCACTATGGATCCCTTTGTTAACGCCTCCTACATCGCACAATGTTATGTCGAGTCTATGCTTCCTGAATCTATCCATCTGCTCATGCTCTTGTTCAAAAGAATTCCTAAAACTAGAGTCAGCCAATCCTCAAATCTCTTGACTGTTGCATGTCAGCCATCCTTTCTGAGTTAGTCCATTTCATCTAAGTTCTTTGAAATCTTTCAACATAGTTGTTACCTCGTGATGGTTGATGGGGGGTGCCTTAATTCCCTCCTTCTAGCGAGTTTTGTTCCGTCGAATTCAACTCATTTATTCCAGAACTTGAGACTTAGAGTTTGGTTGAGTACCTCGAGGCTTGTAGTCATTAGTGGTAGGTTCTCTTGCCATTGACAGTTTTGGGAATACATCAATGTCTTGTGATCGATGGATTCATCTTATTGTTCGAATCCAACACATCTATTCTCACTTTGATGATTGTACTATGTGTTTTGATTCCCATTTTCATTCTTGGTGGGTTATCTTGCGTCTGTTAACGGTATACATCATTGACTAGTAATCAGATGATGTCACATCAGGTTCGACCTCAACACCTTTATTCACTTGATGGGACTTGTACCGTAGATGATTTGTGTAGAAGACCCCATATGTTAGTGGCATTCAGTATGCTACTTATGATCGTGACTTTACATCTGAGATATCACCTCTCAGACATGAGTAGTTTGTACCTCCAGTTTGCACCAGTTGTTTCCTTTTCAGCAGGAGACCATATCTTATTGTAGATGGTTATGGCTATGATCACTTATGACATGTATTCATTAGGTACTGCCTATTCATGGCCATTATATCAGATTGTTGTACTATATCAACATGTATTCAGAGATATTATTGTATTATGACGCGTGAGATGTTCCTTCCAGTTGTGTCTCCATCACTCCACTTCTAAGATTTATAATGTATTTCAGCCATCGTAGCACCATCCTCTAACCTCACACATTAGGGGGCATCTGTTATATCATAATTTTCCACCTTGTGAGCATCAACATTCTTTTTCCTTCAAGATCCATTTCAATGTCTCAGATTCACTTTATGTCCTCCAAAACACAAATTTTCCCTATTTTTCTTCCTATACGCTTGTTGTCCCATTGTAGCCAGTGTACACATAGGCCGTTCCACTATAGCCCACGAGTACCAAGTGAAATGGTAAAAATCATTACAAAATTACTTTTTACTCCCAAAAAGAGGTCTTAGGGCGACCTTTGGCCCACCATATGCCCCGAAACACCTCGATGTGTCATTTCACTTACCTTTGGAAGGCTATATATTGAGCTCTTATGGCATATGGAAGGGAGGAAAACGGGAGAGCAAGATAACTCTAGTGGATTTTTGTCGTGACTTGAGTCTACACTCATTGATCCTTATTGTTGTGAGCTCCTTATGTTCACCTACCAAACTCCTTTCATAGTTTGAGTTTGGCATTACATGGAGGATTGAAGTGGTGGAGGCACAAGTGGAGAGACCTAGTTCTTGGTTCAGATTGGTTACCGGCAGAGGTCATATGTTGTACTTCTTGTTATTCATTAATGAAAATACTCATTTTCTCGTCCATATGATGTTGTGAATATTGTTAAATTACATTGGGTTATATTTGCTTATAATATCATGGATCATGCTATTGATTATGCTAATGTATTTCACATATTATATGCACTTGCTTGTACTTGTTGTTGATACTAATCCACAAGTTCAAGTGTAGAAGTTGAAATATCAATGCAGATCTACTTCGAACATCCGGTTGAAGGTTGGTCTTTTCTCCATAATCTTAGCCTTGCCATTTATATAGCATTGCATTGGGAATTGAGTCATTTTCTGGTAGTTAGTTGTCTGTTGTGGTCTTCCCCAAGCCATAGGAATTTTTCTCCGTAACAGACTGGCCTCAACCTATTCCTATAGAGCCCAGCTCGATCCCTCTTAATCATGACTAAATCATGCATTAATTCGGACCAAATCCTTCCTTAATGACCCAAATCCGTCATTGATCTTGTCATCCGATTGACCTAATCTGCCATTAATGCTCATCATTCGAACAAGCGTTGTTAATTAAATATCGTGAAATTTCTGCATTTATTACTGATTTTCCCCGATCGTGACGCTGCTGCTATCGTGAACCTGTTCCCAAACTGCGCTGAAAACCGCTTCTGCTTGCACATTCTGTCCCTGCTGGTGCGCCATCCTACCACCGAGCATTCTGTTTTCTTTTTTTTTAACCGATACAACTTAAGAATCATGCTAGTCCGAGGCCAACCTATAGGGCTTCAACCTGCTACCATTGATCAACTTTGAAAGCATTGCTCTGTCTAACTGCTGCAACTATACTACTTCTCCGGAAGTTATGCGACTGATGGGATATGGACCGATCCAATGCGTGTGCAGTTTCCCTGGGTGCTTCATAAAATTGCTGTCGTATAGTAGCACTAAGTCATCTTGATCAAATTGTTTGTTCTTGATATGGTGATCATGTCAGGCCTTTTGTTGATCCTTCTCCATGCTTTGGTGGAACCCTGTGATAAAGCGATCTTCTTCAAGTTGTACTAATTGCGGTAGATGCTCTCCTAATGCTGCTTCATCATCCATAGCTGTTGCTACCGCTATGTGCAGACTCAGAACAATGTACTCCATAGGAATAATCGCTTCTTTCCCATATACCAGCTTGAATGGTGTCTATCCCATCAACCTTTTACATGTGGTGCGATACACCCACAATATTGATGGGATCTTTAGATCCCAGTCATCGCGGTTTGCATTGCACACCTTCGTCAGCACATGCTCCAGCACCTTGTTGAATGCTTCTACTCTCCCATTTGCTTGTGGATGATATGGTGTGCTCTTCTTATGCTGTATTTGTAGTTCTACTGTCAATTTGTTGACGGTGCGATTGATGAAGTGACTGCCCTGATCGCTCATCAACACCTTCGTGCAGCCAAACCGAGTGACAAAGTTGTCGAATAAGAAACGCGTTGTTGTTGTAGTAGTGCAATCTATGACTGGTGCAACCTCCACCCATCTTGTCAAATAGTGTGTCACCATAATGATGTATCTTGCACCAGTGTGCTTCCATGTGGGTTGATCGGACCCACGAAATCCACTTCCCATTTATGAAATGGCTGTAGTGTCACTTGAGGTTGCAGGGGCATCTCATCCCTCCTAGAGGGTTTCCTAGTCCTTCGACAAACATCGCAGGTCTGCGCATAATCTGTTGCATCATTGTGAAGCGTGGGCCACCAAATCCCTATGCAAAGCACCTTTCGGGAAGTCGCACGAGCACCATAGTGCACACCAGCAACTCCTGCATGTGCTTCTGACAAGATCTTCCCTTGCTCATGAGGCAAGATGCAATGCCTTAATATCTCATCTGGTCCTAGTTTGTATAACTCGCCTACAATCGACTGGAAATTTGTGACCTTGACCACCAACTGTTTCTTCTAACTAGTTGTAAATCCCTCTGGTGCCATACCTGTCACAAGGAACTGAATGATTTCTGCATAATATTCGTCAGCTACTTTAACCTTAAATAGTTGTGCATCAAGAAACATGTCTTCAATGTTGGTTGGATCCTATCCTGTCTCAATCCACGACAGATGATTTGGTCCTGTGTTCAAACGTCCTATCTTCACAATCACTTCAGAATCGAACTCCTGAAACAGAAGTAGCCAACGACATAACCTCCCCCCCAACACAGGCTTATTGACTAGATATTTTAATGTAGAGTGGTCTGTGAACATTTTAAAGTGTCCTCCCAACAAGTAGTGCCGAAACTTCTGCAGTGCATAGACCATCGCCAGACCTTCCCTCTCTGTCGTAGTGTAGTTCCTTTCTGCGGACTACAACTTGTGACTTGAAAATGCAATGGGGTGATCCAAATCCCCCTCCCTAGGTTGCGCAAGCACCACTCCCAGCGCAATCAATGATGCATCAACGTGGACATGGAATTCCTTACTCTAGTCTGGAAATACCATTATTGGTGCTGAAGCCATCTTAGCCTTTAGCATTTCAAAACTAACTTGACATTTAGGGATCCATTGAAATACCGCATCTTTCTTCAATAACTTCTCCATAGGGGTCATGATTGCTGCATAACCCCTGATGAACTTGCGATAATACGCATTGTGTCCCAACGTCGCTCTCAACTGCTTGACATTAGTGAGTGGTGTTAAGCTCAGAATAAGCGCAATTTTCGCTGGGTCAACTAACAATCCATGTTTTCACACAATGTGACCCAGTAATATTACAAATGGTGCACAGAAGATGCACTTCTTCAAGTTCAGCGATATCTGATGCTATCAACAACGCTCCAAGATCAACCACAGATTTTCCAGATCATCATTGATCAAGCCATAAACTGTCAAGTCATCCATGTACACCTACAAAAACGTCTGGATGAAATCCTCGAAAGCAGCAATGACAACTCGCGAGAAAATCGTAGGTGCATTCTTCAGTCCAAACGGAATCACTGTTTATTGAAAACAACCCCATTCTATTACAAAAGTTGTCTGGTGGCAGTTTTCTTTCACGACTCGAATCTGATGATAGCTAGAGAACCCATCCGTAAAGAATATATCTCTTGGCCACCCACGCCTTCGATCACTTCATCAGTAAACGGGTTCGGAAAGGGATCATGCAAGAAGGCATCATTCAACTTCCAAAAATCGACACAAATGTGCACTTCGCCGGTCTTCTTGTCTTGCACCACCATAGGACTGATCCAATCCGACTCCTCAACCAGTTCAATAATACTAGCATCCAACATGCGATCATGTTCTACCTTGACCCTCTCCTTATGGCATGGATTCAGTCGATATGGTCCCTACCTGATTGGTTTTGCATCTGGTTTCAATGGGATCTTCATTTCCCCTAGATCACCCAAGATTCCCTTCATCTCAAAAAATTTTGTAGGGAACAAGTCTTGGAATTCATGTAGAAAGTATGTGACCTTTCCCATCATCCCATCATCCTAATAGTCCCCAACATTCACAAACTTTGGACTGTCCTCTGTCACAATGTTGACCTTCCAGAGCTTCAGCAGTTGACTGATCGCATTCGTTGGTGCATCAGGTGCGAGAACATTGTGAATTCCTTTGGATTCTGGAATATTGACATTCCGCAGATCATCACCATCTTTTGTCCCACCAGTGATATTATAACATTCCATCATGGACTGTAGCTTACAGTGACCATGTGGATCCGCAGGATATGCCATCGGAACAACCTTCCGAACTACGTCGTGGATGAGCTGCAAATCATTATGGACATTCGAGTTGGCATCCGTGACGCTGAACATATGAGTAAAACAACTGTCAACTCCAACCAACTGGTAATTTCTCCTTGCAATTCAGCTGCAGTATACCATGATCGTGGCATCTCGTCCAGCGTATGGACGAAGGCATGGACCCACTCATCCTTGGGTCGCAATGCCCACAACATGTGAAATTCCCTCAAGTGACTGCCAGGGTCATTCTATCCATCCTATTTTCCTGTATGGTAAACTTCGGTGTTGCCAAAGAGAACCGACATCAATCTCCGGCACTGCGACCATCCGTTGATTGATTTCTTATGTGTCACCCACTAGCATGCTGGAGCAGCCTTCAACACTTCCTCCAATGCCAGCAATCACTGTGGTTCTGAGACCTTTTCTTCGAATGCCACAAGAAAATCAAACAAACCGGGAAACCCTTCATATACTGGTAGGGTGATAGTCTCAATCGCAATAAGACATAATGACTGCATGACTAATCCACACTTGCGAAGCGACACCTCATGTGAGTGGTTCTGCTAGTTCTCTAACGCGTCATCATTGTCAGAATACGCAGAGATGAAGCTGCACCACTCAAGCTCACCATTGGTACTTGGATGAATATAATCTTCTAAAATATTGTATGCATGGTCCCATCCGCTGGGATCTTCATTCTTTACTGGTTCAATATACCTGCATCCTTCATCCGAACGCAACAGAGCGACGATTCTAAGATCGTGGTTTTCAAAATCCATCATGCGCTTCTTAAAGTTGATTACTGCAACACTATTGTTAGCTCATCCAATCCCGAGCAATGCGGGATAGGAGATTCCCCCTTCGACTACTTCGATTACATCGAAATCAGTGTATTTCTTCATTCCCTCATTGTCCACAACCATGCATGGAACTCTCCCAATCAGTGTCACTTTAGCCTGATTCACCAGCCGGAGCTGTACGGGAGACCAGCTCAATGTGGGACTCCCCATTTTCTGCCTGGCCTACTTGGTTAAGATGTTGACAACCGAACCAAGATCCAGAATAACCGAATCAACTTCATAGTCTGCAATTTGAATGTTCATGCGCATATCGTTACCCATCTTCTGCCACTGTAAAGAGTTTACCACAGACTCTTGTCGTCCCTTGGCTGGTCGCTGCAACAGTCCTTTGAGCTCGGAAAGAGAATTTGGATCCCTTTCTAGTGATAAACAACTTTCAAAAAATGTCTGCAAGGCACCAGACTGCCGCAATGGACCTGCCTCTGAAGTGGCATAAAAAACAGGAGGCATATCACAAACAATAGCCTTACCGCGATCTTTTTCCATCGCACGACGTGCCTGAAAGAATGCATCCTGCTCGGAATCAATGTCAAACAACACCTTCTTATTCCTGGCTAACCGGATAAGTGGATGCAGGCCATCCTCTCCTATTTTCGTACCTTCCCGAGTGATGACTACGACAGCATCATCTTGTGTCCTTGGCTCCATAGAAATTGTCACAATAGTCGCACCCTGAGTCTGGTTCGACAGAATCCCAGGTTGATTCACATTCTGGTTAGCGTTCAGATTCAGACACTGATTCTGATTCTGCGCCTGTTGCTGCACTTGATATTGCCCTGGTTGCTGCAATTGATTCTGGTTCTGCAGTTGTAGAAAATTCCCTGCTCTCCATCATGCAATCAACTATGGGAAGTTTTGCACCATGTGATCTGCAACAAAACAAAATGTACACTGCATCTTCAATTGTGGTAAATTTCGCTGGTAGTGTCCCCATACCCCGTAGTGATAGCACTGAATAGGTCTGTGACCTGCTCGTCCTCCTCCATGACCAAATCCTCTGCCACGTCCTCCTCGAAATCATCCACGAAATCCTCCCTGTTGTTGGTAGTGCGGTTGATTGAACTGTTGTTGCATAGGATTTGGTTGCATTCCTTTCCCTTGCTACACATACTGTGGTTGTTGAACGTATTGTGGTTGCTATGGAGCCATTTGCATCGGAGCATATTGCGGCATAAACTGCTGTGGTTGTTGCTACGGTACAAACTGCACCTGCAGTTGAGGTAGCGGCTAGGCTACCTATGGCTGCGGTTGCAGTTGTTGTACGGCACTCTAGTTGTCCTTAACATAGAATGCATCATAAGTTCTCTCCTGAAGCAACCCATATGCATGGCAATATTTGTCTTCATGTCCCACTGATTTGCAGAATGTACAATACAGATTCATCGATTTTGTGACCATCTTTTGCACGTATTAACATTCCTCATGGAGGTGCCCATATACCTAACAGATGCGACACCACGGCATACCTCCGCCATTTAGTGGATTCAATGCGCTTGAAACAAGATAATTGTGGCATTCTGGGCAATTATCCTTAGTATGCCCCTCTTTGCGACATCACGTACACCATAGTTCCTCACGCTGCCCTTTACCTTTCTTCAAGTCTTGCAGTTGCATGGTCAAGTTAGCCAACTGGGTCTGAATCTGCGACATACCAGCTATGTTCTCACCAATCGGCGAGGCTTCCAGTCACATCGCAATTTCCAGGGCTTCACACGACATTGTGATGTTCTGTTGCATCAATGGTAGTCGAATGTGCGGGAGCAATGCCATAATGAACCATTCTTTGTGCTGGATAGTGCTCATGTCGAAATTGACCCTCGCCATCAGTGTTTTGAATCGCTGGTCAAAATCCGACATTGTTTCATTGGGATACTGCTTAATATCTTTTAATTCTATAATATATTGTGCTTTAGATTTGGATTTTTTGAACTCCACGATCAATCCTGCTCGAACTTCATCCAGTGTCTTGTCTGGAGCGCCGACAGGAACCTGCACAAACTTCATAAACTAGTCTAATGTGCGACCCCAAAAAGTTGTCACCAGTTGTCCTTTCTTAGCATTATCATCAGTAATTTGCTTTACAGTCCATACTGCTTCACATAAAAAATAGTACTGCTCAGGATGATCTATTCCATTTGCATGGAATAGTGGTAACTTTGAATCCTCGCCCACCATCCTGGGCTTCCTTCCTCCAGTTGTTGAGCTACTAGCAATTAACTTCTGTTTACTTGATGAGCACGGTGCTGTCGAGGTTGCATTTCTTACTGGTTGAGAGATAGTGATCGAAGGTGTGGGCACGTTGTTGTTGGGGTTTGGTCCTGCCTCTATCCTGGGCGTAGCCTAGTTGTCCTTGTCAGGACTCTGAGGTCGCTTCATCCCGTGTAGTCTTCCTTCATGGCCTTGCATTTCAATCGCAGCAGGACCTTCTCCTGTCCTCTTCTTCTTTTCCCGTCGAAACCTTGCTCCTCCCCTTGTAATACCACTCTCTTCCTCGGCTTCCCCCACAGTCTCTTCGTGACTTGCACCTATTTACCCCTTATCATTCCATGTACCTCCCCCCTACTGTCGCGGTACCCACGGCCTCCACCCACCAGGGTTTTTACTGATCCAAATGCATCTTCAATATTCCCTTCTCGCAAATGAGCATCTTAATAGACTACTGTAGCGATAACAGAAACCTTCCCCGTGGTCTGCGGAAAAAATATCTTTCAGCTTCACTATAGGACTTGTTCATATCAACCGCAAATTCAGTGATATAGCCTTCCAGTATGCTATTGAGACGAACTTCGACATCCCACGACCCTTTGTTGTCGACTTCCTGCAATTCTTGGATCATTTCTGGGGTCCAGGTTGTCGGCTCACCACCTTGGAAGTTCCTCTTCTGGAAAGTCAATTTTTCCAACCACTCAAACAAGATGACTAGGAATTCATAGAAAACATATTCGTACAGACTGTCGTGAATGTACCTCTCCACCCACTGATCTACCATCAGTCGAGGGTTCTGGTTTTCTTTTTCAGTGAACTCCTACAACTTCTGCTCGAACCAGTCTTGTATTTCCAGTTGCGTCAGATGCCACAACATATCGTCCTTTCAATTCACACTATAGTCTTGGCAACGGAACCATTTGTTGACACAAACCCAGTCGACAGGGGTTCCCAGTACTGTTGACACCCAAACCACCGCGATCTCCCTAAGCACCGGCCCAGCCAGGTTTTAGCCCATACAACAACGCCTGTAGAGCAGATGAGGTCTCACCCTAGATTTTCAAGGGAGAGTTGATGGAACCATGTTTCCGCCGAATGAAGGAGGATGTTGTGGATCAATTGCTTAAGTTATTACAACATTTCAGAAATAGATCTAAGCATCTAACTCAGGAATCAATGAAATTTATGGCATCATTCAACAGGGAAATTCATCATTGCAATAGATATAACAGTAAAGCATTAATCACAGCAAGGAAACATCGCATCATTCATATATTCATATCGCAAAGTGCATTACCACATATAAACAGGAAAAACACAGAGATTCTTCTCAGCAGCTCTGTCACATCATATTAACTCCGCAAAAACCCAAAGACAAATTACTCAAACTTCAGCATCGGATCAAGATCTCTCAGATGTTAAGATTCAACGATCATCCTCTCCAAAAGATAGATGTAAGATCAAGATATCTCAATGCTTACAAACCTACTTCTATTTATAGGCTTGCGCCTTTACATTGTTTGTCCACTTACTAACTACTTCCTTACCGACAATTCAAAGCAAATGACCCAAAATATTATATCTATTGTGATCCAAATGACCCAAAAAACCACATACCGCGGTTCGACTGACCCAAAATTACATAAAATATTATCATTTGTGCTCAACTTTCCGCCTTCTGCGGTATCTTCAGCCTTGCGCAACATCCGCGATGCTGACTTGTCCAAACCACATGCCAACACATGGCCAAATGCACCCCCACCACATGCTAACAGAACAAATTTCAACAAAGGAGCAAAAGCTGCCCCACCAACCATTAGTTGTTGGAAATGCCGAGGGGCCCACCACTTCATAGATTGCCCCAAGAAGACAAATGGAGTTTTACACAATTTCCAAGCAAACCCAACAGTAGGGAATGTGGCAATAACATCGAGAATCTATGTCGTACATGATGGCCTACAAGCAGATCACCAGGCCACCATCGTTGAAATTGAGGGTAAGATCTCAAACACAACCATTTCAAATTTGATAGATCCCGATGCATGTCGAAGCTATGTCTCCCCTAGGATTGTTGATACTTGTAAGTTAAACTGAGTAAGTCACTAGAAACCATCGCTGGTACAACTAGCCACTGGTACCAAACGAAAAGTCTTCGAGCTAGTTAGAACTTGCGAGATAGATTTGAATGGATTCCAAACTAAGGTAGACTTAAATATCCTACCACTAGGATCATACGATGTACTTATAGGCATGGATTGGTTGGAAGAACATCATGCCCTGCTTGACTACTTGAACATGAAATTCTATGCACGGATAACCAAGGGAATCAAAGAAAGATTCAGGGTATACCTAAGAAAGTTTCTGTAAGGCAGATATTTGCCTTGCAGGAAAAGAAGTGTGTAAGGGTTGTAAACTCTTTGCAGTCAACATTCAAACCATATAAGTGGATAGGGAACAAAAGATCGAAGACTTATTGGTCCTTTGTAGAATTCAAGGAGGTATTTCCCGAGGAAATACCTGGGCTTCCACCCAAACGAGACCTAGACTTCTCCATAGAGCTAACACCCGGGTCAGTACTAGTTTCTAAATCCCATTTCCACATGAGTCCACCAGAATTAGTGGAGCTCAAGCTTCAGTTACAAGAGTTGATTGAGAAAGGATACATCCAACCAAGTGTGTCCCCTTGGGGAGCATGGATACTCTTTGTCAAGAAGAAGGACGGAATGATGTAGATGTGCATCAATTAATTCCAACTCAACAAACTGACCATCAAGAACCACTACCCACTCCCTGGAATTGATGACTTGTTTGACTAAGTTGGAGGAGCAAAGATCTTCTCAAAGATCAAGCTACGATCTAGATATCACCAGGTGAGAATCTGTGAAGAAGACATCGGTAAAATCGCCTTTCGAACCCGATACGGTCATTACGAGTTTGTGGTGATGCCTTTCGGATTGATGAATGCACCTGCCAACTTTATGCATGATGAACAACATCTTTAGTAAATACCTAGACTAGTTCATTCTAGTATTCATTGACGACATTTTGATCTACTCCAGGAATGAGGAAGAACACGAAGAACACCTCCGAATAGTATTGCAAATACTACGAGAACACCAACTGTACGCTAAGTTTAGCAAGTGTGATTTCTACAAACCCCAGATACAATACCTAGGTCACATCATTTCTGAGAAGGGTGTAGTAGTCGACCCTGAGAAGATTAAGGCCATAGAGGAATGGCCTACACCCACTTGTTTGACTGAAATAATATCATTCTTAGGGTTAACCAGTTACTACCAAAAGTTCATTGAGAACTTCTCGTGAATTGCATGTCCTATGATAGCCTTGCAGAAGAAAACAACCAAGTTTCTTTGGATGACTAAGTGCGAGGAAATTTTCCAAAAGTTAAAGAAACTTTTGACTAGTGCACCCATCCTACAGATTGCTGACCCCGATGGAGACTTCGTTGTTTGCACAGATGCAAGCAAGGAAGGGATCGGTGGAGTCCTTATGAAAAATGACTTCGCTATCTTCTATGAGTCAAGGAAGTTGAAGGAACATGAACAAAACTACCCCATGCATGATCTTGAACTAGCTGCCATTATCCACGCCTTGAATATGTCGAGGCATTACCTCATGCGGAAGAAGTTTCTACTGAAGGCATATAACATGAGTTTGAAGTACTTGTTTGACCAACCTAACCTAAATTCTAGGCACACCAGGTGGCTATCCTTCCTTAGTGAGTACCACTTTGAGCTTAAGCACATAAAGGGAAAGGAGAACAAGATTGCCGATGCTTTAAGTCAGCGGGCCCATATGTTATATGAGGTGACTATAATTCAAACCGACTCGGATTTGCATGACAGGATTATAACGGCATGTAGGAGTGACTGATTCTATGTCGAGATCCTTAAAAAGATCCAAGAGGATAGGTTATTCCAACAAAAAAAAAGTATAAGATAGACGAATCAACACTGCTATGGTTGAAAGAGAGACTTTATGTTCCGGAGAGAAGAGACATTAGACCTAACATCCTCACAAATTTTAATCAGAAACCCTACTCAGGGAATTTGGGATATCAAAAGATGATATCAGCAGTGAAGAAACATTTCTTTTGGCCTAAGTTGAAATCTGACATAGCCTTATTCATCGCTAAGTGCCAGGAGTGCCAACTGGTTAAAGCAGAACACCAGCACCCTTCAGGATTACTGCAACCATTACCCATTCCAGAGTGGAAGTGGGAGGTCATCAATATGTATTTCATCACATGTTTAGCTAAAAGTAAGAGACATAATGACTCCATCTTTGTAGTAGTAGACAAATTATCAAAAGAAACACATTTTCTACTAGTGAAGTCTACCTACAAAGTTGTTCACATCGCAGACATCTTTCTAAAGGAGATTTTCCAATTGCATGGGATACCCAAGGCAATCATTTCTGATCAAGACATGAAGTTTACTAGTAACTTATGGAGGGCATTGTTCTCCAGTTTGGAGACACAACTACAGTTCAGTACCGCATACCATCCCCAAACCGACGGATAGACGGAATGGGTAAACCAAATCCTTGATGACATGCTTAGGATGTATGTTATGAACAATCCCACAAAGTCTGAGGATTACTTACACCTCATAGAGTTTGCTTACAACAATGGATACCAGACCTCTGCCAAGATGAGTCCCTTCGAGGTACTGTATTGCAGAATGTGCAAGACACTATTGACTTGGGATAGTCCGGTAGACAGACTTATGCTGGGTCCCAAATTACTAAAATACTTGGAACAACTAGTTACCACGGTACAACAAAACTTGAAAGATGCACAAGATCGCCAAAAGAGTTATGCGGATAAGAAAAGAAAATACAAAGATTACCAAGTCCGCTAACATGTCTTCTTAAATGTGAAGGAAAAAAGAAGCTCCTTGAGCTTGGGGTGATGCGGGAAGTTGGCCCCTAGGTTTTGTGGACCCTTTGAAATACTGGCCAAGAAAGGGCTAGTAGCATATGCGTTAGCATTACCAGCTCATGTAAAAGTTCATAATGTTTTTCATGCATCTTTACTAAAGAAATATGTCTACGATACTAAACATGTGATTGATTGGTCTTTATTACAGGTGGAACTCAAAGGGGAGTTCATGTCGGAGCCCCTCCACATTCTGGATAAGAGAGCGGTGCAACTTAGAAGAAGGACCATCACCTAGTTGAAGGTGCAATGGAGGCACTTCAGACTATAAGAGGCTACTTGGAAAAATGAGGCAACCATGAAAGAGGCTTACCCCACCTTATTTCATGACTTCATTTCTAGTCCCTAGAAACACCGAGACAATGTTGTTTTCTAAGCGGGGAGGGATGTAATATCCCAAATTTGGACTGACTATATTGATGTTATATACTGAGCTTAAAGCTCCAACACATATGATTTTTTTTTATACTGGGCATAAGCCCCAATACACATGATTCATTTCCTTTATAGATATACATATTTGGGCGTGGACCCTAATTGATGCAGGCTATTGTTATATACTAGGTAGAAATCCCCAATGTATTTGATTTATGTTTTATTACAATATTTGGGTACAAACCCTAATTTACTGAGATGATTTGTGTTACATACTGTGCAGAGTTATGATATACATGGTTGACTTTTATGATGTGTGAGCATTGACTCTGGCACACATGGATGACCTATGTACTGGGCATATGCCATGAGGTACCTAGAGGATTTTATTATGTACTGGGTGTAAGCCTCAATGTACATAGAGTTTTGGGCATAATCCCTGGAGCACTCCAAGCTTGATAATGAATATCGGATCTGAGGCCATTTGTACATTCTAGATGTGATTCACAACCACATTCTAGTACTAGTGTTGAGCGGGATGCTCTGGAATTGCACTAGCATAATGCCCATGTGAGAGTGTTGAGATAAAGCTCTAAAGAGCACTCGGGGTCACTTGATCTTGAAAGTGTTGAGTCGAGAAGATTCTAAATAGCACTACTATCATCCCAATTATTTACTTGGTTAAATGAATCAATTCTATCTCTCATCAAGGACTGCGGGAACTACCATGTTAAATGAGGGAATCCAACATGCAAGAAGGACCTAGAGTCACCTAACCTAGCCAACTATCCAAGCCTAGCAAAAAGACCTTGTCCAAAGAAGTAGACCTTGTATTAGCAAAGAGTTATCATGCTATTAAATTAATTAAATCAAAAGAGTTATTATGATATTTAATTATTTCATGAGATTAGTTATTCAGAAAAGAAGGCTCATCTTATGTGTAAATAATATACATAAAAACTATGGATAGGATATTTCTTTATATTAGTATACTTCAATAAAAGATTGTAACTTAAAGATACATCTGGTAGCTACAAAGTAAAAGTCCTAGATAAACTAGGAGTAAATAAATAGTTAGAATATCTTTTACAAATATTATAAATCAAAACTAATACAAAAATTGGAGTTAATATTTAATATTATTATTATTAACTCAACAGTTATATTCCAAAAGTTCACCTATACAATAGGGACAAATTCCCACAGAAATAACACTTTTCTTTCTATCATTCTTCCATGGTAAGAGAAGAGATTTTTCACATAAATTGAAGAAGCTTTTGAGGACTGAATTGCATCAGCAATCTTCCCTAGGTCCTTTATTGTCCTATTGCATGTTGGAACTAGCTTGGGGGGTCCATTAGTGAACTAGGAATGGTTCAGGGTCAAGGTTGGGAGGAACATGGTAGTCTCAAGGTCATTCGGTTCACAGTTACAGGTCACCCAAAGAAGAATTTTATTTTATTAACTGGTTCTTGAGTGTGCAAGTTCTACAAAGGAAGGACAAACTATAGGCATCAGGTATGAAAACTATATTTTATTTAAGTTAAATAAACTAGGATTTAAATTCAAAAGTATTATGCATCTTTTTTATTTCTGCCATTGTATCCTTATTACTTTATATGGAGCAAGGGCCGTATGGCATGGGATCCTAGGGTTCTAGCTTAGTTCATTATTATCCATGCATAAAAGGTTTATCACATTTGAAAATCATTGTCCTGAAATTTAAAGGGATCTAGCATGTGCTAGATTTTGCGTAGGAAAAACTAACACCATTAAAAATTCTCAAATCCTTTTTAGTAAACTAAAATTTATTTTGCCTAAGTAAATTTCACCATGGCTTATCAACTAGTATACCATAACTTAAATTCTGCAAAGATTAAAGCACTAGTACAGAATGAGAACTTCTAAATATAATCCATCATCTAATATTTAAATACTAACAGAGATCTATGAAATGTCCTCATCATCACTTAGGGTTACGTTTTCATTGTGTAGAACGATATAGGCTCAGATTCAAGAAAACATAAACATCATTAAAACCCAACAAGACAATTATCAAGAACTAGAGTTAGTGCCTACGAATTTCCATTAAGAATCTATCCATCTATTCCAATGTTTACAATTAAAAAACGTTGCCAGAATTGGTGTAGCAATTATTTCCAATTTAGACAAGACAGGATAAGCTTAAATTAAATTATAAATAAATCTACTTATTATTCGTTTCCAGGTCATTACATTTATAAAGGATCGGACTCAGGATCAAATCCTCTGTCGATGCCCTTAAAACACAAACCAAACCTTAATGCAGGGTTCACGCTACAGCGTGAATCATGTCCATGCCACATAATCATTAAAAACCTTAAAGGACAACGATTTCTTTCCAAACGTTAGGGCTGGAACAACAAAACAATATAAGTTAAAATAAAACAAGAATTCAATTCATACATTATGTTGTCTCCTAATCAAGTGATTTCATAAGCCCATATTTTGTAATGCCCATATTTTGATTCGGCATATTTATTAGTTAGACACACCATACTTTATTTCTTATATATTTTGTCGAACTCAGCTCGACTGAGTAAACTATATTGGACCTCATTATATGATGTTACTCTGTCTTATGATTTCACCATGATTATGATGTTACTATGTTATGCAGTTATGATGTCATGATTATCATATGATTTCCTTATTTTACGATTTGCAGTATATGTTTATATGTTTTCATTAATGAAATGTGAAATATATGATTCGGTACGTGGATACCATCTTCTTATGTGAATTATTGAAATGTTATATGTATCTATGATGAGCTAAAAGGTTACATGAAATGAAATGATAACATGGATCAATTGGTGATCAATGGAAAATGCTTTCTATAAATTGTATTTTGCAAAACACTAACCTACAGGACACAAGGGCTATGGGATAGCCAGTTACTTGATCTGATATACATTGGAAAGGAAAACATGTTCATACAGCAAACCTTAGCAGCCAAATGAGGATACGATAACACAAACTGATAATCCCGATAGCAGCAAGTATGAGTCGATAAGGGCGTAGGCCCAGTATGTTGAGAGGGATGGATGTGTTTCCCACCCTATGTTCCATGAGACCCGAGGTCGTGGGAGGGCCGTGCTGAGACACGCTCCCCATGTTGTTGTGATGACGATTGTCGGATGCCTGCTAGGGGAGGATAGGTCCGCTGTTCAGCCGACGCTATCGCTCTCAGGTTCTATGTGGTCAGATCGGTGAGTCCGACATCCACTCTTGTACTAGCAGAGGAAGGATAGGGAGGATGCTGGACGTAGGTTATGATGGGAGGATGTGTTAGTTAGTACTGTTGAGGGTTTAGTATTCCTTGATTCCGAGTTAGTGGAAGTAGGCACCCTTCCTGCAGGTGATTGATTAAACTAATGTAAACATAAAGACAATGATGTTAAATCGTAAAGGGTTAACTGTTAAATAACCGAGGATGTTAAAGTAATTATACTATATATTATGCGTGCTCTTCTGCATGGGGGTAGATACTATTATTAGTTAGCAAGTAGGCATAGGCGGAATGGGGTTGTTTATAGTACATGTCCGACATGTGCATACACTGGCCATGCATGCACACCTTGTACGTGTACAATATTACTGGTGTATAACATACTTGTCATGCTTGAATAGTAGTATAAATGTCATAGATAACTCAGTTAAGGATACATAAATCAACTTAGGTAATGAATGGTTAGGTTGTCAAGGTGTAAATAAGTGAATTAGTAATTATATGAAAACATTGTAATAATAAACTAAGACAAGTATCGTCAGTTAACATTGTCATAGAAGAACTGTTGTGAATAGGGTAATGATAATGTCTAATTAATTAGTAAAATTGTTTAAGCCCTCACAAGTGCTTTGTTTATAAGAACAAGGATGCTGTGTTGATGATAGGGTACCCATGTGATAAACAAATAGTTAAGAATACTATGATTGATTCACCTTTTATTATTGTCAAAGGGTGATTCAATTATTATTATTAATTAATAAATGATATTCCAGCAACATTTATATCCCTATCGTAACAAATGCAATATAAGTAAGATTTAAAATATTGATTTATAAATTAATATTGTGTGATTAATTCCATTTCAAAAGTTAGCCATAATAAGATAATAATTTTTGGAATAAACGTGATGTGATGGAAAATGGATATTTAATTATTCAATGTTAATCTTGGAATTTAAACCTCAAGCTAAGTAGTCTCGACGGATAAGGTGGATCATTAAGACACATCATGTCCAAGTTGACAAGGGGCAACTAACTATATAATATTTTATTAATTACATTAATAACATTAAAATATCAAGGATGGCGGATAGACTTGTATTTAATGAAACTTGTCCCGAATGGATAACCTTGGGGTGATAATCCCCACCGTAATAAATATTTACGACCGTCAATCCAAAACCAACTAATTTTTCCATGAGAGTAATTAATTATACATTTTTATAAAGAACCGTGTATGAATGAACTAGTGATAGGGGTAAATGTTGAGGGGCTCGAGAGGGGGATTTTGGGGCGGTGGAGTAAGCCCAAGATATTCTCGAGGAAGGGAAGTTATATAGAGGGGGAGAGCTTGGAGAAAGGGGAGGTTTTTTTGATTGGGGAAGAAAAGAAGTTTTGAGAACAGAAGATTGGGAGAACAGAAAGTTTGATTGGAGAACAGAAGAATTTTGAGAACGGAAGGAAAGACTGCTCTCGGGATTATCAGATTGTGGGCTCGGGGGCTTGGAAATCCTTTGATTTCCAAGGGCCAGCAAGAATATAGCTGGTCGGTAGGGTGGACACTTCAGTTTGGCTGTCTAAGGGGTTATACAACCTGCTACAACTTACGGTTAGCATCAGCATCAGGTAATTTCCGTTATTTACTATTATGCTTAAACTTACTGTAAACATGCATCACTTGCTATTTACTGATTTACTGCTATTTACTGATTTACTGCTATTTACTGATTTACTGAGTTGTGAAACATATTCTTATGCTAGAACATGATTGTTGGAAAGAAAATATTGGTATGTTGTAATTCTTACACTGAATATTATTTAGGCACATAGTAATTCTTAGAAATTTACTTCCATAAACTCGTAAAGTTAAAACGTAGAAAATTAAACCTGAAATCCTACACAGTGCTCTGCTGTAAAAACCAGAGCACTACAGATGGTATCAGAGCCTTTGTTCAGACTCTTGAACCTACAGGCCTATTCATGCTTCACCTAGAAAATTTACTTGATAATTTACCTACTTGACCTCCAGCCATAGTCATCCTTCAAGGTACCTGCACAACGATAACAACAATTACATTAAATATATATATATATATATATATATATATATATATATATATATATAATCATAACTTTTGATGCATATAATAACAAATAACAGCTAAATAGAAATACCAGTAGTGTCATCAGTCTTCCAAATAAAAAGTAAAAAAAATATATATATATAATAAAGAAAGCTTCTAGAATATGGTAGGTAAAAAAAACACTATTTTGTACAGTATTAATTACTCTCTCTTTTTACAAAACATCGAAAAATTATCTCCGCTCTGCTGTGCTTGAGGAACATTCGCCAATGCATGTGAATCAGAAATATATATAGATAGATATGTAACATTTACACAATAATCTATTCAATTCAAAATTTAAAAATAAAAAATAAAAAGTAAATAACACAGCTTTTGGGATATTATACTACAAGAAAAATAATCTCCCATCCATTTAGAAATTTTTTTTTTTTTAAGAAGAAACATCTCACTCCAATAAAATAGTGAGCTATTTAAGTTATTCCATGCACACAAAGGTAGTCTTGTTAATAGCAAGAAACTGGTCATCTACATGAAGCTAATAAAACATATCATGTATAAAAATACTAAAATAGATAGTTAAGATAAATGAATTTTGCCTCTTATCATATTTAACGGGAAGGCTACTTTGAATTGAATGCAGGACTTATAAACCAGCAATTAAGTTGAATAATCCCATAAAGAACCTACATCTAGAAAAATATAGAAGAATCGTACTCTTTTGGGACGACCATTTTTCGCTGAGTGCAAACCCTTGTCATGCTGCTTGCCCACACCACCTCCGGCGTGATTCTTTGCCGCACCAGGATTCACGTGAAGTTCTAGTCCAGACCTTGGAGAGATTGCCATTTTTAGGGAATGCACGGAATCCTAGCCCTCTGCATGCTTGAAAGGCGATGGAGTAAACAGAACACTGATTATTACACCTCTATTAAACATAAACACTGTAAGTAACATAATCTTATCTAGAGATTATTTGCAGCGATAGAGACAGGCTTAGATAAAATTAAATTCTTCCCGGATAAACCGGGTAAATGTTTATATCCAAAAAAAAACACACAGAGCATTGATTATTATTCCTTATTGACACTACCCATTAGTATTAATGGCTAATGCATAATAAACAACTCACGGGGTTTCAGGGAAGGTACAACAGCAATTAGGTTTACTGGTTGTGAGGATGCCTAACTGGTTGAATAGAGAACACGTTGAATAGAGATGCGTGGGCATATAGAGTCTTCTCACAGAGCTCATTTGTTCCTCCTGCCAGTGAGACTGAATTTCTTGCATGCAGAAGGAAGAAAGCTACGCAAAATCAAAAGCAGATGATGGGAAATACAAAATGGAAAGAGGGAAAATGTTAAACCAATTTCAAAGGGTATATTTTATTCTTCATAGACAAACAATTAAAAAATTACTTAACTGTATAATACATTAAACCGAGGTCGATCCCCTCAAGGAGGCGCCCGTCTGCATTTTGGAAAATAAATTTATTACTTACAGAGAAAAAACGGACTCCACTCCAACACCAGCAACTTGTCTCCGGATTCTAAAAGTTGAATTCAAACCAGCATTTCGTCTTGCCATGACTATTCCTTTAAGGATTGAAACTCTACGCTTATTCTCAGGCACTTCCACTTTGAGCTGTACAATATGACCTGGCTTGATATCTGGAATCTCCCTTTCTTTTTTTTACAGCGTGCACTGCCTCTACCTCCAGAATCTACAATGGAAAAAGCTGCATTATGTGCTTTACAGTTTTGGAGAGCCTTTTAAATTTGATTCGAGGGGCTACTTCCTGAACATGATCATCACCATTAGAGGAATTGCTTTCATCCTGGTCGTCTTTCGTGGTTGATGTAGTTGCTATTGCTCGTGACTGTTTACTAAAGTGACTTCCACCAGAAAGATAAGATGTGGCCATAGAAGTTTCATATAATGTAGCTGGGAAAAAGCGCTGCTTCAACTGAACTAATGCTGGTGACTGAATAATATTACGTTCCATCCTTACTCCAGAAGATGGTTCACAAGTGATATGTGGTATAGCAGTCTCTGCTCGATACTCGGGTTTTCAACCGAATTGTTCGTTGTTTCATGCTGTGCCACTGTGGAAAGCATAAGAGGCATGCGCCCATAGCCCGAGCACAACACATAAGAGGCCTGCGCCCATAGGGCATGTCCAACGAGGCCCCGCATTCACCAGGTTACCCGTGTGCAGAGTTCGCCGAATGGCTTCACCTTCGTTTTGTTGCTCTTAAATTTTGTTTCGAACCCCAAAGTATCGACCCCTGGCAGATCCACAACAGCTGCTCACGAATGGCATGCAACCTTCAAGCGTCAGGCTCACATAAGAGCATTCGTCAGGCTCACATAAGAGCATTACCAGTCGCACCCTCTCCTTCAGGCACATATCTCGCCGACATACACCAAACCTTGTATCCCCGGCCATGGAGTCGCGCTCGCTGATGGTTGCAGAGCGGAACAGCTATGGAAAAGAGGGGCAGAAATGGCCGCGTCTTGGGGATTGACCCTATTTAGGGTTTCCCCACTTTCACATGGCGGTGGGTTGCTTGGAGAGACCGCGTGTCCTTCATGCACACTCGCTTCTTGCATGGCGGTGAACTGTCACGAAGAGCCGCGTGGCCATACCTTTTGCTTAGCCGAGAGTCGAGTGAAAAGGGCTAAGCGGTCCAGTAAATTTTCCTTATTTATTTTTATTTTCATTTTATTTAAATTTAGTTTTAGTGTTATAACCTAAGTTTTGGCAAATTTCGTATATATATTTATATAGTGTTAGTATCATTTTATTTAAAAATTAATTAAATTTTGTATACGTTTATATAGTGTTAGCGTTGCTTTATTTAAATTTAATTTCGTATATATATTTATATAGTGTTAGTATCATTTTATTTAAAAATTAATTAAATTTTGTATACGTTTATATAGTGTTAGTGTTGCTTTATTTAAATTTAATTTCGTATATATATTTATATAGTGTTAGTATCATTTTATTTAAAAAATTAATTAAATTTTGTATACGTTTATATAGTGTTAGCGTTGCTTTAGTTAAATTTAATTTCCTATATATATTTATATAGTGTTAGCATCATTTTATTTAATTAAATTTGGTATACATTTATATAGTGTATAACCTAAGTTTTGTTAAGAATTAAAATTTAATATTAAAAATTTTGCCGATATTTCAACTCCTAGTCGAAGGGATGAAAGAGACCCGAAAAGTGAAAAACAAGACACCATTAAGACCAGCACGACGAGCTGAACACCATGACAAGATTGTTTAATAAAAACGACTATAGATTTTATTGCGCTAATCCTGACAATCTGTTATCTCATGATGCAAGTTATTTCTTATGCATAAGTATAAGTGTATGAATACCTACATTTTAGTTCCGCGTGTATTTGATTGAACAACTAAGGACATGATTTTATTTTCAACAAACTTAGGAACTATCATGGTAACAACACGCAGAGGTCGAGGTCGGGGTCAAGGTCGACCACCGTCACCACCACCTCCACCACCGCCAACACCGCCACCGCCAACCTCAACACCAGAAATGAAGATCATAATGAGGTCATTGGAGGCTATTATGACCACGATGAACAGGCAGTCGGAAAGGGCCGCCGAGGTGGAAACCACTCAAGTGAGTCGAGAGAACTCTGAAAGGGCACATGGCCCAAGACTGGAACCGCTTCAGGACATATCGAGGGAGTTACAAAAGATAAAAGTTCCAGAGTTTTCAGGAGGAC
This sequence comes from Larix kaempferi, assembly GCA_027924585.1. Taxonomy (NCBI): domain Eukaryota; kingdom Viridiplantae; phylum Streptophyta; class Pinopsida; order Pinales; family Pinaceae; genus Larix; species Larix kaempferi. The sequence continues at coordinate 17,730,696 of BSBM01000924.1, read as the reverse complement.
GACCCAGTAAGCATGCCGAAGCATGGCTGGAAGGCATGAAGAGATGCTTCGCATTGAATGAGTACACATCTAGTTCCAAGGCTAGGATGGTCGTCTTTCAGCTTAAAGGTGATGCTTTGAATTGGTGGTCAGATCTCGAGAAGCAGTTGCACCTTACTCCTCTTACAACTTCTTGGGAACTGTTCGAGGAGAGGTTCCACATGAAGTATTTGCCAAATTATTACAAGGAAGAACAAGCAGGTGCACTCCATGCCTTAGTACAGGGAGATAAGACGGTGGAGGAGTATGAATCTCGGTTTATGGAACTGGTAAAATATGTTCCTTACCTTGATACAGATGATTGTCAGGTAGAGCGTTTTGTGTATGGACTTAACTACAAGATTAGAGCTGCTGTGCGGATGTGGAAGCCAACTTCAGTTGCCATGGCAGTTGAGTATGCTCGTTATGTAGCTGATATGTCAGATGGAAAAGGGGGTAGTAAGTTGACAGGAACCAATCAGTATGTTACAGGGAAGGCGTCACGCCCTTACTTCAGGGGAGGACAATCTAGGCCTCCTCCTTACGGTAACAGGTTCACACCGAGGGGTAATACTTCAGTTAACTCAATCTCGCAGGCATCGTCCGCAACCCACCAAAGCCAGGGACGTACACAGGGAAGTTCCTATAGAGGAGCAAGGGGTTTTAGAGGAACCAGGGGAAGGAACTCATCTCAGAGGATTCCTTCGAGCAACAGGCAAGCCCCTCCCAATCTCTCTTGTTGGGGATGCGGAGGTCCTCATTTCCAGCGAGACTGTCCCAAGGGTCAGTCAAGCAGCAGGCACAGGGAAGGAAAGGCACCCATGGATAGTTCGGGTAACAGTCATCGGATTCATGCAGCGGTACATAACCACCAGGAAGAACATCAGTCTACCGTAGTAGAATCCACTGGTAATGTAAACAATGTCAAACTTAAAATTTTGTTTGATCCAGGAGCAACTGACAGTTTTATTTCACCATTTGCATTAGATAAATGTGGGTTGGCAGCCTACGAGCACGATGATTTCAAACTGGTTGAAATGGATTCAGGAACTAAGCAACCAGTAGGTCTTAAAGTGAGAGGTTGTGGGGTTGACTTAGGAGTTTGCACCACTAAGTTGGATGCTTATGTCACCAATTTGGGGACTTATGACCTCATTATTGGCATGGATTGGTTAGAAGACCATAGAGATTTCATATACTGCTATGCAAAGAAGGTGTTGTGCCTCGATGACGAGGGAAGGACAATTCAAATCCAAGGCTTGAAGAGGAAGGTATCCCTCCGTTTCATCTCTATGGTGAAAGCTAAGCGATGCCTAAGACAAGGATGCCAGTTGTTCGTAGTGGAGGCCGTGAGCGATAGTAAAGGACCTTCCTTGAACTCTTACCGAGTACTTTCTGAGTTCAAGGATGTCTTTCCGAAGGAATTACCAGGACTACCTCCAGAAAGAGAGCTCGATTTCACAATCGAACTAAAACCTGGTGCAGAACCTATCTCAAAAACTCCTTATAGAATGACAACTCCAGAGCTCCGTGAGTTACAGATCCAGTTAAAAGAATTGCTAGATTTGGGACTGATTAGACCTAGTATCTCACCGTGGGGAGCACCAGTGATCTTCGTTAAGAAGAAGGATGGATCTCTGCGACTGTGCATAGATTACAGAGATTTGAACAAGGCCACCATGAAGAACAGGTATCCCATACCAAGAATTGATGACCTCTTTGATCAAATGAAAGGTGCGTCAGTCTTCTCAAAGATTGATTTGCGATCAGGATATCACCAGTTGAGGATCAAGGAAGGCGACATTCCTAAGACTGCCTTTCGAACTCGATTTGGGCATTACGAGTTTGTAGTGGTACCATTTGGTTTGACCAATGCTCCAGCTATATTCATGAGCCTCATGAATGGGGTCTTCCGAAAATACTTGGACCACTTTGTTCAGGTCTTCTTAGATGATATTCTTATCTATTCTAAGAATGAGAAGGAGCACGAGGAACACTTGCGGTTAGTCTTGACATGCTTAAGGGAACATAAACTTTATGGTAAATTGTCAAAGTGTTCCTTCTTCCAAAAAGAGATTCATTACTTGGGGCACATCATCTCAGGTGAAGGGATCTCTGTAGACCCAGAAAAGGTAAAGGCCATTGAAGATTGGCCAATTCCAAGGAATGCTCATGAGGTGCGCAGCTTCATGGGGTTAGCAGGCTATTACCGGAGGTTTGTGGAAGGATTTTCTAAAATTGCAAAACCTATTACCACCTTGCAACGCAAGGGAATCCGGTATGAATGGACCAATGAATGCGATGCCGCGTTTACAGAGTTAAAAAGATTGTTGACAAGTGCACCGATCTTGCGGGTACCAGACATGGATAAAGATTTCATGGTATGCACCGATGCCTCGAAGCAAGGATTAGGAGCGGTGTTGATGCAGGAAGGTGGGGTAATAGCTTATGCATCTCGAAAGTTGAAACCTCATGAGGAGCAGTATGCCACGCATGATCTAGAATTGGCAGCAGTAATGTTGGCACTAAAATTATGGAGACACTACCTAGTTGGTAGAAGCTTCACCCTTAAAACAGACCATCAGAGCTTGCAGTACATATTTACCCAAAGGGATTTGAATGCTAGGCAAAGGAGATGGAGTGAGTTCATGAGTCAGTATGACTTTGGTATCTCTTACATCAAAGGAAAGGAGAATGTGGTGGCAGACGCTCTGAGCCGAAGGCCGAGACTTTTCTCCTTAATTCCCTTGAAGGTTGACTTGAGGGAAAGGGTACTAGGACAACTATTGGGCGATAGTTGGTATCTAAAAGTAACCTCAGCTATTCAGAATGGAAAGAAACAGGAATTGAAGTATGATGGGTACCATCTTGAGGAAGATGGGTTGTTGCGGTATCAGGGAAGGATGTATGTTCCTAAGGAAGGTGATATCAGGAAAACAATCCTTAGAGAGGCCCATAGATCACATTACTGTGCGCACCCAGGGGTGAAGAAGATGTATGCTGACATGAAGCAACTCTTCTTTTGGCCAGGTATGAAGATGGATGTAGTGGATTTTGTTTCGAAGTGCCTTGAGTGTCAACAAGTTAAGGCAGATCATCGTCACCCGGCCGGTCTCCTACAACCGCACGATATTCCTATGACTAAATGGGAAGTCATTTCCATGGACTTCGTTGTAGGACTACCACTCACATCTCTGAGACATAATGCGATTTTGGTGGTAGTCGACAAACTGACCAAAAGTGCTCACTTCATTCCAGTCAGAGACACCTATGATGTGACAGATGTGGCAAGGGTATTCATAAATGAGATTATACGTCTTCATGGAGTTCCTAAAAAGATAATCTCTGACAGAGACCCTAAGTTCACCTCCAGATTTTGGACAAGCATGCAGTCAGCATTAGGGACACAATTGAACTTAAGCTCAGCTTATCACCCCGAGACAGATGGACAGACTGAGAGGGTGAATCAAGTGATGGAGGACATGCTTAGGATGTATGTTATGGATCAGCAGACACAGTGGGAGAAATATCTTCCTTTAGTGGAGTTTGCATACAACAATAGTCATCACATCTCCATTGGTATGCCGCCATATCAGGCATTGTATGGGAGGCCGTGCAGGACACCACTCAGTTGGGACAGGTTAGAGGATCGAGTTTTAATTGGGCGTGAATTGATTCAGGAAATGGAGGAGCAAGTGATACAGATTAGGCAGCGGCTGAAGGAAGCACAGGATAGGCAAAAGAGTTACGCTGATGCACACAGATCAGATAGAACTTATGGAGTAGGGGATCGTGTATTTATTCGCATCAGACCAAATAAAAGTACCATTCGGTTTGGGAAGGGTACCAAGTTGTCACCTCGCTTTATAGGTCCATTTGAGATTCTTGAGAAAATCGGACCAGTTGCTTACCGTCTCGCGCTGCCACCCCACTTGCATAAAACTCATAATGTATTTCATGTTTCTGTATTACGACATTACATAGCTGATGAGACTCACAAAATTCATTGGAAGGAATTGCAGGTCTCGGACGAGGGAACCTTCAGGGTCGAACCATTACGTATACTGGATCGTAGGGTTCGACAGCTCCGTAGTCGCCATGTGGACCAAGTTAAGGTCCAATGGGACAAGTATAGCCCAGGGTCTGCTACCTGGGAGGATGCAGAGACCATGCGTCGAGATTTTCCCTCACTATTTTGACCATAACTTCGGGACGAAGTTTCCCGAAGGGTGGGTGTATGTAATGCCCATATTTTGATTCGGCATATTTATTAGTTAGACACACCATACTTTATTTCTTATATATTTTGTCGAACTCAGCTCGACTGAGTAAACTATATTGGACCTCATTATATGATGTTACTCTGTCTTATGATTTCACCATGATTATGATGTTACTATGTTATGCAGTTATGATGTCATGATTATCATATGATTTCCTTATTTTACGATTTGCAGTATATGTTTATATGTTTTCATTAATGAAATGTGAAATATATGATTCGGTACGTGGATACCATCTTCTTATGTGAATTATTGAAATGTTATATGTATCTATGATGAGCTAAAAGGTTACATGAAATGAAATGATAACATGGATCAATTGGCGATCAATGGAAAATGCTTTCTATAAATTGTATTTTGCAAAACACTAACCTACAGGACACAAGGGCTCTGGGATAGCCAGTTACTTGATCTGATATACATTGGAAAGGAAAACATGTTCATACAGCAAACCTTAGCAGCCAAATGAGGATACGATAACACAAACTGATAATCCCGATAGCAGCAAGTATGAGTCGATAAGGGCGTAGGCCCAGTATGTTGAGAGGGATGGATGTGTTTCCCACCCTATGTTCCATGAGACCCGAGGTCGTGGGAGGGCCGTGCTGAGAAACGCTCCCCATGTTGTTGTGATGACGATTGTCGGATGCCTGCTAGGGGAGGATAGGTCCGCTGTTCAGCCGACGCTATCGCTCTCAGGTTCTATGTGGTCAGATCGGTGAGTCCGACATCCACTGTTGTACTAGCAGAGGAAGGATAGGGAGGATGCTGGACGTAGGTTATGATGGGAGGATGTGTTAGTTAGTACTGTTGAGGGTTTAGTATTCCTTGATTCCGAGTTAGTGGAAGTAGGCACCCTTCCTGCACATGATTGATTAAACTAATGTAAACATAAAGACAATGATGTTAAATCGTAAAGGGATAACTGTTAAATAACCGAGGATGTTAAAGTAATTATACTATATATTATGCGTGCTCTTCTACATGGGGGTAGATACTATTATTAGTTAGCAAGTAGGCATAGGCGGAATGGGGTTGTTTATAGTACATGTCCGACATGTGCATACACTGGCCATGCATGCACACCTTGTACGTGTACAATATTACTGGTGTATAACATACTTGTCATGCTTGAATAGTAGTATAAATGTCATAGATAACTCAGTTAAGGATACATCAATCAACTTAGGTAATGAATGGTTAGGTTGTCAAGGTGTAAATAAGTGAATTAGTAATTATATGAAAACATTGTAATAATAAAGTAAGACAAGTATCGTCAGTTAACATTGTCATAGAAGAACTGTTGTGAATAGGGTAATGATAATGTCTAATTAATTAGTAAAATTGTTTAAGCCCTCACAAGTGCTTTGTTTATAAGAACAAGGATGCTGTGTTGATGATAGGGTACCCATGTGATAAACAAATAATTAAGAATACTATGATTGATTCACCTTTTATTATTGTCAAAGGGTGATTCAATTATTATTATTAATTAATAAATGATATTCCAGCAACATTTATATCCCTATCGTAACAAATGCAATATAAGTAAGATTTAAAATATTGATTTATAAATTAATATTATGTGATTAATTCCATTTCAAAAGTTAGCCATAATAAGATAATCATTTTTGGAATAAACGTGATGTGATGGAAAATGGATATTTAATTATTCAATGTTAATCTTGGAATTTAAACCTCAAGCTAAGTAGTCTCGACGGATAAGGTGGATCATTAAGACACATCATGTCCAAGTTGACAAGGGGCAACTAACTATATAATATTTTTTTAATTACATTAATAACATTAAAATATCAAGGATGGCGGATAGACTTGTATTTAATGAAACTTGTCCCGAATGGATAACCTTGGGGTGATAATCCCCACCGTAATAAATATTTACGACCGTCAATCCAAAACCAACTAATTTTTCCATGAGAGTAATTAATTATACATTTTTATAAAGAACCGTGTATGAATGAACTAGTGATAGGGGTAAATGTTGAGGGGCTCGAGAGGGGGATTTTGGGGCGGTGGCGTAAGCCCAAGATATTCTCGAGGAAGGGAAGTTATATAGAGGGGGAGAGCTTGGAGAAAGGGGAGGTTTTTTTGATTGGGGAAGAAAAGAAGTTTTGAGAACAGAAGATTGGGAGAACAGAAAGTTTGATTGGAGAACAGAAGAATTTTGAGAACGGAAGGAAAGACTGCTCTCGGGATTATCAGATTGTGGGCTCGGGGGCTTGGAAATCCTTTGATTTCCAAGGGCCAGCAAGAATATAGCTGGTCGGTAGGGTGGACACTTCAGTTTGGCTGTCTAAGGGGTTATACAACCTGCTACAACTTACGGTTAGCATCAGCATCAGGTAATTTCCGTTATTTACTATTATGCTTAAACTTACTGTAAACATGCATCACTTGCTATTTACTGATTTACTGCTATTTACTGATTTACTGCTATTTACTGATTTACTGAGTTGTGAAACATATTCTTATGCTAGAACATGATTGTTGGAAAGAAAATATTGGTATGTTGTCTATTTTAAATTACGAATGTAAGGTGATAAAAGAAAACACGACAGTACACTGAATATTATTTAGGCACATAGTAATTCTTAGAAATTTACTTCCATATGTTAGGATATTTAGACACTTAGGAGTTAGTTAAGATCAACTTGTGTAATATATCCGTTAGGGATAGTGTGTTTCTTTAGTATGCATTAGTATGCATTTGTAAATACTTAATCCGACGGTCACGATATGTTTCCGACATAGAGTGATCCGACGGCTCAACTTCTCTTAGATCAAACCTAACCTTGATCCGTGGCTTAACACCCGATTGGTCCATGATCTCTATTTAAAGAGCATGGAGGGTCATTGTTTAGTTGATCGATTATGAGAAGCTCATTTGTAACTTTCTTTCTTTGCATAATAAATTGTCCCGTAGAAGCTATTTGGCCGGGGCCGTGGAGTGTTTCCCTCAAGAGGGTTTAAACCACGTCAAAACATCGGTGTGTTGATCTGTGATCTGTTTGTGTGAAGTGGTTTCTCTTGGTGTTCGGTCCTTTGGTAGTACCCTGTGTACCCGAACATGGTATCAGAGCTTTTATGAAGTGCCGCTTCCGGTTATGATCTAGATCTTGAACTACTGTTGCCGAAACTCGAAAGGGTTTCTAGTTCTGATATTTCTGTGCATTTCTGGGCTGTGGGAGGTGTTCCATTGCGTCCGGAGCGTCGTTTCCATTGAAAAATAGTTTTCGTTTGATCGAAAACGGTTCCCGATTGCTCCAGAAACGCATATTTCATCAGATCTGAAGGTATAATGTTACAGTGACGCATTTTTTTATTTCGTTTTTTGAAAAGAAAAGATCTCATATTTCATTTTTTTTTACTGTTAGATTTTTTTTGGTTCGGATTGTTGCTTTCCCATCTGCGTATGCTCTTTGCCGTGCACCTTGAGCGATCTCGGCAAATCAGAAACAGAAAGGGAAAGGGTTTTTTCGGCTGCGTATGCTCTTTGCCGTGCACTTTGCGCGGTCTCGGCAAATCAGAAACAGAGAGAAAACGTAGACTTTCCGGGCAAGCTAACAAGATCTAACTCCAAAAGTGTGGAAAAGTTTTTTTGTTTCGTTTTGTGGTTTGTTTTGCAGGAAAAAGGGCAAGCACGCAAACCGAGCAAGAAGAGTAAAAAAAAAAAAAAAAAAAAAAAGCCCCCTTCCTCATTTCCATATTTTACATACCTTTTAAACTAGCTCACTTGGTCCAAAGTTGCTTTATTCCTTAATAGGTCTTGAGTTCAAGTCTTAGGAAGTTACTTTTAAAAAGAAAAGTGCATGCAATTTCTATTTTCAAGTTACTTTATTGTAAAAGTGCATCTCACTTAAATAATAAAAAATAAAAATACAAGTGAGTCACTTAAGCTTTTTATTTATTGTTGCACTATTTAAAAGTAATATCATTGTAAAAGTGAAATCACTTATTTTACAAAAGTGATTCACTTAAAAGCAAATTTTTTGTAAAGTGATTGTCAAAAGGTTCATCTTGGGAAGAGGGGGGTTCTTTTTTTTTGCTGGACATTCTCTAGCTGCCACGTCACTATTGGGGACATCTTCAACAGTTTCTTTGTTCAAGCATAACTTCATCATACAGAGTCCGTTTTCAGTGCCGTTTTTTTTGAAACCACCTATTTTTTCGAGCTCTTCACATCCAGACTATTGGTTTCTGCTTTTACAGCCATTAATTTACAAATATGGCCGCCCCTTGTGATATTCTACTTAACAGTTCCAACTATTTCTCATGGAAATCTCGTATGGAGGATGTTCTACGAAGTAGGGGACTTTTCAGAATTACAACAGGGAAAGAAAAAGAACCCACTGATGATGATAAGAAAATAAAATGGGCAAATCGATGTGATGAAGCTCGTGGATTGATTGGGATGTCAATCTCTACTGATTTGCGATTCCACATATCTGGAATTGATGAACCTAATGCTGCTTGGGACAAGTTGGAAACTGTGTTTGGTAAACACAATGAAATTCGAGGTCACCAACTCGAAAATGAGTTGATTTCTTTAAATCCAAGTGACTTTTCATGCATTCAAGATTATTTATCTAAGTACAAAACTCTCAAGCTCTTATGTGCAGAATGTAAGATTGAGAGGGAAGACAAACAATGCATTTATCATATTCTTTCCAAACTTGGACCTGCATATTCTGTTTTTGTATCTACATTTTACTCCATGAAAGCGTCATTGAATGCAGCTAGCTATCAAGAGCCTAGTCTTGAATCCTTTTGTGATTCCTTGATTAGGGAACAAGATAAACTCATTCATCTTGGAATAATCAACAATGCAGATACATCTGGGAAAGCCTTATTGTCCCAACAGAAAGAAAAGTCCAAGCCTCCCAAGAAACAAAATTTTCGCAATAATAAGTCAAACAAGGGTCCAAAACCCTCTCAGTCAGCTCCTTCTTTAAAAAATGACAAAGGATCCAAGCCAAAAGGCAAAAAGACGGAGCGTCATTGCAACTATTGCGGGAAAGATAATCATGATGAATCTAAGTGTTTCAAGAAGATGGCAGCCTTGGAAGCAGCAATGAAGAAGCACCACATCAGCCTAGATTCGCCATCAGAATCTACCTCTCATGGACATGCACTTTGTGCTTCTGGTTATTCTTATAATGCATCTTCTTCTTCTACTTCAAATGAATGGCTCATTGATTCTGGAGCATCTTATCATATGGCTAAGGATCAAGCCATGTTTTCTACTATGCATGAATGTAACACCAAACAAATATTTGTCGGTGATGATAGATCTCTAAGTGTTGTAGGAGCTGGAACAGTTCCAGTAGATAATGGTCATTTTAGTGATGTACTATGTGTTCCAAGAATTTCCTGCAATTTGTTATCAGTCTATCAGATCACTCATTCTGGTGAAGGTAAAACTGTGACCTTTACACCTCACCAAGTTGTAATCAAGGATTTTAAAGATCCTCAACAGGTTCTAGCTACTGGAATTGTTGATGATATTACCAGGTTGTACAAGTTTAACAACTTTGGGTCATCACCTTTCCCTTCAGTTTTTGTTGCTCATAGTGATAACTTGAGCAAACTTTGGCATGAGCGATTTGGTCACTTAAATTATCGCTCATTGCAACAACTATGTAAAGAAAATATGGTGACAGGTCTTCCGATGGTATCTTGCAGAGATGGTGTTTGTTCCGGTTGTGTACTCGGAAAACATCATCGGGACAGTTTTGACAAACGTGCCTCTTGGCACGCCTCGATTCCCTTGGAGCTTGTGCATAGTGACTTGTGTGGTCCTCTTCCATCTGCTTCCTTTTCTGGTTTCAAGTATTTCTTAACTTTCATTGATGATTACACCAGACGCACTTGGGTTTATTTCCTAAAACTTAAGAGCGAAGTATTTAACATGTTCTTGGTCTACAAGGCCCTTGTTGAAAAACAATCTGGTCATCAAATTATTAAGTTAAGATCTGACAATGGAGGAGAATATGTTAACAAACAGTTCACTACTTTCTGCACTGAACAAGGCATCCAACAACAGCACACTGTTCCATATACACCACAACAAAATGGTGTAGCTGAGCGGAAGAACCGCACTTTAAAAGAAATGGCTAATTGTATGATCCAATCTAAGGGACTAAGTCTTCAATTTTGGGCTGAAGCCATTAATTGTGCAAATTACATAGTTAATCGCACCCCCACAAAAGCATTACAAGGTATAACACCGGAAGAAGCATGGAGTAAAATTAAACCTGATGTAAGTCACTTTCGTGTGTTTGGTAGTGAAGCATGGGCTCACATTCCGGATGAAAAACGGAAAGCATTGCAGCCTAAAAGTGAAAAGTGCATATTTGTTGGATATTCTGAAGATGTAAAAGGTTATAGACTTCTTCAACCACCTTCTCATGCTATAATCATTAGAAGAGATGTTAAATTTGATGAAAATATCTTGGCCTGCGAGCCTAACTCGGCGAGTGTGCCATCTTTGGCCTGCGAGCCTGATTCGGCGTTTGTGCCTTCTTCTTCTTCTTCCAACTTCCTTGACAGGTTTCCAACTCCAGTTTCTGATGATGACAGTGAGGATGAAAATCCACCTCCGCCTGCTCATGTTCCTCCAGTTGCACCAGCACAAGTGCTTCCTCGATGGGTCCGTTCAACATGTGAAGCAGCTGGTGATCTTGCCGGTGATCCTAGAGATCAACGTCGAACACGTTCTCAGTTTCAGCGAGCCTCCTCTCTTTTGGCTCAAGTTTCCGAGAATCATGATCCAGAAACTTTTGCAGAAGCTTCAGGGAATCCAGATTGGGATGCAGCCATGGATGAAGAATATCGTTCCTTAATGGCAAACGATACTTGGGATCTTGTACCTCTTCCAAAAGGAAGAAAACTTGTCAGATGTAAATGGGTCTACAGAACTAAGTATGCATCAGATGGAAGTGTTGAAAGACTTAAGGCAAGGTTAGTTGCCAAAGGTTTTTCTCAAGTTGAAGGGATTGACTACAATGAAACCTTTGCTCCCGTCGCCAAAATGAACTCCATCCGCCTTGTTCTTTCCCTTGCAGCCTTACACAACTGGGAAGTCCATCAAATGGATGTCAAGTCTGCCTTCTTACATGGTGATTTACAGGAGGAAATTTACATGGAACAACCTCCTGGCTATGTTCAGAATAACTCTAGCCTTGTCTGCCGCCTTAAGAAATCCTTATATGGCCTTAAGCAAGCTCCTAGAGCTTGGTATGCCAAAATGGATAGCTTTCTCCTTGACACTGGTTTTTCTAGATGCCATTCTGACCCCAATGTCTATACCAAGAAAGTAGGAAACCATCTCATCATACTTGTTCTATATGTTGATGACCTTATTCTTACTGGTAGTGACCCTAAGCTTATAACCCATGTGAAATCTAGTCTTAAACAAACTTTTGAAATGTCAGACTTAGGACATTTGCATTATTTTCTTGGTCTCCAAGTTCTGCAAACCAAAGAAGGAATCTTTCTTTCTCAGTCTAAGTATGCTTGTGACCTTCTTCGTCGCTTTCACATGGAAGATTGTAAACCAGCCCCTTCTCCCTTCCAGTCTGGAGTCAAACTTTCTGCCACTTGTACTTCACCTGAAGTCGATGCCACCTTGTATCGTCAGCTTGTTGGTTGTCTCTTATACTTGACTCATTCCCGTCCTGACCTTTCCTTTGCCGTCGGTAGAGTTGCCCGTTATATGCAGACACCTCATGAAAGTCACTGGAAAGCAGCTAAAAGAATACTTCGATATATTCGAGGTACAGTTCAGTTTGGGATTCATTACAGTACAGCGGGGAAACCTTTGTTGGTTGGTTTCACTGATTCAGATTGGGCCGGCGATCCTGATGATCGAAAGTCTACTGCAGGTTATGTTTTCAGTCTGGGCTCTGGACCTATTACTTGGGCTTGTAAGAAACAACAAGCTCTTGCTCTTTCTTCAGCAGAGGCAGAATATCGAGCAGCAGTTAATGCCAGTCAGGAAGCTTTATGGCTTCGACAGATCCTTTCAGAGTTTGGATTCGAGCAGCAACAGCCTACTCCACTTTGGTGCGACAATCAAAGTGCCATCAAGCTTGCCAAAGATCCAGTTCTACATCAACGCAGCAAACACATTGAGCTACACATGCACTTCATCAGAAATCTTGTTCATGATCGTGTTCTTGAAGTGCTCTTTTGCCCTACCGATGATCAAGTTGCAGACATCTTCACCAAGTCTCTTACAGAAGCGAAGTTTTCCAAACTTCGATCTATGTTAGGAGTTCAGGAACTTGTCATTAAGGGGGGATAGGCTCTAATGCCTCCTTCCTTCTCCTAATAGTGTCACTTTTGTAAATCCTTCAATCCTATCCCAAGTTGTTCTTAAGGGGGGATGTTAGGATATTTAGACACTTAGGAGTTAGTTAAGATCAACTTGTGTAATATATCCGTTAGGGATAGTGTGTTTCTTTAGTATGCATTAGTATGCATTTGTAAATACTTAATCCGACGGTCACGATATGTTTCCGACATAGAGTGATCCGACGGCTCAACTTCTCTTAGATCAAACCTAACCTTGATCCGTGGCTTAACACCCGATTGGTCCATGATCTCTATTTAAAGAGCATGGAGGGTCATTGTTTAGTTGATCGATTATGAGAAGCTCATTTGTAACTTTCTTTCTTTGCATAATAAATTGTCCCGTAGAAGCTATTTGGCCGGGGCCGTGGAGTGTTTCCCTCAAGAGGGTTTAAACCACGTCAAAACATCGGTGTGTTGATCTGTGATCTGTTTGTGTGAAGTGGTTGCTCTTGGTGTTCGGTCCTTTGGTAGTACCCTGTGTACCCGAACACCATAAACTCGTAAAGTTAAAACGTAGAAAATTAAACCTGAAATCCTACACAGTGCTCTGCTGTAAAAACCAGAGCACTACATATTTCATCATTTGAATCTCACTCTCTACTTTATCTTTTCACCAAACCCTGGACTTTCCAGGTCATCTAAATCCGGGATTAACAAAGTATTTAAATAGACAAACAACAATTCTATCAGAGGAAATCAGACTTCCACTTTTCTCAACGCATACTTGAGCTACAACGATAGAGACCCTTATCCATTTACAATAAAAACGCAACGATTAGACTAAGATTTAAATAAGACTCCAAAAACATCAAACGCTATAACCAAGTGCATTATACCTGTTATGTCAGGAATTTGTTTTTACCTTTTAACAACTTGATAACCTTTTTGATCAAATTTGCTTATTTCTTTGACTTTATTGTTTTTCAATTACTATAGGAAATTTTGATATTTATTTTAATTTTTAGGTTTTTGTCTTTAGATTTATTTTGTTTTTTCTCCTTTAGGTGTTGAAGGGTTTTTAAAAAGTCATATTATTGAATAATGAAGTCATATTTAGCATCATGAGTATGGTTCAGCTTTTAAACCGCATGCAAAATGACCCAAAGTTGCTAAAAAGCACCAAAACAGTGTTAAAATTATTCTTGTAGCGCTGGAGCTCAAAATTCACCCTGGCTAATGGCTTCGTCAGCACATCTGCAATCTTCTCGTCCGTTGCAATGTATAGGAGCTTTACAGCTCCTCTCTGCACCATATCCCTAATATAGTGATATTTGATCTCTATGTGTTTCGACGTGTCATGAAACACTGGGTTCTCAGACAGCTTCACACAACTCTGGTTATCACAAAAAATACTAGTAGCATCCAATGAGAGATCAAATAACTCAGACAGTAGCTTCCGAAGCCATACTGCCTCACAACTAGCTGAACAAGCTACAAAATACTCTACCTCAGCTATACTCAGTGCTACGCAGGACTGCTTCCTGCTGAACCAAGAGATCACACCTGATCCCATACTGAAGCAACATCCAGATGTGCTCTTCCTATTTGCAGCACTGCCAGCCCAATCTGAATCAACATAACCTTGCAGGTTAAAGTTTTGATTCGCTTCATACTTGAGCCCATAATCCACTGTACCCTTTAGGTACCTCAGAACATGCTTTACAACAACCAGGTGAACACTCCTCGGATCCATCAGGAACTGGCTCAATGTGTTCACCGCAAAGCAAATATCTGGTCTCGTGTTCATTAGGTACATCAAGGACCTAATCATCTGACGATACATAGAGACATCAACTGGCTCAGATGAAGCATCACATAGAAGCTTCAGATTTGATGCCATAGGTGTGGCCATGGCCTTGCAATCCATCATCTCGAATCTCTTCAGTATATCTACTGTGTACTTCCCTTGACCAAGGAAGATCCCACCTGCACTCTGCCACACCTCCATACCTAGGAAATAATGCATCATTCCCAAATCTTTCATATCGAACTCGGCAGCAAGCTTCCTCTTAGTATCTGCAATCAATCTGTCATCTCTTGTTACAAATAAGTCATCCACATACAGGAGTAGAATCACAGGATTCCCTTCCTCAACCTTGTAGTAAAGCTTGGAATCCGCTTTACTCTTGGTAAAGCCCAAACTAGATAGGAAACTGTATCCTACTACACCAAGTTCGGCACATATATGACTCCCTGTCATGTGTCTCAGAACCAAGTGGCTGCTCCACATATACTTCTTCTTCAACTACACCATTCAAGAACGAAATCTTGACATTCATCTGGTGTATTTTCCATTTCATTACTTTTATATTTCTCTATGCTGCCATCTGTAGCATGCTTGATCTGATAGATCCATATGGAAGTCATAACAAACTTCCCTTTAGGTCTTGGGACTACATCCCAAACATCATTCTTCATGATCGATGGATCATGGCATTCTTCCCATATCTTGGGAACTTCAATATCTTCAATAGATATCTTTGTTGCTGGAACAAATGTTGTAGTCCTTCTTTTGTAGGTGATGTTATACGATCATTCCTACACAACAAGTTAAATTTCATGATTAGAAAACATCTCATAGTTTTCAGAACAAATTCTTACACATAAAGAAATATGTCATATAGTCATACAATTATCTTAGCCAATGCTTCAATACAACATTTATCCATATTCTGTAACTTTCTAGATGCCTTCCAATCTCTACCAGAACATTGTTAAGAGTGTGCACAACTCCTAACATGTCAGCAAAGAGGTTTCATTCTAGATAAGTAGCAATGGAATGTTGTACAGTGCCATAGGCCACTTACCCATGTATATTAGTAGTATACTGTTCATCAATGCAACTATTCTAAT
Source organism: Larix kaempferi (assembly GCA_027924585.1). Taxonomy (NCBI): domain Eukaryota; kingdom Viridiplantae; phylum Streptophyta; class Pinopsida; order Pinales; family Pinaceae; genus Larix; species Larix kaempferi. The sequence continues at coordinate 17,715,166 of BSBM01000924.1, read as the reverse complement.
ATGCATAATACACAACCTAATTCTAGGAACATAAGCATATACATCATTGAATAATATTATGTAAGAAATGACAATTCAAATACTTATCTTTGTTTGGTTGTTGGGTGGTCTCTCTCTGAATCTTTGCAACTCCATTCTGATGTGGATTGTGAGAAGTGGTCAACTCCCTCTGAATATCTGCATCCTTGCAGAAACTATTGAAGTGTGCTCCTTTTCTTTCTTGCAGGAACAACTGGAGTGTGCTCCCTCTTGATCTTTGCTTCCTGGATTACCTGTCCTTGAACTTATATCCATCCTTAATCACTATGCATGCTTATTATTATCATCATTGTGTTATCCTTGAGGACTCATACATAATCACACATTTATTAATATAATCGTAATACTATCAAAACACAATAATCTTAAACATGTATAGTCATGATCATTCACAGATAATAAATATTAGTATTCAAGGTTTCAGGGAAGTCTTCTTTTACTCATGCATATTCTTATTTGATCATAGGTCTCTTCTGATTAGTTAAATCATCAATGCATAAACCAATGATTACTCAAACCTATACCTTCATGATTCTTCTGGTTAGTCATATCATCAATTATGGTAAGAAACATAATATGCATACAACCATGACTATTCAAACCTATGACTTCATGAATAATCACTATCAACAACACAACAGTATAAGATCCTAACACAAGGTAGGATTCTAGCTTGATATAGGAAAACATACCTGGATTAGCATGCTAGCTAGTTATGTCTAACATACCCGCATAATGTCTTCTGGTTCTCTTCAGTGACTTGTGCTAGTAACCTACATGTCTCATAAGTTAACCATTGTAGAACCAAGTTATACATACCTTGTAAGTAGATCTTCTATGTGATCCATGACAATGGATGAATCTTTGTCTTCATGTCACCATGATCATATGTTCTTGAAATAGAACCTGATTTGTCTTTCTTGGTGTACCTTTTATGTTAGCGAACAACATAAACCTCATACAACATCACAATGCATTAGTACAATCATAAGTGTCAAAACGTTAATCAATGAATATCTTCTATTAAGGTAATATGACAAGTCTAGTAATTAATCAAGATTGTACTATAATGATATGAAGACAAACATATCATTAATTTAACCGTGAACAGAATTCGAAACATACCTGTAAGCCATACCTGCCAATATTTCTTGTAATCTTCTTATGGAAGGCCTTAGCCTCATCTCCCTCTGAAACAGGAACTTCTTCACTTATGCAAGTGACCAATCCATCATCTTCTAGAAACCCCAAAAATTCAAACTTTGAATTTCAAACTTCCGAAAGGATAGAAATATGCGCTTTGATGAGCTAATCAAGCTGGTATGTTCAGAATTTGAAAACTACAAAGTTTCACTCCTCAATTTTTCCTTTGAAACTTCCAGATTCACTAGACGTGACACCGAATTGCAGTTTGATGAAGCCCACTCTTCTGCCCAATTAACAGGTTTGATCCAAAGCTCTAAGCTTCTATTTTTATGAGGAGCTTTCAGTCGTGGTCATAGATTTCAAAAATTCCCATTTTTGCAGAAGCCCTAATTTTCCACTTTTCTCATCAAAGTCCCGAACTAGGGTTTGATCAAGCCCGACCTTCTTCCCAACAAAAAATTATGATCTTGGTCTCTAAATTTTGATTTTGATGAGTCGCATTCAGCCATGGTCTCCGATTACAAAAATTTCAACTTTATCCAAAACCCTAAATTCCGGAAGCCATGAATGAAGGTGCTCAAAAATAATTATGTTATGACATAAATATGTACCTGATTGTTTCTGGTGTAACTCCGAACCTTTCGATCCATAGGGTCTGACACATTTTCTTGAGATAGCCCGACCTGTCATCTTTCCATCCAGATAGTTCTAACCTCAATTGGATTCTCTAAGAGAGAGTTATGCCAAGTGTCGCAACGTGACCTGTTTATGGGATAAAATCAGAGAGAGAACTTGTACGGCGTGCCACGTGTCACTGGTTCAACTTTGGCCTTTGCAAAAGTTTCATGAGATAGTACAGTCTGCGTACTACCTGTCACTTTTTACGAAATGTTATTTGGAGCTTCCTAGCCCAAGTTATGACCTTTTTTCCAAGGTCACCTGTTTATGACTGAGATCTTGAAAAGGCAGAAACCCTATATTGTACAGATCATAAATCACAAAGTACAACGAATTAGAAGTTTTCCTTTGGACAAAAGGTACATGGGGATCTGATCTTCGACTTGTAAAAGTTTCAGATCCGAAAACATCGCCAAAATGGATTTATAGAGAAAGTGCTACGATGACTGATTTTTTCTATATCAAGCCCCAGCATCGTAAGTGCAACAAGTGTCATACATGCCATATCATGCCTTCTTTCAAGCTAGCTTTGATACCATATTAAATTTTCAGAATTTACTTCAATCTAATCTAGGATCTTAACTGAGAGAACAACATGTACAGCAAATCTACAGCATATCAATCATGGACACAATAATGCAAGAACACAAGAGACACAGAGTTTACATGGGGAAAACCATAAAGGTGAAAAACCCCAATAACTTCCTCAGAGATAGATAGAGCAATGATACAACCAGAATACAAGAGATAGTCTTCTCTTAGCAGCAGAGCCTCCTCCTCCATAGGTGCACCACTCTCCAAAGTGTGAGTGAGAGAATATAATGTTTAAAATGAGAGAGACACACTCTCTATTTATACACCAACTTGACTTGACCTTTACTCAACTAGGTCGGCCTCAACTTTACCACTTAACATAATGCTGACTAGGCCAACCCCGACTAGGGTGGTCTAGTAACCCTTTGACCCATATGACTTATACAGGGCCAACCCCAACAAGGTGGTCTAATAACCCATCACTTACAATATAAATGACGGCACTTCCATATAGAGGAATAATAACATCTCTATAGGAATACAATATACATATATGTGAAATACATTCCGAAGTTACATATACATCAACAGATAGCATAGCTCAGAGGCACCCAAAACTAGAGAAGGTATTGGGGTTGATGTTTTTTATTGTTTTCCTTTAAATCAACCTGAATTGTATATCCACCATTACATTATGTGGCTTTCTTTTGTAGGTTTCCAGATATGCATTACGCATAATGGGACAAGTACTGAGAAGGTATTGCGGTTTGTTTTGCTGTTTTTTATTGTTTTGCTTGAAATCGACATTCATTGTATACCCAACATTACATTATGTGGCTTTCCTTTTTCAGGTTTCCAGATACGCATTATGCATAACAGGACATGTATCGAAGACAACTACTAAGAAGGTATTGCGGTTTTTTTGTTGTTTGGGGTTTTTTTTGTTGTTGTTTTCCAACATTACATTGAGTGGCTTTCTTTTACACGTTTCCAGATACGCATTATAAATAACCGGACAGGCATCGAATGTCAGATAGTAGCGCAAGCAACAATCCAGTTCAGTTTCAGTTCGCAGGTAGGTGCCATGAGAACTTTTTTATAAACCCACCGTTGATTCTGTATTTTGCTTCTGTTTAAAAAACCAAATGTTATACGTTAATATTGTGCATAAGAATGAAGAATCATACCAAGCCCCGTCCACATTTCTGTTTGTGAATTTTCATAGAACCATATAACCCATCAACTTATCTCTCGCTCTCTTTCAGGAGTTTCAAAACTCTGAATGTAACTTTTCGACAAAACAAGACCCTAAGACTCTTCATAACCAGATAGTGGGTATCCTTTGCATTTAGGGTTAGGGTTACACCATTCACTTTCAGGAACTAGACATCCAAGATTTGTTTTTTTTATGCAGATTGGCCGATAAGATTTCATGCGGGAGTTTAGGTTAGGGGTTGCTACTTGGCGTGACTACATGATGGGTGAAACGCTGAGCCGACAACTCGCCAAGATTTCATGTGGGAGTTTAGGCTAGGGGTTTCTACTTGGTGTGACTACATGATGTGTGAAACATCCAGCCGACGATTTGCCATCTGGCCAGAGTTATCACGTTTTTATTTATTTTTCTCTGCGTTGTTTTAGATCTCTGTATAGAGTTATTCGCCCAAGAAATATTGTGAATCCGTAGATCCATGAATACTTTTGTTAATGGCACATTTACTTTATTTTTAAGAACCCTGTTGTTTTCGCATTTCGATTGGGATCCGAAATAAATGGCCAGCATTTGTGATCTCTGTATTATATAGAGTTATCACGTTTTTATTCATTACCTCTACGTGGTTTTAGATCGTTGTCTAGACATGAACGCCCAACATTTGTGATCTCTGTATTATACAGAGTTATTACGTTTTTATTTATTTTTCTCTGCGTTGTTTTAGATCTGTGTCTAGAGTTAGACGCCCAAGAAATCTTGTGAATCTGTAGATCCATGAATACTTCTATTAATGGCATCTTTACTTTATTTTTAAGAACCCTGCTGTTTTTGCATTTCGATTCTCTGTATTATACATAGTTATCACGTTTTTATTTCAGATCTCTGTCTAGAGTTAAACGCCCAGCATTTCTATTCTCTGTATTATACATAGTTATCACGTTTTTATTTCAGATCTCTGTCTAGAGTTAAACGCCCAAGCAATTGTGATCTTTGCGTGTTAATGACAGCTTCGGGATAGTTGGTAACGCCCAAAACTTACCTTAATTCAGACCATGTTGTATATCGTTAACCTTGTATTCGAATAAACATATGTTTAGTTCTTTTTCCTTGATGCAAACCTTGGGTTAGGGTTTTATTTTCTTAGCATAAGATAGGACCCCCTTTGGCATGAAGTAAAGCCTAAGCTATATCAAGAGTTTAAAAGAGTTTGTAAAAAATTTCAATAAAATTAAATATGAAATTTTTTCCAAAAAAATAATAATTTTTTTAAATTTAATGTTATTTTATTATTTATATTGTTATTTTCTTAACAATATTATTTATATTGTTATATTGTTTAGGGTTTAATTTTTTTTTTTTTAATTTTATTAACTATGAAATAACAATAAAGTTAACAATAATATTAGTTTTTGTATTTTTAAATTTATTGTTATCTTATTATTATTTTTAAGAACAAATTTCATAGTTAGGATATTATTTTATTATTTATTTTAAGAAAAATATTATTTATATTGTTATTCCTTTAACATATTAATATGTGTTCATAGTTAATTTTATTGTTATTTTCGTATTTATATTGTTATTCTCTTAATAATATTATTAATGTTGTTATATTGTTTATTAATATGTGTTATGTGTTCATAGTTAATTTTATTGTTATTTTCTTATTTATATTGTTATTCTCTTAATAATATTATTAATGTTGTTATATTGTTTAGGGTTTATTTATTTATTTATTTTTATTAACTATGAAATAATAATAATATTTTTTTTGTATTTTTAAAGTTATTGTTATTTTATTATTATTTGCATTTTTAAATTTATTGTTATTTTATTATTTTCCGAATAAAATTTCCTTAACATATTAATATGTGTTCATAGTTAATTTTATTTTTATTTTATTAATTTTTTTTGAAAAAATTTCATAATTAATTTTATTGTTAAATTTTATGTATTTTTTATTAGGATGTTATTTTATTCCTTTTTTTAAGAAAAAATATTATTTATATTGTTATTCCTTTAACATATTATTATGTGTTCATAGTTAATTGTAGGATGTTATTTTATTATATTTTTAAGAAAAAAGTATTATTTATATTGTTATTCCTTTAACATATTAATATGTGTTCATAGTTAATTTTATTACTATTTTATTAATTTTTTTAAGAAAACATTTCATAGTTAATTTTATTGTTAAATTTTATGTATTTTTTATTAGGATGTTATTTTATTTCTTTGTTTTAAGAAAAAATATTGTTTATATTGTTATTCCCTTAACATATTATTATGTGTTTATAGTTAATTTTATTGTTATTTTATTAATTTATTTAAGAAAATTTTTTATAGTTAATTTTATTTTTTAAGAAAAAATATTATTTATATTATTATTTTCTTAACATATTATTATGTGTTCATAGTTTTGATATTAGACAAATTTTATATATTATTTATATTGTTATTTTGTTAACAATATTATTTATATTGTTATATTGTTTAGGGTTTAATTTTTTATATTATTTATATTGTTATTTTCTTAACATATTATTATGTGTTTATAGTTAATTTTATTGTTATTTTATTAAATTTTTTTAAGAAAAAATATTATTTATATTGTTATTTCTTTAACAATATTAATTATATTGTTATATTGTTTAGGGTTTAATTTATTTTTTTTTGCTTCAAAATATAGGTTGAATGAATAAAGAAAAAATATATTTTTAACATATAAATGTTATAAATTAGTGTTATTCTACAATGGATGCAGGGGTTATTACTGCTCGAAAATTACAATTGTCTTTCATAACAAGGAAGCACATGACTCAACCACTCCCTAGTCAACCACATATGCTAAACACATTTAATGACCAAATATCAGTTCAAATGCAGTTATATAATATGGTGTTGGAAATAGCAAGAACAAGAGCTGTGCTTGAACGGTCTTGCGAGGTTTTAGCCCATCAAGAAGATAGACACCTAAGAGAAAGAAACGTAGAACAAAGAAATGTAGAACAAATGTGACTCCCATTGTGTTTTTTTTTTGTAGTTTGTTTTCAATGAAATTGCACCTAACTATTATTTTTTAAAGCACACTTAACTATTAATTGTGGAATCATAAGTCAACTATGATCATTCTAGAGTTGGCGTTGTTCGATACAATGGTTTGATTTTAAACTTATCTACATTTTCTTTTTGTATAGTTTATATTCTTATGTTAATACACCAAATGTTTATTTATTGCAGATAGATAACTTAAAGCCTATATTTGTGCGAGATCATTCTAGCCCAGTACAGGTAATTATAAATAGTCATGTATCAAGTACTATAGTTGCTCACCCTTGAATTGATAACACATATAGTCTCTAACTGTTATAGTGAAACTATTAGGATAATTATTTTATTAAGTAGTGATTTCTTATGAAATTTGTTTTGTCTCTTTGAATATAATTGGTAATCATTCCATTAATCATTAATGTTGCTTTAAATATTAATCAATTATGGGATTTCTATAATCTTTGCAATTATTTAACGTTTATATTTTGCATTACCATTACATTGCTCTTTTATGCATACTTAAGTAATTGGTCACATAAACGTATCCATAATTGTCATGGTGTTTTATCTCACAGTGTTTTATCTAATGCATTGTTGAATTGATTGAGAAAAAGTAACAATGATTGCAATGTGTCATTCATCGCATTAGTGCATTATCATTGCATTTGTAATTTCATCATTTTTACAATATCATTGTTATGCATTGTCATTCCCTAACTTTTATAGTCATATTATTCTCAATTGGATATAATTGCATTACATGGATCATGGTTTTCTTAAGTAGTCATTTTATGCGATGTAAAAATGATTGGATTGAGTAAATACATCTCGCATTTCTACTATTTGCAACATCATTTTTTCACAATGTGTTATTACATTGCACTTTTTTGAATACTTACCTAATTGCTTGAAAAAATGTTTATGTTTTTTCTATTATTATGCTATATGCTTCTATGCATACTTAACTAATTGCTTGCAAAGATGTCTACATTTATCATTGCATTTGTAATTTCATCATATGAATAGTTTTTACAATATCATTGTGCTGCATTGTCATTCTAGAACTTTTATAGTCATATTATTTTTAGTTGTATATAATTGCATTACATGGATCATGGTTTTGTTAAATAGTAATTTTATGCGATGTAAAAATGATTGGATTGAGTAAATATATATTGCATTTCTACACTTTTATGAATACTTACCTAATTGCTTGCAAAAAAATTTATGTTTTTTTTATCATTATGTTATATGCTTCTATGCATACTTAATTAATTGCTTGCAAAGATGTTTTTGTTATCATTATGTTATGCTTCTATTCAAAACTATTTGAATATGTGTGTAAATAAAATGCAATAGATATAGGAATCCTATACTTGAGATAGATTTGTCCCAATGTCAGGAGTCAAGGGACATGTGCCAAACCAATCGGTGAGGACCCACTTGCACATCCATCGTTGGATGTTAGACTGACAGAGGACATATCCGTGGCCTCAACAGCCAAAACCCTTGTAAAAATGCAACTGATTGATGAAGTCTTAATTTGAGAGTTTTGTCCCGATGTCAAGAGTCAAGGGACAAGTGCAAAATCAAACGATGATGACCCCTTGCATATCCATTGCTTGATGTTAGTTTGAAAGAGTACATCTAAATGACCTTTGTATAAGCTATAGTTTGAAATTTTTATTGTTATTTTGTCACAATGTTACGAATGATGGATTTCGATTGTTAAAGTTTGTAATGTCCCAAAAATAGCAAAAAATTGAAAATTTTCCTACCTGCAATAGTTACTAACTTACAGCAGAAAGATTTATTCATTAAATCTAATATCAATTAAAAACATCCATACTTACGTAAATGAATGAAATCATAAGAATTCCGTTTTACATTGTCTATTCTATGCATGAGTTTAGAATTGCGGAAGCGATGTGGAAAACAAATGATGGCATGTTTTTATTACAATTGTAAATGTTGGTACAAAGGTAGAAATATACTCCTTACTGTTCTAAGAAATCATGTGATTAAATTCGAATGTCTAAAGTCACCTTCAGGTAATGAGCTCCTTTGATGACGGTATGTTGCTCACATGGTGGTTACCATACATTCAGGGCAAGGTAATTACATACCCCGGCAAGGTTGCCGAGAGGCATGGGCAAACTCCAGGATTTGTTGGACTTACTTAGCATTGCTTGCTAATACCATCTCTTGCGTTTCGTTGTCACAGGTGTGCCTAACATGACTATGTTACCCTAGAAGGCTAATATACAACCCACTAAAGGTCCGTGGGTTACTAAATGTAAACTTTGGAAAAGATAATTTAAATGTAAAGAACATGTGAACGTTCATAACCCAAGAGTTTGTACAAGGAAGGTCTATGGCCACGAGGCCCCTATTGGCACTTTGAAAACTAAGATGACTGAATTGATTTCGACTATACTATATCCTTTGCACAAAGATCAAACCTCCACTTATGGTATGTTTGGTAGATGATATAAATGCACTTTTAAAGCACAGGGGTACTTGCTATCAGTAGGATCTTTGTAATTCGAAAAGGGTTTTTCCTTTGGCCATCACTTCTGCATGTTTATGGTTCTCTTGCTTTGTATTTCGTTGATGGTGGCTAAGCTAGGGTTCTGATCCGAGCTCTGCTTGTGGTCAGTACCCTAACATTACTGAGCTCAACAATTGTAATATCCCTCCTTTATGATCTATTATTTCTGTAAATGTAAGTGAATATTGTACATGTTTCCTGGTGAAGAGCTCAAGGCCAAGGCCCCACCAGTAAACTTTGTAACTTAGATGAGGATGCATTTAAAACGAAAGGTGACTGGGTCCTCTGAGGGAAAGGTGAATGACCAAGAATCCATGAGTTGATGACCATAGTATTACGTATCCTATTAAGATATGATGATGTTAAGGAGAAGTTCGTCCTAGTAGGATCACTTTGCATCTAACACAACTAATAAGGCGTACTTCTCAATCATGATAGGCCTAATAAGGGTAATCGAATTTAGTAAAGGTTATAATTATCTTAACTCGACATGACATGCCATAGTGTCATCTATAAAGATCTAAAATAGGGGCAAGCCAAGAGAGTCATATTTTAGATATTATAATCACCTTATAATGTAGATCATTCTAAAATATTTCTATGTCATACATATATATGGAAAAATTATATATTGTTATAAATACACAAGATGTCAACATTTTAATGACTACTTTATATATATGTATATATGAGATAATTTTTATATATGGGATGTTTATCGATCATAGTAAAGCACCCTTATAATTACACAACATAAGTATTATAAATTATATAATGAAAGGACCACGGTGAGTGGTATGAACCTTGGACTTAATTAAAGGGTAACTTCCTTATACTAGCAGTTATGAATTATCTTAATGAACTTTCGAACTTGAGTGGTGGTGGAAACACTCTTACGCCTCTCAAGGAACGTTGAAGGAGATCTCCTCGGACGATGTCTCCAAGGTGGAAGAGAACACCTAACTTTTTCCTTGAACTGCCAATTGTCTCCTAATGGGATCTTTGTTGCCAATTGTCACGGTTTTTGACTTTAGATGACAAGTGTAACCCGTTTGGAAAATCGGTTGAGATATTGTTTTGACTTTCGATGACAAGTGTAACCCGATTGGAAAATCGGTGGGGATATTTTTCTGGTTATTTCATACACATCTGAGGAGGTAGCGAAGGGGGGGAAAATCACGGGAGAAGGTCAGTGGAAACGTTGTTTGGATATTTATCTATCTCTGCCCTTGCAATTCATTGGGGGGCGGTGGACACAGATAGCCTCGAGTTCAATTACCATCGTGGACACAACTCGCTTTGAGGTAATCTATCGCTGCATTTGCATGTCTAATCTCTTATCATGTTCGTTTCCTATTTATACCTATAGTCGATTGCGTTAAAAACAGAGATGACTTTCACGTTGGTGAAGTATCATGCTTATCGCTGTGGTTGTCGCTTATGGCATTGGTTGACTGTATAATATTTTATAGCTCATTAACGGTGTAGGCAGAGTTAGCTTCTCGGTATATGAAGCATTCGAATCCTGTAGATGCTGGTATTTTTTTTATTTATTTAAGAAGTTAACTGATATATATATTAACTTCTGGGTTATGGCGATCTGCCCCAAATGCGTTTTCGAGAGTCAAACCTGTGATCGAGATCGAATTTAACGATCAGAAGAATCCTACGATGGGAAGTCGATCTTGATCTCTACGTAGGAGAGAACAGGCGATTTTGATTTTCTGCGTCGGGTGGTCGGTGAGTACTATGGTTGAGTATAAATATATGTGTTATTTACTTTTGGCCGGCAAATATTTTCTTATATTGCAGATTATGCACTTAGTTTTCCTTTGGCATGTAGTCATTTGAGAATCGATGGGTTCTCTCAATCCACGACACCTTTTCTTAAACCCTTTTAAGTGTCATGATAGTTCAGCGTACTGGAGAGTAAATCTCTGCATCACTATTTTGTAAGATCAGCACGGAAGAGGAGTAATCCTTGCCTCACTATCGTAATAGGTTTAATGAACTGTTTATCGGCGTGGATCCTTGGTAATAGGATCTATTCTTTTATTCGTTTTAGATCTAAGCCTTTATCGGCGTGGATCCTTGGTAATAGGATCTATTCTTTTATTCGTTTTAGATCTGAGCCTTTATCGACGTGGATCCTTGGTAATAGGATCTATTCTTTTATTCGTTTTAGATCTGAGCCTTTTTTACTTTTCCTTGAGGAAGAGTATAAACTCTTAAACCATGGCGGGATCACTATGTTAACCTGAGTAGTTGTATTTTTTCAGAACATAGTTTCATAAACCGAGTCAACACTACTCGGCTAGATCTTATCTTAGATCTGGATTTAATTATTTTTAAAACTAAGTTTTTTCCCCCTCGGAATGAGGCGTTGTTCCGCTTACCCTTACTGAGTTTTCAAGATTATATCACTGCATATATCTTGTTGGACTGAGTTAGGGCTTAACCGTAGATCGTTAGTATCTATGTGTTCTGTATTTGGTTGTGATAGGTAAAATCTTATGACTGTTGTTTATATAGAAGTTCATTTAGTGTTGGAAAGATCATTTAGATATGATCCCTGCACGCTAGCTGGAAGAAGCTCCATAAGAATGAGACATTGTATTTACGACACCCGTTTCATAGAAGTTTTCCTTAATCGTTGCGCCCAGTATTTGAGATATCGGTTATGCAGAAAATCAGGGTTTCCTTCTTCTAATTTTCCGTTTGTCAAACACATGATTTCTGAGTAGTCGAGTAATGCCCAATTCTTTTTTTGATTTATGTGTGCATAGAGATCAAGAGTTCTTCGATCTTACCTCTTGTCTTTCACACTTGTACAAAATCTGCACCCTCACGTCGACTTATCCTTTACTTCTGGTTGGAAAAACACGGTTAGCGACTGTTTTGAGTGTCTGAACTATATACTCATTATTTATGATTAGTGTGTAAATATTGGGATTATAAATCACTGTACGACATCTTGTATGCTGAATGACTGGTAAATACTACGTAAAGCTGGGGTTTTTATCTATACCCTTATATGTATTCCGGGGTTTTAAGATAGTTTCTGTTTAATTCTTGCTTATATTTTTATCGTTGTTGCTATGAGATCAGTGATCCCTAATTTGACCCCACTCTATTTTATTACTGTGGTAAACGAAATAGTGGATCCCTAACTTATCTCTGTTTCTAACTTGAATCTGGTCGATTGATAGAGTATGTCTTACGATAAAGTTTTAAAGATTGTATTACGAATGTGTGGGTTTAGTTCTCCTAATGATAGCGTGACTCTTATCGCAACATACATATATATTGTTGAGAAAATAGACAACCCTTGTATTATTATTTGTATGAAATGTCCTTACGACTTTCGTTGACAATTAGGGTATGTTTACAGATTGTTGATTGTTGAAAGTATTCTCTGGAAGAGAGGTTGTAAAAGGTGTAAAGTAAGTTTTAATTGTGGAATGTACTTTCTCTACGTTAAGGGTCCTCTAGGAGAAGACCATTAAGTAAAGAAAGGTCAACAATGATGCAGCAAAAGATGTTGCAAAATGTAAACCACTGTCTCGACAAATGAATGAAATGACCTGCCTTTGTGGACGTAGCCCAATAGGGGTGAACCACCTGAAATTGTTCTCTTCTTATGTGTGTATGTGTTATTGTTGTGGATATGTAATTTTTATGGGAATTCCTTGATGTCATGAGATTAAATGTATGGTTGAAGGAGATAATGGTTCACTTAATGATATAATATGATCAAGGTATGATAAAAAGGTTGCGAAGTTATGAATGATGATACAAGTTTCAATGAATAGTTAACCAATGTTATGTTTAAAATATTATAGTATAGATCTGATCTTATCTTTAAAATATGAATAAAGTGTCGGAATTTTGAGATATGTTACATGAAGTTTGTAAGTACTATCGATTTGAATGTCCGTTGTAGTGATTGCCAATGATCTCAATAAACTTATAAAGGTATGTTACATAATAGCAAAGAAAGAAGATTATAAATGTTTGAGATGTTTTTATATTACTAATGCATGAGTGGTTTATGGCTAGAGGAGGAAAATATTTATTTTTTTCTTTCCAAAAATAACACCAGCAATCATGGAGATGTTACAACAATGGCATGGGTATCATGCTCCTGACAGGTATGGGGGCTCCAGGCTATGTTAAAATTTCACCTTTCTTCATTGGCTGCAAAAATCGCGGAGTTCTTCTGACTCATAAAAACTTGATTTGTATGTGACAGGTGGTATAGGGTGTGATGCGAAAATATGCCTGTCCAGAATCCTGAAGGCTTGGCTAGGGAAATGGTAAGTCCTCCCTAACCATCAATTGCCCTGCCTATTCGCATCCTTGACGGTGTATGTATGCATCTGATTCCTGTTCTAAGAGCCACTCTCGTAAGCCTTTGGCTTATTATTCCACTTTGGGGAGTTGGGTAAGGTCACCTATAGCTGGACCTATGAACGTTGGGGCTCGATATGGTATCTTAGGAAATTCCAATATCACAAGGGAGATTATAATGTAACTGTGTATGTTTTATGAATTGGGTCCTTTCCTATTACTTGGATTTTCCAGTCCTATACAATGAAATTTCTATTCGAAAGGGGGGATATGAAATGTCTATGTAATTCATAACGAATGCCAAGGTTAAATTTATTCATACTTTTTAATTTGACACAATATTTTGCGTTGGGGTTTTATCCTCTTGTTGTGGCTATCACGATGCATAGCATTCTTCTTTTTGTGGTTTACGCCCATATTGTGAAATGTATAATCTATTTGCTTTTTAAAAGAAGATGGGATTCCTACCTAGGATGTATGATTGCAACGATTTCAGATGGTAACTGCTATTTTGTATTCCTGTATGAGTTTAACATCGAAGCCTATAATGGTCTGATACTAATGCTATGGAAAATCTCTGTGGGTTTTTATAGAGTACTGTGCAAACATTTAAATGGGTACAGGTCCTTGACGCCTTTGGTTTGGAAAACGTAGCCGGGTTTATATAATGGTTTCGTTTTGGATTTCCCTCTGAGTAGTGTAGAGTTATGATACCTCCGTATTCTTGATGTGTTGCTTTGTGTCAACGTAGTTTTTAGAGGAATTCCTATGTGCTACTGTGTTGGTAGTGGACCTAGGGTTTGAGTAAGATGATCCCGGTTATTTGTTTTTCTGCATTGCTAGATGTAATACTTGTATGATGAAAGTCTCAGGGCTGTACATAGTGTTTTTGTTTGTTTGAAGGCATGCCCCTGTAGAGAAACATTCACCGGTTATTGGCTTGAGGATGCCATGGGATTCGACCCTTGATCTAAGTTTCGATAGGCGCCTGCGTGTAAATTTGTAACACTTGTATTCATCGTTAAAAGTACTGTATGGCTGTTGGTATGGTTTCTTGATTTGACAGAAACTAAGTCTGTGTGTTTGGAAAGGCCCGATGTCTCCTTCAAGTACTAGGGTGATAGGTAGTAGCAATAGCTATGTAATGATGTTGTTCTCTTGTGAGAAGACAAGTGTATGAGAATGTAAAGATTTATGTCCTAGCTATTGATTCTGGTTTTGTAATAGAATATATCAATGAAGAATAAAATATCGATCTCTATTTTTATAATATAATATATATGTAATAGAAAAACTACTTAATTTGATGAAGCAGAAAATATCAATCTCTTTTTTTGTAATAAAATATAAACAGTTGAGTGTAGTGAATGTTGGTTGAATTTGATATAAATTTCAATAGTTGGGTTTGTAAAAGTTTAGTCTAGCAATCAACGATTTCTGCTAAAATGATTTCAGTAGTTATATAACTATGCTGCAATTTGGACAAGAATTTATGGACAGATAAGAGAGAAAATAAAATATTAGACTTCGATGAAGTAAAACCACAATATGATTGGCTAGCAAAGGCTAGCTAGCTAGACCTGCTAGGCAAGGCCATTGGATTTTGGGCAATTCTCGAATTTAAGCTAGTATAGAGAACCATACTATTTTAACATTCTATTTGTAAAAGAAAATGATTAAATGGGAAATTCTCATAGAAATTGTGTACCTACTGATTCCTGTAGCTTGGTACTGCTCATAATGCCCTACTAATTCCTATAGTTTGCTCCTGGCGATAATGACCTGCACACTCAGCCAACTAGTGAATGAAAACTGCTGGACTCTTAGCTGACCTGTTAACTGATCTTGGATGGATGACTTTGGGACTACCACGTTCCTCCCAAGCATGATTCTACAACCATTCCTGGTTCAGTAAGAATCCCCTCGAGCTGGTTCTGACATGCAAAATGAGAAGTAGAGGCCCTAAATGTGTAGCTGGTTCGGAAATTTATGGGCAGAGTTCACTTCCTGGAACAAAGAGTTCTGCTCGGCATAATAATACCAAAAGAAAAAATATCGCCCAAACTTTGGGGTTTTTCCTCCTTAAGTAGGACAAATCTTGAATTAGGACCGTTGAAATTTACTGGTTTCTTTACAACTACATAAATTATAAAATAATATTTGTTTACTTAACTGCTAGTTATTTTGGAACTAAGACTTCTCAGCTTTGTTTGATTAAAGTGTTTTTAATCTTTAAATCTTTTCATAATAATAATAATATAATAATTACAATACCATCTAAATATTAATAAATAATATTCCGTAAGTGGCAGCCCACTTATGCATAAATATATATCTATAAAAGTGTAAACATTTATAAAAGAATATATAATAAATAACAATATTTATTATTGAAAGCTCCTAATAATAATATCTAGCTTTGTGGTCTTTAAACATTTGTTCACATGATGCTTCTTTTAATTCTTTTTAAGGAAAGGGTCCACTTCTTTGGACGGTTTTGGTAAGTTGGTAAAGGCACCTCTAGTCTCTCCCTTTGCATGTCAGATTCCCTCGTTTTAACATGGTAGTTCCCACAGTATTTGATGATAATAAGATTTATTTAATCAATTCGAATAGCTATGATAAGACACGTAAGTGCTATTCAGAGTCCTCTCGACTCAACACTTGAGATCTAGTAACCCCGAGTTCTCTTCAGAGCCTTTTAACTCAACACTCTCACATGGGCGTTACACTAGTGCAATTCCAGAGCATCTGCTCAACACTAGATCTAGAATGTGGTTGTGAGGCACATCTAGGATATTTAAGTGGCCTCAGATCGGGTAATCATTTATTTCAAGTTTGGAGTGTTCCAGGGCTTATCCCCAACACTCAATGTACCTCGGGGCTCAAGCCCGTTACGTAGTAAGAGTCCTCTAGATACATCGAGGCTTAGGCCTAGTATATAGGTCATTCGTGTGTTTCTAATTCCATGCTCAACACACTACAAAATCAGCCATATGAATTGTGCTCCGCACAGTATAATGTAACCAAAGAGGAAAACTGAGTATATCATAATTTGTAACAATTCTCATAATACAACATAGTTTATTCATTCGGGATTTCCTGCCGAGTATATATATCCAACAATGAAACAATCAAGGTCCATGCCCAATATATCAACTCATGAAAGCATAAATCAAAACATACTAATGTTATGCTAAAATAATAAATCACATATGCTAGGGTCGTGGCCCGATATAACCTCATCACTTAGTTAGTCAAAAAGTTGGGATATTACAAAGTTTGTGTTAATGATACGATTTATGTTTCTTTTTTTCAGAATATTTCCTTTCCTTTGAAAGTAAAATGTCTGTGAAAAAATTCATTCATCGTCTCACAGTGTGCATCAAACACCTTATTGATGAACCAAGATTAAGACGACACTTTCAAATCAATGTTCTGCATCCTGGGAGAGGGAACCTTTCAAAGCCTGAAATTCAAGAGGAAATAGGAAAAAAATTTAAATGGACCAATACACAAACAATATTTATTTATGGATTTCATACATATGGAGAGAGATCCTTAGGTTTTGGATTGATATATGACAAGCTAGAGGATGCAAAAAAATATGAGCCTATGTATAGGTTGTTGAAGAATGGAATTCGTGATTTTGGTACCAAGACGAGTCAAAATACTGAGAAAAGAGCAAAAAATATTCGTGGTTTTATGCCACGAAAGAAATAAGTGGATTTAAAGTTTCAATTTCACTCCTATGCCAAGGAATGTTCTCAAAATATCAGACAATGTTTCTCTTAGTATAACTGTATCTTTTCATAGTCGACCATTTGTTTATACAGATGTATTAAACCTATTTTCTGAGTTGTAATCAAGTAGTTATAATTAGTACTTGAAGAGTACCTGGTTTCTGATTGGTATCTGATTCAGTAATAGAATTTTAAAACATATTATTTACATTGATTGTTGTTTAATAATGTTTTGTTCTTATTAATAATTATATATTTTCAATGTATTTTTAGTTATCTCGAAATGGATCCTAGCGTGTGGAGTTTGTTGCCAATGGAGGTTCTTGAAATGATTCTTCTATGGGTTCCTTTTCCGACATTGATTCGATTTCGATCAATTTCTAAGCATTGTGAAGGATTATTGTGGAGACAATCTTTTATCAGTGCTTGGAAAAATAATCACATAATAGAAATTGGATTTATGGTTGAATTGTGGGGACACTATGAGAATCACATTGTATATAAATTTATCAATCGTATAGGACATACATCTCTATTGTATGTCCCCTGTCCAGAGTATAGGTACACCATTGAGTTTACTAGTGGGTCAATCATTTTGTTGTCAGCTTATTCTCAATTTCCGGGGCATAAAGAATATTACATGGTGAACCTATTTATAAAGCGTTTTTCACATATAGAAGTCATTGAAATAGGATTTGTTGGTTTCTTTTCATTCATAGGAAACATGGGTCAACATAAGCATGGATGGATAGTTGTTCGTCACCAACAAGATCAGGATGGTTCTAAATTTTTTACCTTTAGCAGTGTTAGAAGGTGTTGGAGAGAAACAATTGGTGTTGATGGTGCACCTACCCCTCGAGAGGATTAGTATTCTACAAAGGTAAAATATATTGGCTATGTTTAAGAATCATTTCAGAGGAAGATGCCTTGTATGTGTACAGAATGTACTCACTGGATATTGAATTGAACACATTGGGTGTCCACTCAATTCACACTCGACGTATCAAACAATCTACGCGTCTTACTATACATTCCAACGAACTACTATGCCTTGTGAATGATGACTCTACAAAATTATGGTGCATAGATGAGATAAAAGACTTCAAGTGTGGTCGAGGTCCGGTTCAACAAAGAGAGGGATATTTTGAAGATGGAGAAGGTTTACAATGGAGTATTTTACCAGACTTGACAACAAGGATAAATACACATTGTTCATAATATATCCCATTCCGTGCCGTGGGAAGTTCTATAGTAATGTGCAAGAATGCTCCGATTCCTTTTATATACTATGATCTTTTCACTTACAGCATAACTCATTTAGTAGTTGATAGGACATCATTGTTTGCCAATCATCATCTTCCTATACCAATAGACAATCAATGCATGAATATCCTAATGTATAGGAATTTTTTTCCCCTTACCCCATCCATGAACTCATTCCATGAACTTATGCCACTACCTATAACATGGCTTGAGGGTGTCCTAGGTATTGGTATGCTAGCCATTCCGGGTTAAGAGCAAAAAATATGTTTAGTTTTTTTGCATCATATGCAAATTTTAATAATTTTTGCAATCTAATAAAAGATGGCCCAAGTCCATTGAACATTTTCGTTTGTATTTGAGTATATTTTAAAATTTATACGGAGATCTATGTTTTGATTTTGGTAGATGTGTCTCCATAGAATTGATCATTTTAGTGTATAAGTACGACTTGGTTCATCCATCATATGCAAATTCAATATATGATCTAATCATCTTTTTTCTAAACTACAAGTTTATTTATATATTTTGTATCTTACCAATATTAAGTCTATTAGTCATTTGTAATAAAACATAATGTTTTTTTATATTGACATTTACACTAATGTATTCTTTTATGTTATATTATAGAAATGGACATGATACCTGCTATTTGGAGCTCCCTAGCAACAACGATTCTCGAAATGATATTTTTATGGTTTCCCTTTTCCGTTATTATTCGATTCAGAATGATTTGCAAAGAATGGAATAAAATATTATCGAATAATTGTTTTGTTTCATCATGGAAACAAAGTGGAGTGCGAGAACATGGAGTTTTGGTAAACTTCCATTCTGAACAATTTGAAAGTCATTACATTAATCAACAAGCAAAATTATCAACCATGTGTATGCCATTTGTGAGTAATGGATATAAAGTTGAGTCTGGATGCAAATCAATTCTCTTGGTTTCTTTATCGATAATATTACATAGAAAAAGAAACTACTATATTATCAATCTGTTCATTAAGACCTTTACGTTTATTGTCTTTCTCAATCTTGTTGATTGGGGATTCTTTTGGATCCTAATAAATGTACATCAAAGACAATATGTTTGGGTACTTTTGAAGCATGTTCAATACTTCATTTATAGTAGTCTAAACAAGAAGTGGAGACAAACATACCCTCCACATGGTGATGTTTTGGCTTCCAATTATCATGTTTTGCATAATGGAAGTATTTATTGAGTGCATACTCATGTTATTTCCATGCCAAACCGTATTTGTTTATACCGGATATATTGGATAGACGTTGAAGAAAACAACGGGGGCTTCCATTTAATTTAGCAAACACATCCTATTGTGTCTGTTTTCTTAGCAGTGCATTCTGGTCAGCTTCTTTGTTTCATCAACGACGGGTCAACTACTGTATGGTCAATCAAAGCTACTAGAAAGGAATGTGCTCCAACAATTCTAGAAGATGTGTAAGTACCTCTTTCCAACATGCAGATGGATTGCGATGGAGATTGATATCGACTATAACTTAAATAGACATCAACAAAAAATGCGCTGGATATTTTCCTGTTTCATCAGTTGATAAATATATACTTATGTGTAAAAACAATCACATTGATTTCTTGTTCTATGATTTCAGCACGACACTTTATAACGAAGAAAATCATGGTGGAATGTTAGGATCCATCTGTTCCACACTTAGAATTCCAAGCACTGAAAATGTTTATGACCTTGTTCATGACATTTCAATTTTTCTAGTTTCTCCAAACATGGACTCCTTTTATGATGTCTTTGCAACATGAAGACATCATTAAGTCGATTGTTCCGGGTACCAATAATATTTTGCAATATATGATACAAATTGTTTTACTATCTATTAAGCATAATTCCAACTGTAATAGTATTTGAGATATCATTGTATATGATGAAATCATATTTTTGTATTGTATAGGTTGAATATATTTCCATTCCTTTGCATCTTTTCAAAATAGCTAATTGTGTCATCTTCATGTAGATATGCCACAAAATGAAAATAATGGCCGCCATGACGACCAAAAGTTATCAGATACGTCATCTTCAATGAGAAATGAATCTCGACAGAAAGACATTGAGGATAAAACAGAACATATTAATGCAAAACGTCGTTTAAATTATGGAAAGAAAAAAGATTGCATCAACAAACGAAGGAGAGGGTGTTGCGGTGAATTATCCAATGATGCTATTCATTCACAAGATGCTATTCATTCACAAGATGAGCCTTTCAAATTCCAAAGCATATCTAATATAATGAGAAGATCGAATCATCGAACTGAGCTTCTAACACCGATACCTACGACCAACAACAATTGCGATCACACATTACATGCAACTGTTCAACCATCCACAGAACAAAATTCTACTCATCGAACAGAGGTATTAGTCAGTTATGATAGTGTATGTTTCAATAATTATTTTAGTCTAACATAAGTTATGTTCTCATCTATATGTTGGATTCTCGGTCATTCATTTACAACAATTGTATGGATAAGCCATCTGATGAGGGAAATGATGTTATCAACGCAAATGTAAATGGGATGGTGCGAAATGAAAGCACCGATATGAGAGACTGTAACAATGAAATAAGAACAATTTCTCTTGGGATGACAAAGGTTTTATTTCATATATATATATAAGTATATTTATATGTATTTCTTATAATGAACGCTGATGAAAAATAATCATGATTTTCGTGACTCTCATTGATATGCAAATGTTGATGTATATAATCATTTTATATGTTTTATCAACTCTGTTGACATATCCATATTGTACTTTCGGGAAACAAATGCCAACTCTGCTAGGAGTAATTCATACATTGATCCAAACAATGCACTTATTAATAAATGAAGTAGAAATCACTAGAAATAATTTCACGATCAGTAGAGAAAATACAGATGCTGATAAAACTATTTCTCTTGGAACATCGAAGGTCTTAATTTATTCAATCCACAACCCAGTTGTTACCCTATTTAAGTGAATTTCTTGACGATAGGATAAGTATAGTATTTATTTAGTGTCCAATGTCTTTTTGACATGTTCTTATTTAATTCTTAGGACATTAGCGCGGGGGGTCAAAGATGTGTTGCTGTTGAAACAAGACAGGTGTTACACAATCCATCCACTACTAAGATTTCCAGCTCGATCACATACAAGTATTGTAAGCTACAGTATTTCAGTTTAGTGCACATTTGCTTTTCTGACGAACCATGTATTCAAGTTTTAGGATAGTAACATTGGGGTCCAACAACCATCCAACGTTCTCATTCCTAACTATCTCAACAATAGAGTTGCAAGAAATGTCCTCCCTTCCTTTGGTGATGATGACGTTACGCGGCATGTTTATGACACTTACGTCCAATGCATCCAATTCATGAACATGCATTTCGATCATCCAAACAATTCACTGCCAATCAATGAACAAGAAACATTCCGAAACCGAGCCATTATAAGTAGAAGAAGTTCTGGTGGTCAAAGAACTATATCTCTTGGAATGACAAAGGTATTGTTCAATCGATTCATATTGAAAGTTTGTGTTTAGATGATATCATAGAAATTTACGTTGATGTATTGTTTCGAAATGACATTGCAACCGCATTTTCAATTTTCAGCACACTAACAATCAAGTTCAACAACCATGCAACGATCCGAGCCAAAATCATGTCAATAACATGATTGGAAGCAGTGCCAAATGTTCTTTGCATAAGAATGTCTGTATGGGACATGTTGGTGACAATGGTGCTTAGCACTTGCAGAACACAAGTATGCATTTTAGCGGTAGTAGAAGACAAAGTTTATGTTCATCGACACCTTATCATTCAAGATTCAATGATAATGTCAATGCTAGGGACCATGTTATTAATGGACATGCATCAAACATAAATAACATGGGTCAAATTCTCAATAAAATGACTCCTTTCCATCAAAGGTTTCGTGAGCTGATTGATAAAATTTCGGTTGTACAAATGTGTAATGTATGTCATGAGTCATACCCTCGAATAAATGTTGTTAGAGCAGTTGAGGGTCCTATTTGTATTAGGTACAAACAAGAGCATGGTCCCCATCGTTTTTCGCAATGCAACAGCATGGATCCTGGTGAACAACCTCGAGTTCTATCAGTGTTAACATAGGTGGAGGAAATGCTAATAGCATGCGTTAATCCAATACTCCAGGTGACACATGCTTGTGGGGGGCAATATAAATATAGTGGTCATACGATTAGCTTTCCATAAGATATCAATTCAATTTCCAAAACTCTTCCTCGTTGGATAGAGGATATAGATATCTTAATTGTTAGGAGAGAAGGACCTCGGTCCAAACACTATGATTGCATTGTTAGTATATCTCGTGTCATGAATGCATTGCAATACAAGATTCAAACGGAGAAATATTATTGAGATGTTGAAATTGAATTGGAATCAGTTGTATGTCTTCCCGACCGGCCAACAAATGTGTCTGATAGATTGCATTATATCAACTCCGACATATTAGACTCAAATGAGAATGATGCTGACATTGATGTATATGGAATTCATCAATTAGAAAGAAATCCTTCCTCTTTTACAGCTAGAATGTCAAATGCACAACGAGAAATGGAGGATATATGAAATTTTGTTCGAAATGAATCGTCTCTATCAGATTTAGAGACAAAGTGGCCAGAAGTAGGAATGTCACCAATAAATGAATACAAAACTGAAGGTTTGTTCGACATGGAATTTCCAACATTGTTTCCTACAGGTGTTGCTGATTGGTTGTAGCCACGATTGAAGACTATTCGGATACATGAATATGCATTGCACCTACTAAAGTATTGTGATCAAATGTTTGGAAAACATCCAAGGTTCAGGTATTTTATACTGAACATGATCATGAGACACCGAAACCAAGGAACAACTGTTGTATTTGTGAAAAAAAACATTGAGGATGGTATACCTACAACAATTGAATATTTGCGTAAAGAACTGAATGACTCCACACACACCAAATTAGCCGAACGACTAATGCTTTTTGGAGCACGTCTCTGAGGAACAAAAGCATAGTGGAGCATATGTCACCGTGAGCTCACTAACATGATAAGCCAACTTGGTTGCCCCACTTTGTTCTTCACTTTAAGTGCAACTCATACAAAGTGGCCATACCTACACAAAGTTATGCCCGGCTTTGCACCCCTTTCTGCAAAAAACAAAAACCGATGGAGAGTTGATAATGTTATCAAATATCCACATATTGTTGCTACATATATGCACCAACGATTTAATATATTTCGTGAAGAAAACATTGTAAAATACCTCCATGCCAAGGACTATTGGTATAGGTACATCATGTTGTTTTTCTATTTTTTCCAATAGACATTTCTAATTTTTTCTTCAGTATTCATTGTACACTTACATCTTTATCCAATGGTGGTTTTTATAGGTATGAATGGCAACATAGAGGATCAACACATATCCATGGTTTCCTATGGTTTGAAGGTGCGCAATTCATGGAAAATTTGGATTGGAAAGATAACAAGAGAATTGATGCTACAAGAAAATACTTTGACAACTATGTAACAGCCTGGAATCCTCGTGATGCCCACCACAGGAATATTGTTGTTCATCGGTCTTTGGAGGAAGATCCTTGCTTATTGGACAACACTGAAATATTCAACACCAATCCCGTTGATGATTATGAGCAACTAGCAAATCGCGTTCAGTGGCACACAAAGTGTAGTGTTCATTCATGTTTACGAAAGAAAGGTTCTCCTTACACATGTCGGTACAATTCACCATGGGAGATTCAAGATGAGTCAAAATTATTTATCAACAACAAAGGGAAAAAGAAATATGAGATTGCACGTAATGACGACAGGCTAAATGTTCATAATGCCCCTCTTCTAGAAATGTGGCGCACTAATGTTGATTTCCAACCAAGTCTGGATTGTCACGTGGTATTGAAATACATTGAAAAATATGCTTCAAAATCTGAACGAAGATCAGAAAGCTATCAAGACATGTTAACAAGAATATCCAATGTCGTTGACTCTGAAGATCCATCTGTATGTGCATATAAGAAGTTCCTTTGTGAAAAAATTATGGATAGAGACATTCGAGCACAAGAAACATGCCATATGTTGCTAAAGCTCCCACTTATGGTTTGTAGTCGCAACTTTGTTTCAGTGAATGTTGGCAGGAAAATATTTAAGAGAGTATCTTCAAATTCAGATAGTGACAAATTCCCCACAAACTGTGGGTTCCTTGAACTATATCAAAATAGACCTCCATTCCTTGAACATTTGTCTCTCATCGACATTGCTCGATCGTGGTATTTCTGCTCATGCCATAAGAAAGAATCTTGGAAACCAAGAGACAACCCCGCAATAGTTCAAGTGTGGCCATGGTTTTACGAAGCTCCTAAGGAGAGCTCAGATAGTTTTGAATCATTTTTCCTCAGTGAATTACTCTTATACAAACCGTTCAGAAACATTCACAGAGACATAGGCATCACCACTGAAATAATCATAGAAAACCGGATGAACTTCAACTATTGAGATTGGCATGTCAACAGAGCACCAGTAGAAACTATTAATGATGATGATGATGATGACATAAACCAAGATGAAATCAATAATGACAATGACATGGATGAATGGGAAATGTTATCTCTCCTTGTTCCTCCTAATGATGTTCAAGTGTCTGATATTGAAAATCTTGGTCGTAGAGACTTTGAATTGAATAATGTCTGGCGTAATACCACAAGCTCAGACGATAACTTAGAAGAACCAACAAATTTCATAAAAAATGCACGTTTAACTGGAGCTATACTAGATGTTTCCCACCCTTCATTGGCTTCTCCATCTTCATTTTCTGAGAAGCAGCATCTTTCTTTCAACACTATTCTTGAGCACTTTAATCAAGGAACAAGTGTGGAACCACTAAAAATGATCATTCAAGGAACTGCAAGAACTGGAAAGTCTTACCTTATACACTGTGTTTCACAAGAATTTTCAGATCATTCAACAAATGGAAAAAGCCCTTTGCTATTATTGGCACCAACTGGAGTAGCTGCCTTCAATATATGACCTAAAACAATCCACTCAGTTCTTAGAATTCCTATTAAAGACTTCAAACCTTTGCACAGTCAAACACTTTTTGTCTTCCAAGAAGAGATGTGATGTGTGAAGTACATTTTAATTGATGAAATGAGCTTTATAGGGTCAAGGTTATTCATACAAATTGATACACACTTGCGTGAAGCATTTCCAAAAAATAGATCAGATCCATTTGGTGGAAGATCGTTGATTCTTGTTGGAGACCTTGGCCAATTTCCCCCTGTTAGAGATAAACCATTGTGTGTAGGTAACACAGTTGGAAAGGTTTTGTGGAAAGGTTTCAAAAAGGTTGTTACATTGGACACAATTTTTCGTCAGCAAGGGACAGATCCAAAGCAATCCAGTTTTAGGATGTTACTAAAAAGCATTAGAAATGCAGAACCAAACATGGATGATTGGAATCTGTTAATGTCGAGAACATATGCATGTATGGACACTATTGAAAGCGACACTTTCAACGCAGAGATACATTTGTTCCAACAAACGCCTTAGTGAATCAACATAATAAATCCATGCTTAAGTCACTTAAAATTCCAGTAGCACGATGCATCTCTAAACATACAAAGAATAAAGATTTCAACGATGCAGATGATGAGAAACTTCAGCATGAAGTCCTCCTATGTCCTGGTGAATGTGTCATGTTGACATGTAACCTATGGGTGGAAGAAGGGTTAGTAAATGGAGCACTTGGGATAGTTCAAAACATCTTCTACGCTAAAGGATCTAAACCACCACAACTCCCAATGTACACTACAGTCTTATTTTATAATTACATTGGTGTTCCATCAGACATTAGATATCCAAATATTGTACCAAGAACACCTATTAGTAGAGGAAATTGCAAGCAAATTCCATTGCGTATGGCTTGGGCTCTCACCATACACAAATCACAAGATTTAACTCTAGAAAAGGCAACAATTGATATTGGTAATGCAGAGAGGCAAGGTTTAACATTTACAGCCATTTCTAGAATCAAATCTATCAACAGTTTACGAATATCACCACCATTTACTTATGAAAGGTACGTAAAGATGTTCCAAAGTGCATATGCTACCATCAAGAAGAAGGAAGATGTCACATCTCCGTAAATTAGTTAGTGTTATTTAGAGAAAATAACTTTTTCTTTTTATATCACGTGCCTTTAACCAAATCAGTAACATACCCATGTGTCGATTCAGTATTGCGACATCCCCAAAGAGCTGAAAACTTAAAACTGTTATTTGAATTCATTCAACACATTAATTGTAAACCTGAATATACTTAAAACACAACATACCTTTCATGATCAATACAAATATTATCCATATCTCATGTCTTACCAATCCCTTAGTCAAGTATTGATGTAAACGACAGCACCATCACAATGTCTTAGGACAATTTATGTAACATACCCCGCAAGACACATGATAAAGATAAGTAAATCCACTTCGATACAAGAAATGTAAAGATCATTATTCTTACCCTATGTCCATGTTTCCTCATGGTAACATATAATCATAAAATCAAAGATCACCATCATTACCATGAACATTGCATAAATAAATACTAAAGACCATTCAAGTAACATAATGTATTAGCTTATATCACAAGTTTACCTTGAACTTACCCATGGAACTTTTACCTATTAGGAATAACGTATCTGTGCTTATGTATTATTTCTACAACCATTTCTCGTATTTAATTTCCATGATATTTAAAGATCTCCACAAACTTAGAATTTAGAATCATCATCCCATTATCCTAACATCAAACAATTGACGATTAGATAAACATCAAAATATATTCAGCATCAATAAAGAAGATTATATAATCTAAAACAACAACATCACCATGATACACATACGAGAGAACATATTTACATGGTTCACCCATATCCATGGGCTACGTCCACCAAGAGTGCTATTTTATTAATCATCAAACCCAAAGGTTTACACCCTTGAACGGGCTACAATCCTTATTCATCACTTTCTAGCTCCTTAACTCATTGAGAGCATCTTCAAGTCTATTTATTTCTTACAGAAAATATCATCTCTGTATTTATTATTTTGATATAATCAAATCTTATTAGTATGGGATCCATCCAACTCCTAGTCACAATAAATCATAACATCCCGTATATAATCACACAACTCACTCCACTTAGTCTGCAACATATATCTATAAAAAGTATATATATACAACTACCTACACCATACTTAGCTATAAAAAGTATATGTAGACAGCCACCTACACCATACTTAACTATAACAAAATATATGTAGATGACCACCTACACCATACTTAACATGTAGCGCATATATATATAGATCTCTATATTAAATAGTCAAACAACATACAATTTATCAAACACTGAGATTCTATAAAACAGAGTCGTATGTTTTCAATCCGTTTCATTCCCAGCATCTCTACAAAAAATCTACGAACAATTGATAGAAAACCTGAGCATGCAACAATAATCAACTACGCTTTTGATTCCACATCACGTACCCACAGTGAATGACAGCATACAAGAATGGTCCAATACCCTGGCAGCATAGGTAAGTATTCGACAGGTTAAAAGTAGTTTCAACTATGATAAAGGCATTTGGTCAACATAACGAAACTCGTCCTCCACGACAGCCTCCAATATTACCATACATTCATAGCATAACGAGGCCTACTATTCAATAACGCAATGCATAGAAAACTAGTATCTTTGTTGAAAACTAGCATAAACAGACAGAGGTCAGAAACTACTGCCTCGGAAATCATTTTTCAGAAGTCACAATGCAAACCAAATAAAATTCTAACACATGAGTTCAGGGATCGGCTACCCCGGTCGTCTCTTTCTTCAACATAGTAAACAGCATGAAGGTATCGGCATACCAATCCAAAATATACAGAGCATAAAACAAAACATAGATCAGACTTTCATCTCTCGGAATCAAGCATTTCTCCAAAAGAAAACAACCAATCCAAAATACAAAGGCGATTTTCTATTAGCTGCGTTTTTTCAACAACACAACAGGGTCAGACTTTCATCTCTCGGAATCAAGCATTTCTCCAGAAGAAAACAACCAATCCAAAATACAAAGGCGATTTTCTATTAGCTGCGTTTTTCAACAACACAACAGGGTCAGACTTTCATCTCTCAGAATCAAGCATTTCTCCAGAAGAAAACAACCAATCCAAAATACACAGGCGATTTTCTATTAGCTGCGTTTTTCAACAACACAACAGGGTAATATGATTTCTAACCGATCGATCTAGCATATAAAAAATCCTAAGCATACATTGTCTCATTAATCCCACGGAACAATCTGCATTCATTTTTTTTTATCTTTGGATCAAATAATAAGGAAGAACAAGGTTTAAGTAGAAGTCCAGCGAGCTACTAAATGAGAAAGTGGGTCGATCCTTCCCTTGGGAGATCGCCCAAACTGAAATTTAAAAGCTACAACCTAGAATCTCTGTACTGAAAATCATTCCAAGGAGATCAAAATATCTATAACTCAAAATACGAAGTGACCTAGATCAAAGCTTCTTTTTGCAGAGAACCACACTTAGATCAATGCCGTTATCACAACAATCTATGCATACATTAGATATAAACAAAATAAACAACAGAAATGCAAACAACTAGTCGTCCCTTCCATCCACTCAGTGTTGAACAAACCAGCAAACAAATACTTCGCCGGTACAGGAACCCCATCGAAAGAAGCCTAAAATAAGGATCCACGATGATAAAAAAATAAACACGGATCCAACAGGCATACGTATTCAATATAAAAGGCATTTAAGTAGCAAGGTCCAGAATGCGTACTCATATCAAAAAGGAAAAGATCTAAGAAGCAAGCTACAGGAGGAAACAGCATATACTATCTATCGATAACTATCTATGTAACAAAAATGCTGGGCAATTGTAAACAATACCGGATGTACTATGTACCGTGACCCCTTTGCTATGCTCGGTCCAGTGGTGCTATTTGACGCAGATCGCAAGTTTCGAACTGGTTCCTTGCGAGTTCGTCTCTTCTCTTCCTGCACACCCCCCAGCCACCGGCATTTTTTCCCCCTTTAACCTGGAGGCTGCAATCTCCTTATAACAATAAATGTTCCTCGATGAGATCGCCCATCTACCCATAAATTCTCCACTTGGCGCACTTGGTGTTACGAGGAGTCGGCCTCACTCTTGTCACGGATAGCTCTCCACTTGGCAAGATTGCTAAGTTAGCTGGTCAGTTTAATAAGCCTTACTCTTAAGCTGTTGAAAAACCCATTTGTGGAAAAATCCAACAATTCTATCTAATACACTTGCATTTGTCTTTAATTCTTCCTATCGGGATAGCTAAAGACTTTATTCTTTATAAGATACGCTCTTATACTTACCTCTTAATAATTTAGTTTTGTGACCGTGCTATTCAAGTCATTGGATGCGTATACATTATAGGTTATGGTACCCATATGTTATCATAACACCTTATATGTTTTGTCCCAACCTATAATTAAAATATATAGATATATGTAACCAATCCAATAGATAGCACTAAAACACATATATATATTAATCCAATATATTATCAAAACAAAATACATATATAGATTATATACTTCCATAACTCATGTTTACTAGGATAATCTCCTTTTTAGGCAAGATCCTCTATTTATCATGTTTATGATAAAAATCATAATCAACTACAATAATTTTGAAGTTCTATAATACTTCTCGTATAATATATATATAGATGTCGTAGTGTTTTAATATGTGATTGGGGATTATCAATTTTATGGTTTTTCTAGTTTAAATAACACTCATGGCCATAACATGAGTTTCCAGGTCCACTGGTGGGGCCTTGGCCTTGAGCTCCTCACCAGTAACCAAGTGTTCAGCAATATTTTCATTTTTAACATAATAGGTCATAAAGGAGGGATATCACAGAAGAACAATGCCTACAGACCATTTCTATATGACCATCATCGTTATTATTCAAAGAGCTGAGCTCATTATCGTGTAGAAAAAAAAATCACCTATTTCGAACAATTCATTACAATTATAATTTCACTTAGCTTTGTTGTATTATTTTATGTTGAATAGTTATGGACTACAAGACACAAATATAAATGAAGAAGACCTCATCTCATATGTGTATTCATGTAAGGTTAGTTCAGTCAAGTTTCAATTAATATTTCCATTCTTCCACACAAAACTATTTTAAATTTTCTTTCTTTTCATTACTTACATTACTTAACTACATTCGACGAGAACCACATTTTTAATCCTATGTTTCGATTTTCAGGTTGAATCAATGACGATATCCTCTGTGCATGCCACAAAGTGAGACTGTTGAATGCACAATTGTTTAAAACTATTGTTTACTTGACGATGATTACAAATGTTTGCTACATTCAACTCACACTACAGGAAAAAAAAGGAGATTTAAAATCCTACTTTATATGTTTTGTGAGTTTGATTTAAACATTATCCATTTTCAAGAAGTTTTTGTATATATATATGGAGAGTAATTCTCTCACACAATGGGAAGTTATTAATTTTTGCAATGTATTATTCTATATTCACATTGACACACAATGAATTGATCATTGCAACATAGAATTCATATACCGATTGCATTACAACTGTTATCAAATATAACTTACAACTATGAAACATAGTCCCATAGTGCAACAATTTAACCACTACAACATTATTAATGTGTAAAATATATCATATTGTAAATAAATATCTCCAAAGTACATCATAATATTATACATATTATACATATATTCAATATGTATAATTTAATAATGTTTTATTAATTAAATATAATAAAAAATTACATAAATAACATATAATTGACTTAATATACTATTAATTATCTCATTAATTAATATTGTTATTAACTAAATAACAATACTATTTATTAATTAAATAATTAACATTTAATAAACTAATTAATATTTTCGTTAAAGAATGATTAATTAGTTAATTATTTAATATTATTATCGTTAACTAAATATTAATGTTTGGTGATATTAATTAATATTATCAATAATTAATTTGTTTAAATACTTATTATAAAATTAGTATAGTATTTAATTAAACAATATTGTTTCATTTACTATAGTTAATAATTAATCTATAGTATTATCAAGTTAATAACCATAATATTAATTAAATTATTTAATATTTATTCTCTTTAATTAACTATTAATATTGAACAAACAATTATTACATCTATTTCATTATAATAATGAAACAATATTATTCTATTATTATTTTATAGTTGTTCTCTTTAATTAATTGTTAAGATTGAATAAACAATTATTACATCTATTTCATTATAATATTGATAATTATAAAATATTATAACTATACAAACAATTATTACGTCTATTTCATTATAATTATTAATAATTATAAAATATTATAATTATAAAAATATTATAATTAAATAATATTTTCTACAATACATTATAATATTATAAATAATTAAATAATAACATTTTATTAAAAAATACTATAGGAAAAAAAATATCATTAATGTGTCAAATATTTTTTTTTTTGTAAGTAGGGGAATCGACAATTGGAGACTGGGCTAATACTCACATGACACGGGTAAACCTTCATTTACAACTTGTGACTTCATAACAACTAAACCGCCAATGAGCCACACGTGGCAATAATTCCTCAATATTAATAATTAATTAATTATTAATAAATCAAATAATTAATTTGTATTTCATTAACTAAAAATTAACATTACCTATTGAATAAACTTATAATCATTTTGTTTAATTAATATTACAAACTATTTAATTTATAATAATATAATATTATTACTTATTATAAAATCATAAGTAATAGTATTGTTTTAATTACTTATTATTTTATTAACTATTTTTATTAACTAAACACAATATTAATGATTAATTAATTATTAATTAATCAAATAATTAATTGGTATTTCTTTAACTAAACATTAATATTACCAATTCAATAAACTTATAATTATTTTGTTTAATTACTTATTATAAAATAATATTATTACTTATTAAAATATTAAAATAATAAGTAATAATATTATGTTAATTACTTAATATTTTGTTAAAAGTAATATTAATTAATAAGTATTATTATCTGTTATTTTCATTACTAAATAATAATATTATTTATTTATTGTTATCATTCACTAAAATATTTTATAATTATTTTGTTTAATTACTTATTATAAAATAATAAATAGTGTTTAATTAATAAGTAGTGTTTAATTAAATAATATTGTTAAACAAATAATTAAAATATGTATTTCATTAAAATCTTTAATTATTATTAATTTATTAATATTTTTAATTAAATAATTATTAATTAACTACTATTATTATTAACTAAATAATTATAATATGAATTAAATTATTTTATAATTGTTATGTTTAATTAAATATTTTAATATAATAATATATTTTTGCTTATCCAAATATTTAAACACATTAATATTATTAATATGGCTATGGCTAGTATTATTAATATTTATTTTTTTATTTTCCAACTATATTTTTATTATTTATCTATTTGAATTTTTATTTATTTATTACTATATTCTGCAGACATAGATATAAGAAAGCATGCATGGAATGCTGATAAAGCAGTAATAAGGCCACTTATTCTTGAAAACTTTAGTGTTTGAAGCTTTCAACGGTGCAGAGAGTTAATTTGACCCATTTCCATGGCTGCCAAATCGACGATGCAGGCAAGGCTGAGAGTGAAGTTGAATAAGCCAACTCTTATCGTACCAGCAGAACCTACCGAGAATCACATATATTTTCTATCGAATCTTGACCATAACTCAGCAACTGTTGTGCAGACCGTATATTGCTACAAGGCAAGCTGCATGGAGAAGGAGCATGAGGACCCAGCTGGAGTGATCAAGGAAGCACTCCGGAAGGTTTTAGTGACATATTATCCTTTGGCAGGAGGGCTTGCCTTAAGCCCGGAGGGTAAACTCAACGTCAACTGCAACGTCGAGGGCGTTGTCTTTGTTGAAGCAGAAGCAGATTGTCCGATTGAAGAGATTGGAGATCTGAACAAGCCAGATTCTGTTTTGCTTGGAAATCTTGTTTATAGCATTCCCGGTGCTAAGAATATCCTCGAGATACCTCCCCTCGTTGCTCAGGTTCTCTCAAAAAGCTACTATAGTACAACTGCCCCTCGGAATCCGTGCATCTGATTTATTTATTTAATTTCTCAATTGTTTAGTTTAACCATTAAACATTGTTTCGAACCAATTATGTCTATCGTAACTGTTTTATCAGTCCTCCAAAGTTTTTCGTAATTTGTTTGAGCTCTACTACATTCTATGAAAATTATGAAATCCTTAGACTCAAATATTTTTATACGTTTGGGTTCTATCCTGATTTCATTTTTCTGCTTTTCTCTCTCAATAGGGCAAAGATGAATCCAGTTCATTTTTAATCGTTAATGGTTTTCCTGGCCTTGTTTATAATAATTAGCAGGTAACCAAATTCAAATGTGGAGGGTTTGTGTAAGGCCTAGCCATCAGCCACTGCATGTTAGACGGGTTGGCAGCAATGGAATTCGTAAAATCATGGTCCGAAACAGCACGGGGGTTGCCACTGTCAGTCGCACCCTACATGGACAGATCAATACTTCGAGCCCGCTCCCCTCCAAGAATCGAGTATCCCCACATGGAATTCTCTGAAATAGACAACGTGTCGAACCTCAGTGACTCTTCCTGCGACGAATGTCTGTCCTATAATTCCATTTGCTTCAGCCCAGAGAGACTAGACCGGCTGAAAAAGCAAGCAAGGGGAGACGGAATTCTGGCCCGGTGTACGACTTTCGAAGCGCTCTCTGCACACGTATGGAGGTGTCGCAGCAAGGCTCTGCAGATGGCACCCAACCAAGAAACGAAGCTTGTTGTTGCAATTGACGGGCGGAAGAGATTCGAACCGTCGCTGCCCAAAGGATACTTTGGAAACGGAATTATATTTGCCCATCGCCTGTGCAAGGCAGGAGATCTGGCGGAGAAGCCTCTATCGTATGCAGTTGGGCTGGTCCAAAAGGCCATAGCCATGACAACAGACAAATATATGAGGTCGTTCATCGATTATATCGAACTGAATCGTGTATGGCCTTCGTTTACTGCAACGCTTGTAATAACTACATGGACTCATCTGTCATTCCATACTGTGGATTTCGGATTTGGGAAGCCCCTGCAAACGGGACCAGTCACTCTTCCTTTCAAAGAAGTTGTGTTGTTTCTGTCGCAGGGCAAGGAACGAAAGACCATCAATACTCTCGTCGGCCTTCCTGCTGGTGCCATGCAGCGTTTTGAGGAATACATACAATCTTGATTATGCTGCATAAACTACAAAGTCCTAAAAATGGTGAAATCTGAGATCGCTCTGTCTTTTGTGGCTACTTTATCTTTTGGATTTCATCTGTATACCGGTGACTTGGTTTCTGTCTGGCTTGATCTAGCATTTCTTTGATGTAGCATTTACTCTACGATCTGGCTTGGTTTTATGTATAGTTGTCTCTTCATCTAATACAGCTATAGTACTTTTTTCTGAAAACAGAAAAATTAAAAAGCATATAGATTGTAACATATGTGAGATATGATCGTTTAAAAAGCATATAGATTGTAATTTATAAATATGTTCGTAGTATTATTTCATTCTATTGAGCTGTAGTTCCCCTCCCCTGAAAGTAAGTTAAACTTTAATGAGTCCTTATTAGCAGTTCTGTGACACTCTTTTATTATACCT
The DNA here is from genome assembly GCA_027924585.1 of Larix kaempferi. Lineage (NCBI taxonomy): Eukaryota > Viridiplantae > Streptophyta > Pinopsida > Pinales > Pinaceae > Larix > Larix kaempferi. The sequence goes on along the minus strand of BSBM01000924.1, from coordinate 17,679,720 downwards.
GCCCTGTAATCGTTCAACAGTGAACATGGTCAAGAGTCAACATGCTTTGACTTACCTGTTCTGATTTTTTTTAATAAAAGTAGTTATTTTATAAAATTAGGTTTGTAATTTTCAATTTTATGAAAAAATATGACCTTTTAAATATATTAAAAATTTATTTATTTATTATTTGATTAAACAAAAATATAATATGAATTTATAAAAATATTTTTATGTTATTTCTTTAAATAAGATTTTATTGAGTGCTATATGATAATCTTTTCCATAGAGCAAGCTTAATTGTCTATAATGTCATGAGTGTAAATTCATTTATAATTCAAATGGAGATATTATGATTTTGTAAATGCTTCACTATACAATTTCACATTAGTAAATATTAATATATTTGTGTTATATATATATATATATATTAACCTATTTAATCCATTAGCCATATACACATCTAATTATTATTTAATACATTATCCATATACCTATCTAATTATTACTTGCTAAAGTGGCATTAGACCTCTATTGAGAAGTGAACATTTGGACTAACTATTGCAAGATCTATTAAGAAATTATTCAATATTAAGAAATGATTCAATAATGGAGGCCTTTGAATCTTCATAATGTGTAGGGAAGATAATAAATTACTCTTAATAAGCTTTAATTTATAGAAAATTAATTCGAAGAAGTGTCATAGGAACATATGGTAAATTGCCTTTGGTAATGGTGAGATTACTTTAGGCTTGGATGCCATAACTTCTTTTTTTCTTTATTTTTCAAATTTTATTTTACATCTAAAAAATTATATTTAGGTAACTATTTTACCTGATGTCTTATGAGGTTTTGAGGGCTGATGCACAATCATGGACTCCTTTAAAAACACTTTAGATGCTACATAATACTGAAAAAACATGGAACCTCTCACTTTAGGTGACAATTATGGGTACTTCCCTAACGGATTTGAAGATGAAGTAAAAAGAAAAAAGATAGGTAATTGAATCAGCTTTCATAATATATAACATTTACCTATAAAATATTTGTGTAAATGATTATAAAATTAGTTTACATTAAATTGGGTTTTCAAATTTTCAGCACATCATAACATATATGTTTGTGTAGGTGCAACACTTATTGAGGTAAATGATGTCAATTTTGGATAAAATCTTGCAGACATATAAAGGACATATGGGCCTCGTGCAACACTATTTATTCAAAAAATTTAATGAATTAATTTTATTATTATTAATTATTGAAGTTAGAAAACCTTGAAATGAAAACGTTCTGTGCGGGTGCAACACTTTAGGGGCAAAATTTAATAAAATCATTTATTTCTATATATACGATTTTAGAGCTCGCTCTCCTCTAGTGCACCATATAGTTTTCTTGGGAAATGGTGAAGGCAATCAAACGTTATATAAAAAAAAATCAATGTATCTATTTTCGAAAACTGACATGTGTCATTTAGAAAAATAATAATAAATAAACAAAACATACATTTTTAGGAAAAAATTACATATTCAAAATCATTAGATCGTACTCTACAATATTCTATATTTTCATAAAAAATATTATGTTTGTCATAGCAAAACATGCCATTGAAAGTGAGCATATTGATAGAGTTCTAAAATACAGGCAATAGCCCTGGTTTTTTTGTTCTAGCCAATAGGTTTGGTAGTCCGAAGCTATTTCCGAACATCATGCCAAGCCTTGTTCTAGCCGAGTTTTTAAATTTAAAAAAAACGCATATGTGTTTTATCCTTGTTCATATCGCATATGCATTATAACGCATATGCGATTCATATCACATATGCATTTTAACTTTAGTAGCTTGGTACGAGAGTAAAAAAGAGTTTACCAAGTTAGTGGATAGGATTTGGGAGAAACACCATCTAAAAGAAAAATATCATGGTAATTATTGGCCTCTCCAAAGGGATTTAGTGTAAGTGTGGAAAAAGGACTTCGCTTAGCCAAAACTTTGTGAATGGTTGTGGATAATGAGGTCATCTTATTGGAGGTTCAAGGGATAGTCCAAAGGAAGTATTAGGATGATGAGGTTACCCAATTAGGATTCATTTCTTGTTGCCTCTACATGATCAACCTCAATGGGCAAAACAAGGTAAACAACAGCTGTAGGATCTGTATATGGATATGTCAATATTAAAAAAAAATTACATATACATTGGTCTTGGAACACCATACACTTTCTCCCTCTATAACCAAACTTCCCCCCTTTGTCTATCTAACACATCCACATACCCTCTCACCATCCCTCTTTATCTAACCATCGTTATTTCTCTCCTTCACCACCTCTCTACCTCTATAACCATCCCTCATCCCTCTCTCTCTCTCCTCCTTCCCTCTCTCTCCATTCCCTTTCTTTCCCTTCTCGCTTATCCCCTCTCGCCCTCTCCTTATACCTTCGTGTGTTCCATCCTCTCACTCACTCCATACCTCACTTTCTCCCCCTACCTCCTCTCTCCACCCCCTTCTCTCCACCCCCTTCTCTCTTCCCCCTTCTCTCTTCCCCCATAATTCCTTCTCTCTCTTCCTATCTCCCCCTCTCTATCTAAATCCCCTCTCTCCCCTTATCCGGGCACTCCCCCTCAAACAAACTTACAAACCTCTTGGTCTTGAAAAACCACACCCCCTCTCCCTGTATAACCAACCTTCCCCCCTTTGTCTCTCTCACACACATCCCCACACCCTCTCTCCATCCCTCTCTATCTAACCATCACTATCTCTCTGCATCTATAACCGTCCCTCAACCCTGTCTTTCTCCCCTTTTCCTCCCTCTCTCTCTCTCTCCCCCTCTATGCCTAAATCCCCCCTTCTTCATAATCTCACCACTCCCCCCTCAAACAAACTTACACACCTCTTGGTCTTGGAACACCACACCCCCTCTCCCTCTATAACCAATCTTCCCCCTTTCTCTCTCTCACACACATCCACACATCCACACACCCTCTAAAAAAACTCCTTTGTTTCCCCTCCCTCTCGCCAAAACCCTTTCTCCCTACCTCCCTCCCTCCCTCCATGTGTTCCATCCTATCACTCACTCCATCCCTCACTTTCTCTCCCTACCTCCTCTCTCCACCTTCAATCCTTCATCCCTCCTTCATCCATCCTTCATCTCTCCATATTTCTCCTGATTCCTCAATATCCATCTCTCTCTCTCTCTCTCTCTCACACACACACACACACACACACACACACAATCCCTCATCTCTGTCCCTTGGTGTAACCATCCTTGACCTTCCTTCATTTCCCTAAATCTATACTCTCTCATTGTTATTATCCCACTCTCTCACCCTCTGACCATCCCTCCATCCATCATTCTCTCTCTCTCTCTCTCTCTCTCTCTTTCTTTGACTCTCCCTCTCTCACTCTTTAACCACCCCTTCATCCTTCCTTCATCCCCCCATATATCTCCCCTCCCTCCCTCCCTCCCTCCCACCCATGATTCCCTCTACACCTTCCTCTCCCTCCTTTGACTCCCCCCCCCTCTTTTAGCTTAATCAATGTAATGTTGGGACATGAGCCAACCCATAGACCCTCTGGATGGAATCTTGGCAGTTTAAATGCTATTATAATGGGATAAGGGTGCCATTATAGGGTTTTGGATGGGAGGTATGGGTCTCTAGACATTGACCATAGTCATGGAAGAAAAGACAATGAGTCTCTAAATCAACACACATTCCTTATAGATGAAATATTTGGCCTTTAGTGGGATATGGGTGTCATTATGAGGTTTTATGCACTAAGGATGGGTCTCAGGGTCTTAACCATGGTAATGGGACAAAAGTGTAACAGAAACAAGTCTTAAACCACTACACATGCCCTTTAAAAGGGATATTTAGCCTTAATATGGGATATATGTGCCAGTAGACTATTTTATGCATTGAATATTGTTCTCTAGGCCTTGACTATGGTCATATAGGAACCATTATGAATATTTCTAGACAAGAGATAGTTCTGAAGACACTACCATGGTCCAAGGATAAATCCAATATTCTAGGGATTAAATGTGATGTTTTTATGGTCCATGGACAAATCACAAGGTCCGAGACTATGACAAGCCCTATAAATAAAGTCCAAATGGGATAAGGGTGCCATTATAAGGTTTGGGACTTTGAGCATGGTCATGGAAGAAAAGATAGGATCTTAGGACCTAAATGAAGCTTTTATGGCTGATGAGCTATAAATGAGTCCTTTAATAACCACACATGCCTTCTAGATGGGATATTTGGCCTCTAGGTTGGGTATGGGTTTCATTATGAGGTTATGTGCACTAAGGATAGGTCTCGAGGTCTTAACCATGGATATGGGTTCCAATATAAGGTTATGCGGTTTCAATATTTGATATGCACTAAATCGCATATGCGATATATTGCATATGCGATTTAGTGATCACGTTCTACAAACTGCCCGTTAGGTAAAAATCATAGTATGCATATTGCATATCCATTAAAACGGACATGCGTTATATCGCATATGCGATATGCGTTTTATAAAAAATGTTGGATTGCGGGCCATGGGCCAGTTTTACTATAGCAAAAGACAAAATTATTTTGTGCCCATGCACAGAGAACTGTTCAACCTGCCATTTAATCATTTATTACACAAATCCATAGGTTTTGTACAAGTTTGTGTGGATTTCAATGGGGAATGTACATAATAGAGGTCAAAAGTCAGCGAGGAAGGTGCTTACACCGGAAAAATATGAAAATAAAAAAGAAAAGAAGAGGGAAGATTCAAGAAATCGTCGGCATTCATTGGATGAGCAAATACTTCCCATTCCTACTCAACAGATACTTGTTGAGGAAGATATTGCAACGTTAATGGAAGCTGGTTATAAGGGAGATGATAATGTTGGTCCATTATTTAGCAGACAATCTTGTGAAGAGTTCAATCATTATGTTCTTGAAAATGCAAATGTGACTCCACAACAACCATGCTAGTTGGTTCAATCTCCTAATCGAAGTTGCCAGCTTGTATTGAATGTAAACGTCACTCCAACATTTCAAACTACAAGAAATCTCGCATCAAAATAAAAGAGAACTCCTAAATGAATACAACTGGACGAGAGCGAATTGACTTCCATGGAAGGTAAGGTGGCTAAACGCACTATCCTTCATCATTGTTCTCAAATAATGAAACAATATTTTGATAACAAATTTGAAGCCGGTAAATGTCAATTGTTTTTAGCTTTGATTAAATCTAGAAATATGACCACTGTTAGAAGAAATTTAGGCATAATAACATTGAAGAATATTGAATCAAGTAATCACATTGTTAAATCTCTTGCTGCTGCATTCACATCGATTGGTAAAAGAACTCGTTTACATGACTGTAATGTGGCTCGCCACATATTTGGCTGAATCAATTGTATGTAGATTCACAAGACAACTTTGTTTACTTAAATGCACATCACAAATTGTGCCTTTACATACAAAGACACTTAAAAAATATTCAGTAAGAAGAAACAACCTTGATGTAAAGGGACAAATGGAAACATTATGGGAATTTAGCAGTAGGTTGCCCCGCAAAGACATGAAGTTAGTCGAAGCAGTGAAGGGACTAGTGCACACTTTTTGACACGATAACACTAGGCCTTCTTCTAACACAAAGGATGTGTTAAAATGCTGTAGGGGTTAGATGACCAATGAAACTCATGTTAAATATTATCTTGACATGACACAAACTCAATTGTTTGAGATGTTTAAAGTTTCCCACATAGAGCTAAGGCTCGGGCAAAGATATTTTGAAAAATGCAAGCCTTTGTATGTTAGAATCAATACCATCAGGAACACTTGTTGTTGTAGATACCACAGAGAGTTTGATCTATATTATCATACATTTGCACATATACGTCGGTTTTTGCATCCTAACCATATGCAGGAATGCTCAAGTACAATACCGCCAATGTCATCTAGAGATTTCATCCATAACATAATGTGTCTGAGGCAAGATGGGCAGATACATTACTTAAAACAATGTGTAGAGAGTTCTTACAATAATTGTGGTGGGATATCATTATGGTATGATTGCATCCATGAGAGTGAAGATCAATCATTCAGGAATGCAATTGTCGAGAAGTACAACTATCAGTACGAGACATATCAGCTACATGATGGGAAAGAAAGCAGGAAGATTAAATTGGTGACTTCAAAGGTGACAATCTACACAAATAATATTCATTTAACTGATTGTACATTATTTATGTTGTTTTATAACATTGTTAAATATTGACATATTAATATTCATGTAAATATTTTTATGTTGTTTTATAACACTGTTTATTTTTTTCCACCAGGTGCAAGTATGTGATTTTATTTCAGATTTCTGTGGAAAGATCCAACAGTACATTCAGCATCTCGATATGGCATGGTGGTAAGATGAGCAATTTAGAATATTCCGGGACACATTCCCTCTCGGAACAATACTATCAGTGGTTGACATTGCGGAAAATTACACCCTACAACCACAAAATGAAATACAAAGTCAATACTATCACTTAGAGCAGGTGAGCATATTGGTCCATATAACTTATTGACATGGGCCAGATAGCAATGAAGAGAAACATGTGATATTGAAAGAAAGTCACTTTTACATAAGTGACGACCGGACCCATGACATCCATTATGTGCAACATTGCTTTAAATTGTTCTATGATCATGTGATAGCTATGGATATACCATTTTATTGTCATTTGATTTGGACAGATGGTTGTGCTAGAGAGTTCAAGAATACACGTGTATTTCAATGGTTGTGTTTGTTGCACATAAAATACAAGGTGCCACATATATGGAACTACTTTGAAATAGGCCATGGAAAAGGAGAGCATGATGGTGCTGGTGCATGCATAAAAACTGCCCTTCAAAGGGAAGAGATGAAGGGTGATTCCATGAAGATGGGTAACTCTTTTTGGCCAAATATGACGGCGAAAAACAAAAATTTTACCCCTGTATTAAATTGAAGCTCTCGAAACTCATAATTGCCACATGAATTTTGACATGTGATTGAAAAACGAAATGTAGAGAATTATGTTGGCTTTCCAATGATATTTTTTCCAAAATATACCAATGCCATATATCATGTCGAATTTTCATTTAATGAAACGCGTGTACTTAAAAATTTGAAGAGCAATTAACAAGAAGTCTGTGTGCATGCACAATAATTTAATGTTAAAGTAATAATTTTAAAAATGAAATATGTGAACATGATCTAAACAGAATGCACTAGGGCTTACATATTTTTCTTTTAATTTTTCTCGAAAAAGTGTATTTATTATTATTTTTTGAAACTTACCAATGAATATTTAAGTCGCATTTTGCACACATGTGTGTTTGTGCACGAAATATTTTGATTTTTTACATAATTTGCAAAACTAATACCCTTTTAAAGAGGACGTGTTTATCTGGGGCTTGTGTATTTTTTCAAAATTTTTGGATGTGTATTTTGAATGTTGCGGATTTATCTTTGAGTTAAATCGAAGTTGTCAACATGGTTTTTTAGTGCAAGTGTTAGTAGAAATTTAAAAACAAAGGACATGAAGATAAAAATTCATAAATTTTATGTATTTGGATAAAAGATTCATTGACGAATCCAATGGTATCAAGTACGCTCATTAATGAGCATTTAATGACATATTTTAACTCCGTGGAAGGCAGACAAACATTCCATTCTGTTGCGAAAGGGGCTTTCGGCCTATATTTTAAGCCCTCGATCGAGCTATTTGCTCCATCGAGTTTTTTTAAATACCTTGATTGAGGGCTTAACAGAACCTCGATCGAGGGTTTAATGATACCTCGATCAGGGGTTTAACAAGACCTCGATCGAGGTGTTATTAAACCTTCGGTCGAGGTATTTGCTCGATCGAGGGTCGGTCAAATAGGCTCGATCGAGGGTTTGCCTATGTTAAAAATATATATAAAGCAGCCGAAGCGAAACCGCGAAAGGAGTTGGAAACAATTAATGTTGCCAACTACCCTTCCCTCCAAAAAACAACAGTGAACCTGTATATAACTAACAAACAAGGATTCACAAAAAACAATTTACCTCATTTCTAGTTTTTTTTTTCATTAGAGATTTATCAATTTGATCTTGTTGAATTAGAGATTTTTGAATTTGATCTTGTTGAATTAGAGATTTGTCATTTTCATATTGCTTAATTAGACATCATTAGACATGTAAGATATCTTTGTAGGCATAATTCAAGATTTCATACTAACATTTTGTTGTTTGTTATAATAATTTAAAAAAAAAATTGTTTGTTTTCATTGTAGATTGATTCATGTAAGATTTCTTTGTAGGCATATTTCAAGATTTCATATGAACATATTGTTGTTTCTTATAACATTTTGACAAAAAATTGTTTGTTTTCATTGTAGATTGATGGGAAAAAAAAAAAAAGACAAACAAAACATGCTAGACAACAAAATGCCAATGAAGAACGTGAGTACAATAGAGAACGAATGAGACAACAAAGAGCAAGGTTGAGAGAATAAGAATATGCACATTTGGTGCAACAAATTCCAATGGAGGACAACCAAGGTAAATTATTGAATTACATGCTATCATAATTTAAATATCGTGCTACATAATTTACAAAAGTAATAACAATTTTCCAATAAATCTAACTAAATTTCATAATTTAATTTGTTTCATATTTATTTGTAATTATATTCCTATTTATTTCATCAATTTGTTATTTAAATTTCAAAGTTTGCAACAATTTTTATGTTAAATGAACAATTTTCAAGTGGCTTTAAACCAAAGTTAAATTAGAACAATTTTCAAATGAAACACAAAAATTTATATTCTATTTTCATGTTAAGATATGAACATATTTTTAACTATTTTCAAATTATTTCAAAGTTGCTAACAATTTTCAAATTATGCTTCAAAGTTGCTTTAAAACAATTTTCAAATTATTTCAAAGTTTGCCAACGTTTTTCAATTTTATTGTCCAACTATTTTCAAATGAAATGTACACTTAGATTCTATTTTCGAGTTAAAATGTATGTACATATTAACTATTTTGAAATTTCTAAACTTTATTAACAATTTTCAATGTTATTAGAATAATTTTCAAATTAAATGTACACTTAAACACTATATTTTCAAGTTAAATTATACATATTTAACTAATTGCAATTTTTTAAGTTGCTAACAATTTCAAGTTAAATGTAATTTCCATTCTTGTTTTGTTAGAAAATTCGATTTCAAAAAAAATAAATGAATATTTTGAAATTTACATGTTTGATAATTATGTATTAGTTAGAATTTATTCAATTTGAAAACAAATGAATGAATATTTTCATAGTTATGGTGGTTGGAGATATTTTCATAGTAATGAATATTTGAATACAAATGAATGTTCAAAGAGCTATTTAATTATAATGTTTACTTTAAAAAAAAATCATCTATCACATATATTTTTATTTGCATAATATGACATATTACCATGATAAGATTAATGATTAGAACCATATATTTTGTTAGGACAAATTGGAAATAATTAAATTTGCAATGTTTGCAACCTTGCATTGATATGCGAAGCATTATTGATAAAAAATTCTTAAATTGCAATTTATGATAAAATTACAATTTTCATTTAAATGTCTATTTTTGAAATTGCAAAATAATCAACTAATGAAAATGTTATTTTGCATTAAAAATTATGAATTTCCCCTCAATCATATCACTACAATGTTTTTAATTAAGTATCGTATTCATCTCTAAATCAATGTTTTTTTCCCCACATTTAGAGTATAATAGGTATGTTATGATGGGTAGAAAATCAATATCAAATTTTTATTTCATGTATATACAACATGGGATGCATGATGTTGTCCTTAAAATTATAAGGTAGAAGTGTTGTAATCATTTATTCTTTGCATGGTGATTTGCAACTTGTATTTTAAATTTTTATTTATTTATAAATTATACCATAAAGTCAAAATAACATTTTTCTTGTAATGTAAAAGTAAAATGGACATAAATTGCATAAAGAAAATTTGCCCACAATTATATAATGTGATGATTGTAAATGATATTAATTTTATGCCTACAATAACTTTTATCAAGTTATTAATAATTATCTTGACTTAAATATATATAGTTGATTTTCAAGTTACTAGCAATTTTAAAGTTAAATGTACAAGTTACTACCAATTTCGCATCTGTTGCAAGTTTGAATCTGGAAATAATCCCTGTCCGCTTAACTATGGAAAGTAATTGGGCATAAGCCCTAAAACTCATTGTGAGGAGTACCATAGGAACCCCAAAGTAGCTGGCCCATTGAGAGGACCTACCAGTGAAAAGGGCAATGACCCCTACTTGATTGACTAGTTTCCACTTGTGAGGTAAACCAAGAGCTGTCGTTTGTGGCCAAGCGGTTATCAGTTTTACCTAAGCCATGGAGTGAGGGGTACTGCCCCAATACGCAAGCCGTCAGACAACATTGGTGGCCAAGTGAAACACATGAACTGTTAGGAAGTCGAACATACCTGGGGTCCATATCTATTTTCAGCTGAGCTATTGTCGATCACTTCTGTGCCGTTTCAAATCCAACTTCGGCATTGTAGTGTTCGTCCGGGACTCGTACGATGCAGAGGGGACACCACCGTACGAGCGCACATCCAACCCAGTGTCTGGACTATGGAGCATGGTGAGATGTTAAGATCCTAGTGGGTGGCCTTCACTAACACCTCAGGGTTTTGGTGTAACGATTCGTATCACTTGAGTAATTTGAAATTTCAAGTTACTAGCAATTTCAAGTTACCTGAGCAATTTCAAATTTTAAGTTACTAGCAATTTTGATTTTTACTTAGAACAATTCTCAAGCTAAATGTATTAGTTGGAAAATTCAATTCACATCCAATTTTCAATTTTTCAATTTTTCAATTTCCACATCAAATTTCAAGTTACTAGCTATTTTAAAGTTCAATGCACAACTATCAAGTAACCAATTTTCAGTTTGTTAATTTACATGTTACGTAGGGAGAGATTATTGTCAAACATCACATCATGGTGATCAAGAATCACATGACCCTGTTCCCCCTCATGATCATGATCATCCATCACATGACACCTTTCCCTCTCACATTAAAAATGTAATTGGGAGTTGTAGTGGGTTTGGAAGGGGTAGAAATTTTCTAGAGGATTGTGTAGTTGTTTCTGCACAAGAAGAGATTGGGAACTCGATCCCTGGTCAGAGAGTTAGAGAGCATGTCAATAACATAATCAAGTAATATTTTGAACAACATTCAACGATGGCACAAGCTCAAATCCTACATGGGTTGATAAAACACAGAAAATTGAAACGTGCCACAAAGTTGTTGAGTTTTCAAGATGTTAAAACAAAAAAGACATGCCAGAATCCAATAGAAAATGTAAGAATTGCATTATATTCATTTGGAAAATCAAGAAACAATAATACCCGAGCTGCTCATAAGGAAATTACAACGGCTGTTGTGGCACAAAGCACCTCAAGAAATCAAATGGTATCAACAATGGCATCATTGCTCAATGTTTCAAAAAGAACATTGCTCAAATATACTAAATTCAGGGTCTGGATAGATGAAAGTGATGAAGCTGCTTGTTGGGCTCTTATTTGTAGGGAACCCTATCAAGATAGGATGGCAGCATGCATTAGAGAGAAGGTGATAGAGTTTTGGGATAGTCATTCTCGTGCTATTCCAGATCAAAAGCATGTCTTGCGTCAATGTTTATCCAAAGGCATTTATTAGGAGCACTGTAAGCATGTGATGGAGATGACGGGAGTTGCACTTTACAAGGAATTCCAAGAAACCAATCCTGGTGTTCAAATGTCGTTTAGCATGTTCAACAAATTGAAACCGTGGTATATTAGGCCGAATACTATTTGCGACACTTGTTGTTGTCGGTACCACGTTGAATTTCAACTATACTATGACACATTTATGGATTTTTGCAAAAGGCACTGGAATGGTGTACTAGCTCCTCACATAGTGCGAGATTTTATTTGTATGATACTATGCAAGAAAAATCCTGAACACGTGTTTTTCAATAAGATGTGTGTAGGTGGGAGAAAATGCCATGAATGTGGTGATTTGACATTGTTCCATAGGAACTTTCCTATCGATCCAACACACCATGGATTGTCAGATATCACCGTTAGGTAGAAGAGGTATGAGTACGTTACCATGAATCCAACATATTCTTCATCTGTGCCATCCAATAGGATCGACTTGCTCGATGATGAGATTCCTATTTCAGATTTCATGGAGAAGTGTCAAAGTCAGATTTATAAATACACAAAGCACTTCCATAGGTCCAGGTGGCAAGCTTCATAATTCAAGCATTCTCGTGACGTATTTGAGTCGGGCACAATCTTATCAGTCTTAGACTTTGCGGAGAACTACACCTTTGCTCCTCAAAGAGAGATACAAAGTGAGTACTATCACTCCGACCAGGTGTCTATCTTCATACATGTATTGTACATACATGCTCAGGAAAACATTAATGGTAGGGATAGCACTCCCCAGTCACGTGAAGTGATCAGGAGTACCATTTTATGTTAGTGATGATCATGAGCATGACACATTGTTCGTTCAACACTACATTGGGTTAATTTATGATTCATTCAGGCAGAGAGGCGTATCATTTACTGAACACTGGATTTGGTCAGATGTGTGTGCAGTGCAATTCAAATCGGCATGCTCATTTTATTGGTTGAGTCGCCTGCACAAACAGACAAGAATCCGACACACCTGGAGATTTTTTGAGACAGGGCATGGGAAGGGTGAACATGATGGCGCAGGTGCATGGGTGAAACGAGCACTTCAGAGGTACCAGATGAGTCATGGTGCAACCCGACTCAAATGCTCCACTGAAGTAGTTGATTGGTGCACATGTCATTTGGGACATCAGGGTCATGAACAAGCAAGGCTAGTGTGCAGGTAATAAACTCCAAACTCAATTAGTAAGCTAATAACATTCAATATCAACATTTCCAAAAGAACACATGTACTCGATAGGAATTTACATATGACAAACTGAATTCCATGCAGGTTCTTCTGGGATGTGGCCCTTGGAGATTTTAATAGATCCATTCCATGGTATTGTGACACCATCCCTGGTACGAGGGAATTACATTATGTTCGAAGTATAGATATGGGGGACATATTTTCCATTGAAATGAGGAAGTATGCCTGCTTTTGCGATTTTTGCATTGATGCAAATGGATGCGGGCTTGATCACTGTGAAAATGATTTATATGTCAAACTGTGGAAATATGTATCTCTTAATCGAAAGGGCCCACATCCAATTCCAACATGGCAAGAGATGCACATTGAAGAGGCAATGGTATCATAAGATCATGATCAAGTTTTCGATATGGTTAGGGAAGGTACAAGAGTCTTCATTAAGTTAATTAGTTCATTATATCTTACACATATACAAATGTTGTAGAAATTTGCACGTAGGACATTTGAATAATATTTGTAATGTATCTTGCAAGTGATGTATTCGTTGTCATTGCACCCCTCCACAACCAATAAAATGTTGCATACTATTTGATGCGGTGCACGCAAATAAAGAGTAGATTGGTGCGACCCTACCAAGATGGGGACTTCATATACCAAGTTGGAGACATAGTTCTAATGGGATACTTTTTTGAAAATGTGAAAAAACAGGGTGGTCACATTATTTACAAAGATTTTATGCCTGGATATATATAATGTCAATACAGTCATTTGGTGGTTGCAACTCAGATACCTCTAACAGAAATCAAGGTGAAGAGAGGTGATCCAAAGAGATGGAAGATGACAGAAGCTGACAATGATCATATTATGGAGACTTGCATTCCTATAACCCATTAGCCAGATGAATGAGTTACATGTATGCCACTTGCATCATTGGCATAGTTTTCATGTTGTCTTATGTAATATTTTTTTGGAGATTTTTGTGGAGGTTGTTTTATAAATGTATTTTTGTATCTATGCTTTAATGTCAAGAATACAAATACCAGATGGGAGGCTTTTGTGAAATTTGGGTCATGGTGCTCCAATGTGAATACACTTGAACATGTACATGTTCTAATTTTAGATTTTGATTTCAAATACAATTGTAATGTAATTGAGAATTTAAAATACATCTATATAGTGTGGAATGGTGAAATTTAAATTTTGAATTGTACAATGTATTCTAATTTTAAATTTTGATTCCAAACTTGCAAAATTTTATGCATTATAGTCCAAGTTAAACCAAAATCAATAATCTTATGTATTTTAGGTTTTAGGTCACCAAAATAATTGCTTCAACTAAGTAAAATTCATGATGGCCAAAACTTAATTTCTATTTTCATATTTATAAGAATGGAAATCATGTGAAATGAGTTTGGGTACCTTGAAAACACATAACTATCATAAGTACCTTGAAAACACAAGAAAAAAAGAATTGAGAGATAACTACTGTGGATAGCATGCAATGCATGCCCACTTAATTCAATTTAGGAGTATGATGATTAAGACATACATTGTTTATGCAATTGAGAGTCCCCACACCTCGAGGGAAATTTATATGGCTCTGGAATTTATCCTTAAACCTCTAGACTCTTCTATGTCCCTTGTATTCATATGTGACAATGCTCTATATAATAGATACTCAATGTTGTCACCTACCTTGAACTTGAATTTGGTGATCGATTACCATTTTGTGCAACATTCTTTAATATATGAATTTAGAACATTTTGGGCATTATAATTATTGTTTGGACCACACATTCTTGTATGGATAACCTAGAATTTTTGCTATTTAGGACTATTGTGTTTCCCTTGTGTAATATCCTCCTTGCATACCCTAATATTTCGTAAATATAAAAGTGTATTGTACTGGTTTTCTGGTGAAGAGCTCAACGCCAAGGCCCCACCAGTAAAACCTAGTAAGTTATCTGTTTAAATTCCTTGATTTCAAGATGAGTAGCAGTAATGCAACTATCAATGACGACTAAAACCACTAAGGGATATGGGTCATCTAGATATAAAGTCAGGAATATCTAAGACATCAATGCCAATAGGAACTTGAAGAAAAGCGAGTGAGTCGTCCTGAGCTAATGGTCCATCTGAAAAGGATTATTGAAGGGAGTACTAACCCTCTTCAAACCTCCTAGTAAGTGATAAGACATACCTTTTAAGTATGAATATACCATATCCTAAATAATAGTATGTAAGCGAACAGATCGCTCTAATTCACTCTATTACATCCTCGACAAGGACACAAGCTAAAAGTTTCCTTCAAAACTTAAGAGAAGGAATATTTGCTTCTTAAAATATACATAACACAAGGATATCATGAAATAACAAACTATGAGAGGAAAATCCCTCATACGATATCAAATAAATATTTATTTGTTTATATGAAGAATTAGTGGAAGGGTGATTTATTTCATGATAAGGAAGTATTACTACAAAATAGTTATAATACACATGGAAATATATATATATATATATATACTAGTTCGTCAACCTAAATAAAAAGAAAGGAGACTTACTTTCTAGAATATGGTCATTGTATTTAATTATTAATAAATACATATGGGTTATGCGTTTTAAAGATATAAAGAACAGCTGGAGTACACTCCCTTTTCGAAATCAAAGGAGAAAAATCAATACTTACTAATCAACTAAATGATTGATTAAATATCTTTTAGTAAGATATATATATAATACTTATTAAGTCTTTCCACTAAGAAGAAGTGCAGTCTTAAAGACACTCTCGCTTTTAATGAAGTTCACTATACCTCCCCTTTAAAGATGTGGTAACTATTAGTTAGAGCTGGCATTTTAAAGATCCCACGATCTCTCTTAGAGCTCGTCTCTCAAACGGTTAAGCTTCCTTAATCATCCCACGTAACCTTTGTAGTTATTATAATTCGGTGGAAGCCTTTAAAGAGGGGATTTTCGTCCTTAAATCGTGGGGCGGACTCTCCAAAGGAAAAAGACCCCAGTTATTTATTGGGGGTTGCATCCAGTAAAAGGGGGGAAATTGCAGAGCTAGGGGATGATGAAGACATTTTCGTTGTAGATGAGAAAGGACGGCCATGAAAGCCGATCCATAACTGGCGATCGGGGAAGATCTTGGGGGGGTCATGGGCTCGCTCTCCCACGGTGTGGATTTGGAAGAACTTGACCATACAGTCCCGATGTTTTGATAAATGTTAGGAGAGACGGTTGCTGGAACCGATCTCCATCTCTGCAGTTACTGGTAACACTGATCCATTTTTCATTGTTAAATTTATATTTATATTGTTGTTTTCAAACTGGTGAATGCGCCGTCGTTGGATCAAGGAGAATACATCTTATCTTTGGAATTGGTACTCCTATTTAGTATAGATCGGTATCATCTCTGCATTTTATGATTTGGAAGAACTTGACCATACAGTCCCGATGTTTTGATAAATGTTAGGAGAGACGGTTGCTGGAACCGATCTCCATCTCTGCAGTTACTGGTAACACTGATCCATTTTTCATTGTTAAATTTATATTTATACTGTTGTTTTCAAACTGGTGAATGCGCCGTCGTTGGATCAAGGAGAATACATCTTATCTTTGGAATTGGTACTCCTATTTAGTATAGATCGGTATCATCTCTGCATTTTATTTTAAATCCTGTCCTGGTGATTTTCCAGCCTGCATAGACGCCTGCCCTGGCATTTTTCTCCAGTTTTCTTTGAACCCTGCAGCCCTAGATTGTTAGAAGTATGGGTAATTATTGATAGAGTTGGTGCATTGTACCTCTCTGTAGAGGACGGTACATGTACATTCTGGTCACATATTATTGTTCGTTGACGAATACAAGTAATGCACACCATATATATTATTCCAGTAATGATGTAGGTATATATATTTATTTTGTTGGATCACAATGCTAATACCGTAGTGTGGCCACGACCCAGGCTCGTGTTGCTAAGCGGTGCCTTCATTTCATACCATAAGAGATAGAGGTAAGCTCTGTATAGATTGAGTAAATCGATCTATGTGCTGTATATAGGTTTGGAAACCTCTGTCCTGGCGACCTCGATCCATGCATGGCTCATGACCCTACCTCTTATTTTCATCTTCGAAGTTATACTTGCACTATTTTGTAGTTTAAGATGTTTCACTTTAGATGAACAGAGTGGTAAATCGGTCACTGCATATAGTGCCCAGATCGGCAATATCTCTGCCTGATCAGGACTCTGGGAAATTTCCTTTCAATATTTATGCATTTGTTAGCAGCAATCGACCTCTACCGATATTGACGGTGCCTTCATTGTATTTTCTTGCTTTGTCGATTTGCTGCAAATCTACAGTGTTTATTTTTAGTATGTTATTTCTTAAATACAACCATCGATATGGTCTAGGCGAGCATATTAAACCACTGCACACTTAATTATTAAGTGGTATTCGAATTCTGGTGATTGCGTTAGGCAGAGGACATTGGCTGTCCGATTCCTGTTCTTTCCTTCTGATTCAGTTATCATCTATGCTCGAATAAGATTCTTCCAAACTCCACCATCGATATTGTCTAGGCGAGCATATTAAACCACTGCACACTTAATTAGAAAATACAGAGAATCGAGGCGTTTCAAAGATGCAAGGTATATGGAAGTTGGGTAGGATCCGTGTAATAGCTAAAGAAGTTAGCTAGAGCCGTACTAAGAAAGCGTCTGGAAAATTCAGTCGTGGGTGTACTTCCTGTAGATCTATCAGTTTGGAATAGAAACACTCCTTTGTTTTACTATAATAGCGTCGAACGTCTTTTATCTTTTTTTTTTTTAAACATTTCTTTATATTTGTATATATTGTATGAAAATGTAGCTCCCGGTGAAGCCGCTAGCACCTCCGTTTGGAATCGTGGAGATTTGCTTGTTAATTCTGACAGTAGTGATATTATACTTGGAATCTGTGTTTAAGATTTAAGATCCAGTATTACATGACATAATGATTTAGATTGTTCAATAGTAAAGGGATGGCTCCCGAGATGAAGCTAGATCCCAGCAGTTTTACCGTTATGTTGTGAGTGTTTGCCATATATATATATACATTAGGGTGTGAAATGTTTTATTAGATCATTAGCTTTTGTTTGGTTCATACGAGATCTGCAACCTCCGACAAGAGTTGTATTAATCTCTTTTGGGTTTTGTTTTATTGTGATAGCTTGTTATTTCAAGGGTAGATTCGAGTTTCTCATTACAGGGTTGTAATGTTCTGTATACTTATGGAAGGCGTAGATCCATGCTCATTATGAGATCGCAGATGTCCTATCTATATTTAGATTAATAGATCCTTATGATTATGTGAAGTTATTAAGGAATGTCTTGAACATGCCCATTATGGGAAGAGGCTTGAGTAAGCGAAAAGTGAACAATGCGACCTCTGAGTTGCAGATTGTATCCCTCTGTTGTTGAATAATAATAATACGAAATTGACTCACCTTCGTGGACGTAGCCCAAAGTTTGGGTGAACCACCTTATATATGGTCTCCTATGTGTAGTCTTTGTGTATTATTTTGATGGAAGTATGTTGATGGTCAATTTAATGATGGAAGTATGTCGATTTATTTAAAGACTAATTTAATGATGGAAGTATGTCGATTTATTAATGGTCAATTTAATGATGGAAGTATGTTAGTAATTTTGTGAAGATCGTTAATGTTAGGAAAAGTTTTCTTATAATGTTTATTACGGTGTTATTTTTAAGGGAAGAAATTTTTTTTTTAATTTTCACCAAAATACTAACTCGCAAATCTTGGAGATGTTACATATGGTATCAGAGCATTAGGTTACAACACTAGGGCCTAATGAGCTCAACATGCGATAAGTGAGTATGAAGTTTACTAATCAATTGGTTTCGTTTCATTTTTGGATGCATGGACTGTAATGGAGGAGGGAAAATGAATCTCAAAACTCGACTTCAAGTTTCTTCCGCCAGAGCGCAGATTGCAAACACTCGGGATTATTTGGGCCCAGTCGGGGAAAACATATATGAGCTAATCGAACCGGTGACACAAGACGCAATAGAAGATTTCATTTCGACGGATCGACAACAGGTAGCTTACAAGTCGTCATTGAATTGCAAGTAAGTATGTTTCATTTGGTGAAAGCATTATAATGGCGCAACATTGTTTGTAGGTAAGGGTAGTATATGTTTCATTATGAAGAGGAACAATCTATTATTGGTAAATATTAGCTGATGAATATATCCTCCTATTTTACAAATTAGAATTCATTGGACGACGAGAAAATAATCGTTAGCATGATAACGGTTATGGTTTTGTGGAATGAGTTTTCGTATATTGAAAGTCATCCTAGTTGTGAATGTGCTAAACGGAGGAGCTCTCCTAAATCTGTTGATTGGATAATTCGTCTTAAATACTTATTACCTTCTCTACCTTTATTGTTACTCTTAAGAGTGGATATCTTTCAAATTCAGTAAACGCGTGATATGGGAGAATAGGGTTGATACATTGTGTTAATTGTTTCTGACTAATCGAATTCTATTGATCAATTCGTCAGGATTTCCGCATATGAGACTCAGATAGATAAAATAAGCAACTTATATCTTTTAAGTCGTTTATAAAGTAAGTATATATGCTAATACCTGACTAAAGAAGATGGTCTAATGTTTTGATTATGTTAGGAACTTCCAAGTTCCTTTCATATATAAAGCCGAACATTTCTTGTGGCAGGTTAGTTCGGTTGTATGTATGTATGTATGTTACCAGAACTTCCTAGTTATGTCAACGTCGTAAATTTATCATTCAAAATGGCTTTATACATATGTTATATGTGGTGTCAAAAGGATTATTTTGGTTAAGAAATAAAACTATAGTTAATTATGTTGCTCCCATAATGAATGCATAGATGTAATTAATGGTGAGTATGTGTTATTATACGAATAAAAGTATGGGAAAACTAGAACCGCCACGGAATGGTAATACATGACACTTTAAATTCCCTGATGTTTTTATAATGACTGGTTTAAATACGCATTAGGAGTTAAGGAAAAACCGTTAATATCATGGAAGTTCCATGATGGATCAGAAGTAATATTTAGCAGTAATTGATGTATAAGCTTTTATGAAACAAGTCAAGGTGAGGATTGACATATGTTTTATGCATGATTGCTCTTATGATTTAATTACATTTTTCCTTTTTACGACTAACACATTTAATGTTGTGGACGAGCGGAATGTTATATTTCCACACATCACTACAACAGTCAAGAGGTAAAAATGGGATATATAGATTCATGTAATATTTAGTGTAATACTAATATGCGATGATACAGGTAAACTGGTACCTCGACACATGAGGATCTTATAATAAGAAGATATGCAGTCACCCTTCCAAAGGTATCGGGTTATCATTATAAGGTATGCAAGTATGTTTTAGAAAATTGGTTATTTCTATGTGATGTTGGTATATACAAAAGCAGTTGTATAACTAAAATAGGAAGTGTGTTTGAAATAATGAAGGATAACATTCGAGGTTAAGAAATCATAATGTCCACGGGTCATCATAGGAAGAATATTATTTCGTGTTCAAGAATTATGTAATCCTAACATTTACTTCAGATGATCAAGTATGGATATGGTAGTATGAAGAATGAATGATTTTCTTATTTACAAATATTTGATTTTGTTATAGAAAGTGTTACTAACAATTGAAATTGGCAGATGGCCAAAACTCGGTGGAAAAAAGCTTAATATATTATGCATGGTACAATAAAGGGGTGAGGATGAAAGATCCATATTGCAGTTTTTATTATTGTTAATTATTGTTGAATAAAGAACTAGACCAAATTGGTCAGCGAAATTGTATGGTTATAAAATGTAATATAACGGAATAATTGATGAAGTTGCATGAGATTTTTCCTAGACTCAAGCGAGGAGACTTGAGGGGAATAGATTCTTGGACTCAAGCGAGAAGGCTTGAGGGGAATTATGTAAAAGTGCGTTAAGGGCACTAAAACACTCCCGAGAAAATCAGGGAGTTGACAGCCGCTAGGATTCTTGAAGGAATCAGCAAGCTGTAAAGACCTAGGCAAACTATAAGAGAATGCATATGCGGGAGGCAGGACGCTGCTTAGTATGCATGAGAGAAAGTATTGCTGCGTGAGCACTGCGGTGTTAGGCAAGAAAATCTGTGAAATAATTGCTGTGTGAGCACTGAAGTGTTAGGCAAGAATTTTGAAAGGATTGTCGTGTGAGCACTCGGGTGTTAGACAAGAATTTTCTGGATCAAGTGAATGTTGTTTGTTGATTTAGTATGCAATCATGGAACGCCAGATTTATTCCATATATTGCAAGTGATATGTACAGTAAAGAACTCATGAATTATGATTCTGAGTTTGATTATGAAGTTGATGATAAAGTTTTTTTTTATTATTATTTTTAGTTTTTCTCGAAACCTGGTTTTGTAGTCGAAAATACAGGTTACGAACACTAGCAACGTGCGAAAATCAGGAAAGTTCGGAAAAGGTCACAATAGAGAAGACGAAGCAAATAAAGGATAACTCAAGCGAGGAAGAAAATTGCTGAAGGGCATGAACACCGAGGACGGTGTTATTTTTAAGGGGGAGGGGATGTAATATCCTCCTTGCATACCCTAATATTTCGTAAATATAAAAGTGTATTGTACTGGTTTTCTGGTGAAGAGCTCAACGCCAAGGCCCCACCAGTAAAACCTAGTAAGTTATCTGTTTAAATTCCTTGATTTCAAGATGAGTAGCAGTAATGCAACTATCAATGACGACTAAAACCACTAAGGGATATGGGTCATCTAGATATAAAGTCAGGAATATCTAAGACATCAATGCCAATAGGAACTTGAAGAAAAGCGAGTGAGTCGTCCTGAGCTAATGGTCCATCTGAAAAGGATTATTGAAGGGAGTACTAACCCTCTTCAAACCTCCTAGTAAGTGATAAGACATACCTTTTAAGTATGAATATACCATATCGTAAATAATAGTATGTAAGCGAACAGATCGCTCTAATTCACTCTATTACATCCTCGACAAGGACACAAGCTAAAAGTTTCCTTCAAAACTTAAGAGAAGGAATATTTGCTTCTTAAAATATACATAACACAAGGATATCATGAAATAACAAACTATGAGAGGAAAATCCCTCATACGATATCAAATAAATATTTATTTGTTTATATGAAGAATTAGTGGAAGGGTGATTTATTTCATGATAAGGAAGTATTACTACAAAATAGTTATAATACACATGGAAATATATATATATATATATATACTAGTTCGTCAACCTAAATAAAAAGAAAGGAGACTTACTTTCTAGAATATGGTCATTGTATTTAATTATTAATAAATACATATGGGTTATGCGTTTTAAAGATATAAAGAACAGCTGGAGTACACTCCCTTTTCGAAATCAAAGGAGAAAAATCAATACTTACTAATCAACTAAATGATTGATTAAATATCTTTTAGTAAGATATATATATAATACTTATTAAGTCTTTCCACTAAGAAGAAGTGCAGTCTTAAAGACACTCTCGCTTTTAATGAAGTTCACTATACCTCCCCTTTAAAGATGTGGTAACTATTAGTTAGAGCTGGCATTTTAAAGATCCCACGATCTCTCTTAGAGCTCGTCTCTCAAACGGTTAAGCTTCCTTAATCATCCCATGTAACCTTTGTAGTTATTATAATTCGGTGGAAGCCTTTAAAGAGGGGATTTTCGTCCTTAAATCGTGGGGCGGACTCTCCAAAGGAAAAAGACCCCAGTTATTTATTGGGGGTTGCATCCAGTAAAAGGGGGGAAATTGCAGAGCTAGGGGATGATGAAGACATTTTCGTTGTAGATGAGAAAGGACGGCCATGAAAGCCGATCCATAACTGGCGATCGGGGAAGATCTTGGGGGGGGTCACGGGCTCGCTCTCCCACGGTGTGGATTTGGAAGAACTTGACCATACAGTCCCGATGTTTTGATAAATGTTAGGAGAGACGGTTGCTGGAACCGATCTCCATCTCTGCAGTTACTGGTAACACTGATCCATTTTTCATTGTTAAATTTATATTTATACTGTTGTTTTCAAACTGGTGAATGCGCCGTCGTTGGATCAAGGAGAATACATCTTATCTTTGGAATTGGTACTCCTATTTAGTATAGATCGGTATCATCTCTGCATTTTATTTTAAATCCTGTCCTGGTGATTTTCCAGCCTGCATAGACGCCTGCCCTGGCATTTTTCTCCAGTTTGCTTTGAACCCTGCAGCCCTAGATTGTTAGAAGTATGGGTAATTATTGATAGAGTTGGTGCATTGTACCTCTCTGTAGAGGACGGTACATGTACATTCTGGTCACATATTATTGTTCGTTGACGAATACAAGTAACGCACACCATATATATTATTCCAGTAATGATGTAGGTATATATATTTATTTTGTTGGATCACAATGCTAATACCGTAGTGTGGCCACGACCCAGGCTCGTGTTGCTAAGCGGTGCCTTCATTTCATACCATAAGAGATAGAGGTAAGCTCTGTATAGATTGAGTAAATCGATCTATGTGCTGTATATAGGTTTGGAAACCTCTGTCCTGGCGACCTCGATCCATGCATGGATCATGACCCTACCTCTTATTTTCATCTTCGAAGTTATACTTGCACTATTTTGTAGTTTAAGATGTTTCACTTTAGATGAACAGAGTGGTAAATCGGTCACTGCATATAGTGCCCAGATCGGCAAGATCTCTGCCTGATCAGGACTCTGGGAAATTTCCTTTCAATATTTATGCATTTGTTAGCAGCAATCGACCTCTACCGAGATTGACGGTGCCTTCATTGTATTTTCTTGCTTTGTCGATTTGCTGCAAATCTACAGTGTTTATTTTTAGTATGTTATTTCTTAAATACAACCATCGATATGGTCTAGGCGAGCATATTAAACCACTGCACACTTAATTATTAAGTGGTATTCGAATTCTGGTGATTGCGTTGAGCAGAGGACATTGGCTGTCCGATTCCTGTTCTTTCCTTCTGATTCAGTTATCATCTATGCTCGAATAAGATTCTTCCAAACTCCACCATCGATATTGTCTAGGCGAGCATATTAAACCACTGCACACTTAATTAGAAAATACAGAGAATCGAGGCGTTTCAAAGATGCAAGGTATATGGAAGTTGGGTAGGATCCGTGTAATAGCTAAAGAAGTTAGCTAGAGCCGTACTAAGAAAGCGTCTGGAAAATTCAGTCGTGGGTGTACTTCCTGTAGATCTATCAGTTTGGAATAGAAACACTCCTTTGTTTTACTATAATAGCGTCGAACGTCTTTTATCTTTTTTTTTTTAAAACATTTCTTTATATTTGTATATATTGTATGAAAATGTAGCTCCCGGTGAAGCCGCTAGCACCTCCGTTTGGAATCGTGGAGATTTGCTTGTTAATTCTGACAGTAGTGATATTATACTTGGAATCTGTGTTTAAGATTTAAGATCCAGTATTACATGACATAATGATTTAGATTGTTCAATAGTAAAGGGATGGCTCCCGAGATGAAGCTAGATCCCAGCAGTTTTACCGTTATGTTGTGAGGGTTTGCCATATATATATATATACATTAGGGTGTGAAATGTTTTATTAGATCATTAGTTTTTGTTTGGTTCATACGAGATCTGCAACCTCCGACAAGAGTTGTATTAATCTCTTTTGGGTTTTGTTTTATTGTGATAGCTTGTTATTTCAAGGGTAGATTCGAGTTTCTCATTACAGGGTTTTAATGTTCTGTATACTTATGGAAGGCGTAGATCCATGCTCATTATGAGATCGCAGATGTCCTATCTATATTTAGATTAATAGATCCTTATGATTATGTGAAGTTATTAAGGAATGTCTTGAACATGCCCATTATGGGAAGAGGCTTGAGTAAGCGAAAAGTGAACAATGCGACCTCTGAGTTGCAGATTGTATCCCTCTGTTGTTGAATAATAATAATACGAAATTGACTCGCCTTCATGGACGTAGCCCAAAGTTTGGGTGAACCACCTTATATATGGTCTCCTATGTGTAGTCTTTGTGTATGATTTTGATGGAAGTATGTCGATGGTCAATTTAATGATGGAAGTATGTCGATTTATTTAAAGACTAATTTAATGGTGGAAGTATGTCGATTTATTAATGGTCAATTTAATGATGGAAGTATGTTAGTAATTTTGTGAAGATCGTTAATGTTAGGAAAAGTTTTCTTATAATGTTTATTACGGTGTTATTTTTAAGGGAAGAAATATTTTTTTTAATTTTCACCAAAATACTAACTCGCAAATCTTGGAGATGTTACACCTTGATTGTTCATAGTCTATCATTGAAGCTTCAACCAGAGGTCTCATACATACCCATGTGTGGTATATATGTGACTCTTCCTTAGCTATATTTTTTGTGACGTGACCGCAATCAATCCATAGTTTTTAATTTTGCTTACTAAGGGAAATGAAGGGCACCAAAACACTCCTTCGATTTGGTTTCCTTCCAAAGCAATTGATTAATAATTAGATTGACCTTGCTAGTAGAATTTTTACATTCGTGGGTGACATTTAGTTATGGTGATTTGGTGGTTGAAAATCCCTTTGTTTGAAACTTGTTATAATTCACATAATTCTTGACTTCATTTGTTATAATCTTGTATCATGGTGAACTATTTTCTTCATGGCATCAAGTGCAAGCCATGATGAGATGAGGATTACATCATCCACATAATCAAAATGATTTGTAAGGTTTTGTCATAAGTAGTTGGGAAGCATAGTCTCACAAAACATTATTTTGTTTGTTGATGTAAGCATTCATTAACTTTACATACTCGCATTCAATAAAAAGTTATTTTGTACATGTTGATGTGAACATTCAACATACAAGCATAGTACATGGAAAGGTAATAAGTTGTACATGCCTTCATATATGCAACTTACCTAGTTGGATCAAATGGTGTCATTATCTCCATTTCTCATCAAAACATAAATCATATGAAATAGTTGTGCACGCATAGTTTCTACCATAGTTGTACAAGCATCTGCTATCAACATATTTCCATTTCTTATATTAACTAGATGGTTATGCCCATTGCCAAGAAAACAAACCACACCTTTATGACTTTAGATTAGAGCACACACTTAAAAGAAAATAACACAAAGATTACCTACAAACTATATAACTTGTAATTATATAATTTTGTCTCAAGGGATATTTCACACTCTCAATGGACAAAAACATTCGTATATATAACAACACATTGAATTTTCAATTGAAATTACACATTAAATTTTCCATGTAATTGAATTGGAATGTGAAAACTGTAAGTGAATTGTAATGTGTAGACAACATAATGCAAAATGTCAATTTCAATTTTCAATTTCAAATGTATTCTAATTTTAAATTTTGATTTCAAATACAAAATTGAGAATTTAAAATACATCTATATACAATGTAAAATTATAAAATTTAAATTTTAGATTGTACAATGTATCATAATTTAAAATTTTTATTTCAAATGCAATTGTAATGTAATCGAAATTGAACTTGTGCATTGGAACAACACATTGTATTCTCAATTGAAATTACACATTAAATTTGAGATGTTAATTTTAAATTCTAATTGAATTGGAAATTGGAAACTGTAAGTGAATTGTAATGTGTAGACAACATAATGCAAAATGTCAATTTCAATTTTCAATTTCAAATGTATTCTAATTTTAAATTTTGATTTCAAATACAAAATTGAGAATTTAAAATACATCTATATACAAGGTAAAATTGTAAAATTTAAATTTTAGATTGTACAATGTATCATAATTTAAAATTTTTATTTTAAATGCAATTGTAATGTAATTGAAATTGAACTTGTAAATTGCAACAACACATTGTATTCTCAATTGAAATTACACATTAAATTTGAGATTTTAATTTTAAATTGGAATTGAATTGGAATGTGTAAATTGTAATTAAATTGTAATGTGTAGACAACATAATGGAATCAAAATTTCAATTATTAATTTCAAATGTATTCTAATTTTACATGTTGATTTCATTTTTGCAATTGTAATGTAGTTGAAAACGAGCTTTTAAATTGCAATTGAAATTACACATTAAATTGGAAATTTTATATTGTAATTGAATTGGAATTGTAATTTCAATTTTAAAACATAAAGTATGTATTCAATCCTAAATTTTGGAAGATGTTCTCTAATGTAGTCGAAATTTGCATTTTAAATTAAACTGAATTGTAACTACAGATTAAATTTGCATTTGAAATGACAAAACATAAATTTGTAACTGTAATAACTATGTCCAGATCTAATATAAAAAACAATCAATTTCAAATCATATACAAAATACACATGGAAACATCAATATGATAAAATATACAAAATATCCAAAAGTCCATATCCAAAGTCCATATATGATGAAAGTCCATGTATAAATGATATAAATCCATATCCAAAACATGATAACATATATATAGATCATCTGAAACACGAAAATATATAAAATATGAAAATATCCAAAACATGGAAATGTATAGATCATCAACTCATCAGCCACTACCCCCACGAGGCCTGTGATCGTCCCTCTGACTGTCCTCCTGTGCAGCAGCCCGCTTGTGACATCTCCATATTTCTGATGTTATTTGTAGAAAATATAATTGAAGCTTTATGTAACCTCCACAAATTAAACGAGTTAGTAATTTGTAAATAATTGAAATCCTTCGTAAAAATTAAAACTAACTCCCTATCATAACATTTATATAACATTCATGTAATTCTAATACATTGATTCCAACTCTCATAATGAGACTCATCTATGTTGTAAATCATAGACCATTATTCATACCACTGCATAATGACAATTTAACGATCAATAAGGCTTTCTTAACAACTTGCTTGTTATTTATGGAATTTATTCTTGCAACACCATAATGAGAAGTAAACCATATAACACTTATGTCAGCTCTTCAATCTACTAACAAGGATTTACAATATTTATTCATTTAACTAACAATTTACTCAATGATATAAAGTTGACTACAATAGAGATGCATCTAACTAAAACAATGAGGCGTCATAAACACATGAAACAATATGTAGGTGGTTCACCCCTATTGGGCTACGTCCACAAAGGAAGGTCATTTCTTTCTTTTATTTACTCAAAAGGGATTACATCGTGCAATACAAATATTGCCATAATTCTTCTTCACTTTCTCATAGCTCCTCTCCTCGACAGTATATTCCTGACATTTCAAGGTTACATCAAACTAGTACCGAGATCTCATCTTGGGTAAAATAACCTAGCCCATCCTTCCCACGTATTTCAACTTTACATTGATGATGACAAAGATTCAAACCAACTCAATATATCTAAGTTCACACACACACATATATATATGAGTCTATTTATTAACATACTATCCGTGTTTCTATAACTGTTCATAGAGATGGTATTTGAAGATAGAAATTCAATGCAACAATAAATAAGCCGAGATCTTAGACCTGAATGTGATGAATTCTTGGAAGTGAATCAACAAAATACCATGGCGTAAAGAGAACTTGAGGACTTACACGAAAAATTACTCTTGGCAGTATAGCTACTATAACTAATTCGACGGTACATGTATATTTTTCCACAGTGCTAAACCCTATAAAATTTTTGACATCTATATATATATATATCCTTTGAACTAGATCAATTAGCAGAGATCTTACTTTAATCAATAAAATAGATTTCAGCATATCACCAAGATCACCAAGATCCTGAGCCTGAAACAATGTACAATAAGGGCATATGCATTCATTTGCAATACTATACAAAGTGATTACCGAAAATGGTATTGCTCGTCGGTAGTAGAATATCAAACACTGCAATAACAATGTACTCACTAATATATATATATACCTACATATATATATAAAAATATATAAGACAGTAAATTAGGGATCAGCTTACAAGCCGCTCCTTTCCATCCATCACGCAGCAGTGTATGAGTTTAAAAGAACAGCATACACACGCAGCAGGGTATGAACTAGAAGAATAGCATATACCATAGATCTAGACAGCATTCGCACAAAAACGAAGCAGTATTGGAGATCCAGATTAATGTCATCAGCTTTAAAAAAAATAAACAAATGTCATCTCAGTTTATGAGTTTGGAGCGCCCTTCCAAATTGTAAGATACAATTGGGGATCTGGACACGCTAATCCAATCGAGAATTCAACGCAGAGATTTAAATACAAATTACAAATGGTTGGTGAGATTTAAAAATGCCCAACAATTTCTAAATGGGATCTGCGCATGTTTTTAAAGAAATTTTACAATTCGTTTTAGGAGATCTGGGATGCCAACAGGTATACAACCAAGTCTTTAAAATGATTTAAAACTCAAATCAAAAACAAATTCTGGAAATGTCAAAAAGAAATGGATCCACACAGAGATAATAGGATTCGTTTTATAAAATTCGGAAGTGCCAAGAAATGGATCTGCGCACATCTTAAATGACAAATACAAATTGATCTGAAAGTTCTGGAAATGTCAGTACATTCATGGGATCACGGTGTGAGTTCAGAAATGAACTTCAAACACTAGATAAAAGAAGGCAAGCAACCAAACTCTGAGTTGTATATCACGTATCTGGTGGAAGAGTGAAAAGAAAGTGGTTTAACTAACAGAGGTAACTGCTGATGCTTGGAACGACATCAAGCTAGGCGCTGGCACAGAACATGGTGTAGAGACCACTTGTGAACCATGTGTAACATTTGAAACTTGCCAGGAAAAGGTAAATTTTGTTCCACCGAAATCTTGGATTAACACAGAGATTTATATTCATCATGCTAGAAGGCAGAAATAATAGTTTTGTTGTTTATGCTAGACACAAGAACTCTGATAATATTGCGTGCAAAAGATCACTTACCCGTCCCAATGCAGAGATTCACTTACATCGATAGCAGTGGCGAAACTGGTCAAGCATCCAACATATTTTCTCCTTTAACGTAGAGATTGTTAGTTTCTGCAACCTTCATTGTTACCTCCGTCCAATTAGATCTGGATCTATCATGATTGATAGTAGTAGCAAAACTGGTGACGCATCCAACATAAACAGAACCCCAAATACAAACTCCAACATAAGATATATATATATATATATATAAGCAGGGGTCGCTGTGTTTTAATCTAGCAGAAAATTCATAAGCAGATCCTGAGATCCCTTTATTCAGTTGATAGAAAGTAGATCGGATCCCCGAGATCGCTTACCCATCCATATTTTTGTAATGCCCCTAAAATGACTGTGGACCTTAAGGGCACTTGTCGAGTGACCCAGCCGACCAACTTCGATAAAGTGGTTTCTTGAGCCTTGATATGTCTTAAAAGATTGAGGAAAACCTGAAGATGTGAATGACGACAATAATTGATAAATGAATTAAGGATTTAAATTATATATGTGGAGTGGTATAATTGATTGATTAGTTCTTGCTTAATGATTAGCCCTGATTGATCAAGTCAAAGTATAGTAGGACAGCTACAACCTTAGCTTTGTGACTTGGGAGGATGCAACTGAGATGCATCATAGCTTTCCGCATTTATTCTGAACTTCGGGACGAAGTTCTAAATAAGTAGGGGTGTATGTAGTGCCCCTAGACTACTATAGACATTGAGGGAACTTGCTTAGTGACCCGACTGTTTCAAACATTAATAAAATAATCCTTTGATTTTATTTTGAGTATATTTATGATTACCATTGATTGTAAATCAATAAAATAATGATTTATGTTTGTGAGAAATGTGTGTAGCGATAGGTGAAACGGTTCACCGAAGGACACACAAAGGAACATGAAGGGTCGTAGAGTACGGGTAAATCACACACAAGGGAAGCGACGACGATGTCGACTTCCGACGAGAATACCACGCATGAGCAGATAAGCATTGATCCGCTTGCTCAAGAGGAATGCGTGAGGGCGTACGAGGTGGGCCACGACGGAGCTGGTCACGTACGAGTTGAGGGGCGCGCAGTGAGAACGGACTCACTCCTCAGCGCCATTAGTCCCTAGATAGCATGTAGACGGAGGATGGATGGTAACGATTCCTAAAATCCCTACAAGAGTTCCCGCAAGTCAAAATGGAAATATGATGGTAGAAGGGCCCAACGATGAGGTACCCTGTCGAGAACGGAAAGAATGGACGCAAGGACCCAACGAGGTGGTACCATGCCAAGGAATGGAAATCTTGGATGATTGGACCCGACGGAGTGGTGCCATGTCTGAGAATTAAAAATTAAGGAACCATGAGCCCAACGACGCGGCACCGTGATCCTAGTGAATTTGATTGTTGAATTAAAATGCATAAAAACTTAGGAGAATAACTCTAGATTATTACTTAGCAAATGCATAACAATAGCTAAGACATTTGCACATGAATAGTTATATTTTGTTGAGCATTTAAAATAATAGAAATTATTATTTAGGAGCAAAATAGATTAGACACCTAGTCAACTAAAAGCTAGGAGCTGATTAAAATATCTGGGGGACAAACTAGAGCAATCTTAGGGATGTAGGTGCACTTCCTTGAGAAACTGACACTTGGATGGGTGAGTGTTTTAAATAATTAAATAATTAAAAATATTTAATTATGCATGAAGCGACATGTGTCGCAAGAGATTTCCCTTTATAAGGAAAGCTTAAGGAATGGGTAAGGGGCCCATGATTTGGACGATTGTCGTAATTTTTGAATGCCTCAAAGACTTGCTGCTATCTAAGGGTTTGGCTGAGAAATCCTGGTGTTAACACCTAAAAAGTGCTCACTAGCTCACTCCCTTACTCACATGACCCATTTGCCCACTTTTCCACCATCTGAGCCTCTGAAACCAACAAAAGGTCACCAAAAGACCTTGGTACACCCCTTTTTCCATTAAAAAAGATTATTTTTCCAAGAAAATCATAAAAAACCCTCAAAAAGGGTCCAAATTCCCAAAAATATTAAAAAGGGAATTAAAATATTATTTTTATTCAAAAAGGAAAAAGGAGGGAAAATTACCTAAACCATGTTGGTCAATACCATTGGTTTCCACAAAACCACAAATGGTATCTCCCACCACCAAAACCTATAAAAAGGTGGTAGGGGCTCCTCATTTCACATCCATCCATTATCTCATCCTTATGCTGCTGAAATCTCCCATGAGCACTTTTAGCCATTGGAGCAACCTTGGAGAAAGAGACCTATTGGAGTTTGGAGCTACTCATCTTGGGAGTTGCTCAACATCAACCTTCACCATTGGAGGTAATATCGCAAGCACTTGCTTGCCCCCCACTTTTCAATACAAAATTTATTTCTTATGTTTCTTGTTCTTGATTTTGAAATATTTACATTATTTGCTTAGATTCTTGTTTAGATCCATGAAAAGTATTGTTTATTTAGTTTATTGTTTTTATTTCTATTGAAACTGCTACTACTAGTTAGTAGGTGCCCATAGCACTAAGCTTGGTTGCAAAACCGAGCCAACAGTTTTGGCGACTCCGCTTTGGTTTGAACTTTAGATCTCTAGTTTTGCCATTAAATCTTAGTTTTTATGAGTTTTTAACCATTAGATCCATAGATCTGCCATCTTAGACAGCAGATCCATTGCTGTTCTGAGATTTGGCCCCAAAAAACAGCCCTAAATTTTAAATTTTCGAGTTCGTTTCTCGTTTTCCGTGCACGGCTTCCGCCTCGCGGCTTTTTGCCAGACAGTCGCGCGGTCCATCGCGACTTTTCTGCATTTTTCCGCGCGGTCCATCGCGGCCTTTTTCCAGACAGTCGCGCGGTCCATCGCGACTTTTCTGTGTTTTTCCGCGCTGCACACCGCGGCTTCGCGGCCTTTTTCCGCGCTGTCCATCGCGACTGTGCGCCCAAAACCTGCGCGGTCCATCGCGACTGTGTGCCCAAAACCTGCGCGGTCCATCGCGACTGTGCGCCCAAAACCTGCGCGGTCCATCGCGACTGTGCGTCCAAAACCCGCGCGGTCCATCGCGACTGTTCGGCCAAAACCCGCGCGGCCCATCGCGGCTGTTCGTCCAAAACCCGCGCGGCTGAATTTTTTCATTCGGCCATCCCGATTTTGAAAAATATTTTTTACTGTACTTTCTGCCCATAGCACATTTTTTACAGTATCAAATTCTGCATATTTTCCAGATTTAGAAAATTTTTTTACTATTTAAAAGTGCAAACATAGAAATCTTTTTAAAAATTTTCAAGAAAGTGAAAGAAAGATTCATTTTGCATTCTTTATCTAGATTCAAATTTTTTCTTGTTTACTTCTTTAGAATCTTGCCCTTAGCAAATTTTATTGAAACGAAGAAATCCATTTATTTCTTTTAGAAGTTTATTATTTGCTTTCATAAATCCAAAAAATCCATTATTTTTTGAGTTATTTTTGAAAAAGCAAATTAATTTCTTTTAGTGAAAAAAGTCTTAAATATTTGCTTATTATTTTTCGAAAAGTCCTTTATTTTTTGAAAAATTTCCCTTAAAGCATTTAATTTTTTCAAGTTCAGTTTACAACACCTCACGTGCACTCACACGATCACTTAATTGAACTAAGACTTAAAACTTACCCTAATTTGAACACACTCTTAACCCCACTTGGGGAACACAAAAAGAATTCTTGTAGCTAGGTAGTATTGGGGGGATAGGTGTTCCAATAACACCCCTCAGTTCATACATCTGAGACATAGAAGTTGTCCAATTAGGGAGCTAAAATCTCTTAGTACTTTTTGGCGCGGTCACAACCGGTTTGTGGGAAGGCCTCTCCCCTAGGAGGGTTGAAGTCGCGAGGATGGTTCCGGAAGCCTGAGTGGGATACCGAAACCCATTCAGTAACCGAAGGGCTACCATTCGCAGTTCTCGGGATATCCCTGTATTGGGATATTGCGATCAAAGGACCAAACGGCAGATTTACCTTTTCTCGACGCGTCATGAACGGAGTATCCTAGTAGCCTGTCTTTTTAGGATTGATTACCCGGTGTCCCTCCCGGTAGGGGGATATCTAGCCGTTGTCTCTACATTCATATTGTCTGACTTGGATTTCATCACCTTGCAGGGGATATCGTCTGTTTGAGTCACAATACTTTTAGATTAGGTGTTTGCATGATCTTTACCACCTTTTGAGTCTAGTTACACCTATTTTTTCTAGGAGCCGCTTGCATGTTGGTATTCTGACCGGTTGTTGCATTCCTCCACTTATTGTAGCACAGCTGCTAGGATAAGTGCATTTTTTGAGGATTGATTTTTTGGCCTGTGAGCCTTCTTTTTTCACTCCCCTTCTTGCACCCTTGGTTGCAATTAGGGTTTTGAGTCTTTTACATATATATCACCACCTGATACTTAAAACAACTTTTTAAACATAAAACAAAAACATATTTCTCACCATTGAGAATTCTAGACATTCTCGTCGTCTACGGGGCGAACTCCCAGAGTTCAGTCCACTTGGCTCTCCACGTCACGGACGCAGAGCATTATCCCTTGATTCGACACATCGTCGATCATTTAGACGGTCATCCGATTCTGACATACCCCACTTCACCTTTGATTTGGAGGTAGAATCCGAAAACCCCACAGAGTTACCACCGACCACAATTATGTCTGGAACACCAGAAGATCCACAATTTACATTAACCATAGGTCAGACATCCGCAGACCTTTCTGCAGGGAC
The DNA here is from genome assembly GCA_027924585.1 of Larix kaempferi. NCBI lineage: Eukaryota > Viridiplantae > Streptophyta > Pinopsida > Pinales > Pinaceae > Larix > Larix kaempferi. The sequence goes on along the minus strand of BSBM01000924.1, from coordinate 17,645,012 downwards.
CCCATCCATGACAACATCAACCCCCTTGGGTATGCCCAATATGGGTACCACTCCACATTCAGGAATGCCTAGCACAGGACCACCACCTGTCATGGGCATGCCCAACATGGGGGTCATACCCCCTTCGGTTTCCACAAACCCTATCCCAGGAATCCCTAGTGCGATTCCTAACCCAAGTGTAACTCCTGTTGCACTTGGGAGTGCGATCCCAGGAATCCCTAGTGCGATTCCTAACCCAAGTGTAACCCATGTTGCACTCGGTAGTGCTATACCAGGAATCCCTAGTGTGATTCCTAACCCAAGTGTAACCCAGGTTGCACTTGGGAGTGCTAACCCATATCAGGCCACACCTTTTGGAGGGCACATACCCTCCATACCTAGCATACCTATAGGCGCTACTGGACCCCTACACCATACCACAATGGCTAGGCAGGTCCCGGTTCCGGTCACTACATCCGCTAGTCTACCATACATGGCAAGTCTCAACCTGCCAGATTTAGCTAGGCTCACAAATGACCCCATCAGGCATGACCCTGCTTGGCCCCACATGCCCACTAAGCTTCCCTCTGACATCCCTAAGTTTGAGGGAAAGGCCGGAGAAGACCCCCAGAACCACATCATGTCTTTCCACTTATGGTGTTCCTCCAACTCCATAGTGGACGACTCTATCCGCCTCCGTTTATTACAGCGCACCTTCACTGGCTCTGCAGCCAAATGGTATATCGAGCAACCCCATGGGACGCATTCCTCATTTACCTCCCTTGCCTCGACCTTCCTGCAGTTCTTTCAGCTACCGGTCCGCTATGATGCGGGCGTCGAGATCCTACTGTCTTGCAGACAGAACACAGCCACGCACATCACTGACCATATTCATGATTGGCGTCGGCGCCGAAGCCTATGCAAAATCAAATTAGACGATCGAATCTTTTTAGACTGGTTCCTTAAATCCCTCCTTCCCCTCATTGCGAAGGATGTAGCTTCTGAAAGACCCCAGTCTGAAGAAGAGGCCATCCTTAAGGCCCAACAGTTTGACCTTATCTATGCCCAGTCAGGTTACCTATACACCATCATACCTGACGCCCCACGAGGTGACTCTGCACGCGGTGACACACCGGGGGCATCCCATGCCGCCGATGGCATTATTGGCCAAATTACACCGCAAGCAAAACCTTTCAGTATGGTGAGCACCATGCCCGCCCCAGACCTTTCTAGGGCTACATCCAGTTCCGGAGCGACAACTTCTTATGCTCCAACAAACCAGACCCATCATGTTCATGGACCCTCTTGTCCACAACATTGTTATGGCCAAGCGCCATCAGCATATGTACCTCCTACATACTATGCTCAACCTACGGTACAAAACCCCATGCAGTTTCCACAACAGCCCATGCATTACCCACAACCGGTTGCACCGGCTAACCTCACACCTCCACCAGCGCAGGGGTACCAACAACCCCAACAGGCAACTGGACCACCTCCAGCTCCACCTGCATACTATCCACCGCAACCTGTTCCCGCACCTGCGGCTCCTCAGAATCCCCCCAATGCTCAAGGGCATGTGTACGCACAACAACAGCAGCCCCAATATCAAAATAACCAACGCAACCAGGGTGGACAACCCAACCGCGGAAGAGGACGCAACCTTGGAAACAATCAAAACCGTAACCAAGCTCCACAGCCTACCCAGCCCCAGCAAAACAATAACGCGGCGCCCGCTCATCAGAATCCTGATCGGCCACCTAAGCAACCTAAAAATGCTAATTTACGGACAAACCATCCTTGTTCCATTTGCGGTGTCTATGGCCACTATACCCACGCTTGCCCACATCTCGAGCGAGCTCGACAACTATGGACAAATGACGCCCATCGTCAAGGGCAGGCGGCTCCTCAGCCACCACCCAACCCCCCACCACCTCCACAACAACCTCTGGTTCTCCAAAACCCCTTTCCAACACAGGGGGTGGTAAACACCCAGCCGTTAGCCCCCCAACAGGGCAACGTGCAACCACAACAAATTACTTACACAGCTCCTGATCAACCCATGTTTGATTCAGGCACCCACCACTTATTGATGATGTCCACCGCTGACGTCAATATCCAAACCCGTCGGAATCAATACGGACCGACTTCTGAATCCCCCCCCGCCGAAAAGGATACCACTGCTAATCCCACTGATCAGACATTGCGTATACCTCAGGTTCCACTTGATGGCGCTTCTAAAGCACCTCGCTTCCCCCTTCGCCGAATCAACAACAACCCCAATGCACGAGCTGCGTCCAATTACAACATCGTAGATGACTTAGCTCAATCTCCCGCAGCCATGTCTGCGTTAGAAGTCTTAAAAACCTGTCCTACTCAGCGCAAGACTTTACTTTCCGCCATTGGGGCGATTGACCCAAATGATTCGAACTTGATGACCTTTGATTTAGACCAATCTGAACCACGACTGCCTTCTACCATAGCAGTCCAAGTTTCCATTTCTATTCGGAATCTTGTCATTCATCGATGTATCATCGACGAAGGTGCATCCACATGCGTCATGTCCACTTTTGTTTGGCAGAAGTTGGGCTCCCCTGCTCTCCAGCAATCCACCACTGCATTGCGGGCCTACGACGGCCGGTCAGCTCAACCTCAAGGTTTATTACCCAAGGTACCCGTCCAATTAGGTGGGAAGACTGTGCTCATCGACATAGAGGTCATTAACGCCCAGCTTGACTATAACCTTTTACTTGGCCGCAGTTACATGTACGCCATGAAAGCGGTCGCCTCCTCCGTCTTCCGCACCATGATGTTCCCCCATGAGGGCCGCGTGGTCAAAATTGACCAACTCACCTACTATGACCCCAACGCCCCTGCAGCACCGGAGAATGTTCTCCCCATGATTGAACAACCCGCTTCTAGTGCGGTTACCTCCTTTGTGTCTTCTGTGGCACCCGGACTGTATTCGGATACACCAATGACCTCTACATTCCAGGCCATCCCACCACCGACACCGGAGACACAGGTCGCAAATCTCTGTACTGTTTCGCAGAATACGCAAACAGCCGGCGGTCAACCACCATTGATCCCCAGTCACATTGGTGTTACACCCATCCACACCATCCCCTTCCTATTTCCTCCTTCGGGTGTAGTAAGCGCCCCGGTTATGGCTACCCTTAGCCTACCCGGGCTAACATTGGGATTACCCGTGTGGTATATTCCGCCTCCCGTTCGATTACCGACACCAGACGTCATCCTCCAACCGGTACAACCTATTGTTACCACAAATCAACCTCCTCCTGGCGTCGCGATCCCTTCGTCGGCAACGACACCTCCTCCTAACCTCAATATTCCTTCGTCGTTAATGAAACCTCCTCCGGGTCTCACGATTGCGTCGACGTCAAAGGATCCCCCTCTCCTTGCTAAGCCCACTGGGGGCAGAGGTCCACAACCCTACACTGCCATACCACCTCCTAAGGCAGCCAAACCCCCACCGGTGTTTCGAGCTCCCCCCAAATGTTCATTATGCGATGAAATTGGCCATCCAACTCATCAATGCCCACATTTACCGGCACTCCAAGAACATATGAATATGTTGGACGATGACATCGGCATCCCGGTAGTCAAATTAGAGCCACCTCTACAGCCTCGCGACAAATCACTGCGCACTAACCATCCTTGTGCTATATGCAGTGTCTACGGCCACTACTCACACCATTGCCCTGATCTACCAGACTATAGAGCAGCGCTGTACGAGTTAAACAATGCCGATTTAGAGATATCTCCTCCCCTCATCGAGGAGATTCACCCTCCACCATCATCCTCGTCAGAAGAAGTCAATACGATATATATGATTTCGACAACCTTCAAACCAGAACCCCTTGATTTATGGTCTGACTACTTCAATACTGACGAGCAGATTTTGGAAACACTCACTGCACCCGACTACCCTTGGGATGATATGCATCATCGCTCGTACTTCCTCCCGGAAGCATCTACCTCCACCGCATCCAACCAGCTATCAGTCGAGTCGAAAGACTTCATACCTGCTAAGGTCGATTGGTTAAAGGACCCCATCCCAGCACCGGATGCCTTTGAAGAAGGGAACATGTCCAACATTTCCCCCACCATACAGATAGACATTTCCATAACACCAGGGAAACCTGAGCTCATCTCGCTGGGCGCATCTTGCACTCAAGCAGAAACCCAGGCATACAAAAAACTCTTTCAAGAGTTCCGAGACGTCTTCGCCTGGTCCTATACCGAGCTGCCTGGTCTCGACCCCGCCATTATTGAACACCATATCGATACATGGCCGGAAGTACCCCCTGTTCGTCAGAAACAGCGACCTATTCACCCTGCCAAGCTCCCCGCTGTCAAGGCTGAAGTCGAGAAACTTCGAACAGCAGGTTTCATCTACCCTATTCCATACACCACATGGGTGTCGAACCCCGTCCCTGTCAACAAAAAGCAAGGCACCCTTAGAGTATGCACTGATTTCCGCGACCTAAACCACGCTTGTCCAAAAGACAATTTCCCCACGCCATTCATTGACCAACTCATTGATGAGTGTGCGGGCCATGAGGTCCTATCCTTCATGGACGGGTTTTCCGGATACAACCAGATTCACATCCGCAAGGAGGATCAGTACAAGACTGCCTTTACCACCCCATGGGGCACCTTTGCCTATCGAGTCATGCCCTTTGGCCTTAAAAATGCTGGTGCCACTTTCCAGCGAGCCATGACCTACTGCTTTCACGACTTGGTCCATATCCTGCGGGTCTATCTTGACGACCTCACAGCGCGTTCCCGAAAACGATCAGACCACCTTACCGACCTCCGGCAAGTTTTCCTGCGTTGTCGTAAATATAAAATCCGCTTGAACCCACACAAGTGTGTCTTTTGCGTCCCGGCAGGCCGGTTGTTGGGTTTCATTGTTTCCCAAGATGGGATCACTGTCGACCCCCTGAAGGTCAAAGCCATCTTAGAACTCCCCCCTCCTCGCACGCTTCGACAGCTTCAGAGCTTGCAAGGGCGGTCCAATTTTCTTAGGCGCTTTGTTCCTGATTACGCCACCAAAGTCCATGGATTCTTACGCTTACTTCGTACCCACATACCCTTTGTTTGGGACGAACAAGCGGACACGGCATTCGAAGCCCTCAAGAAGGCTCTCACACAAGCTCCCTTGATATCCCCACCGGATTTCTCCCAAGACTTCACCCTTTACGTCTCGGCATCCGAACATGCCGTATCCGGAGTTTTGGTCCAAGAAGATGCTGCCCACAAAGAGCATGTAATTTATTACGTCAGCCAGACCTTGTCTGGCCCACCTCTACGTTACCCATATGAGGAAAGATTAGCCCTAGCTGTAGTCTTTTCCGTACAAAAACTACGACACTACATTTTGCTTAGTCATACCACGGTCGTGGCCGACTCCAACCCCATGGTCTACCTCCTCACCAGGAGACTCCTTCAGGGTCGTGTCGCTAAATGGGTCATTATCCTCCAGGAATATGACCTTACTTTCAAGACTCCCAAAAGCACCAAAGCCCTCGCGCTTGCTCACTTAATTACAGATCTCCCGTCCTCTTCGACATCACCCGTTATCCATACGGACCTGATTGACGAGCAGATCTTCGTCATTTCGTCGGACGACCCTTGGTACGGAGACATTTTGACTTACCTCCGTACGCAAAAATTCCGACCACACATCGATCGTGATGGACGCCGTCGCATACGACACCACGCACCCCGATACCTACTTATTGGAGATGTACTTTACCGACGCGGCGTTGATACTATCTTACGCCGCTGCCTATCCCATAGTGAGGCAGAACAAGTCCTCAATGATTGTCATAGCGGTGCCTGTGGAGGCCATTTCTCCGGCATGGCTACCGCCCAGAAAATCATTCGGGCAGGTTATTTTTGGCCATCGTTGTTTACTGATTGCATCACCGCAGTCAAGCATTGCCAGAACTGCCAGCTCTTTGCCCCCAAAGCAAGAACCCCCCCTGCCCCCCTTCATCCAGTCATCACTGTTGGACCATTCTGCAAATGGGCCATAGACTTCCTCGACTGCAACCCCCCGTCAGCCGGCGGTCACAAACACATCATTGTGGCCGTAGATTATTTCACCAAGTGGGCAGAAGCCATGCCGACCTATAACTGCAAAGCCGACACCGCGGCGCGGTTTTTCTTCAACCACGTCATCGCTCGTTTCGGAGTACCACAACAGCTAGTCTCTGACCACGGCTCTCACTTCGAAGATGCCGTCTGGAAAGAATTATCAACCATGTTGAAATTCGAACACCATTTCTCTTCCGCTTACTACCCCCAAGGAAACGGCCAAGTCGAAGCGATCAATAAAATCTTGAAGACCATTCTCCAACGCACTGTAGACAAGCACAAGTCCAATTGGCATCACATGCTTTTCCCAGCACTCTGGGCTTACCGCACATCAACCAAAACCGCCACCGGTTTTACCCCTTTCCATTTAGTTCACGGTGTAGAATCTGTCCTCCCTATTGAGTGCCAGATCCCAGCTTTACACATCGCCGTTGAGCTCCTACCGGATACTTCCCCGATCGAGCAACGTTTACTGCTCCTAGAGCAGGCCGATGAAGATCGGCGCACAGCCATTCAAAACATGGAAGCCGCTAAACAAAGATCGAAACTAAGTTACGACAAACGCGTCCACCCAAGAACCTTTTCGGAGGGAGACCTTGTCCTCGCTTACGATCAAGCTCATGATAAAACCGGAAAGGGGAAGTTCGTGTCTATGTGGCAAGGCCCCTACATCATACACACCTGCCTCGGGCAGGGGGCATACATTCTGACCGATTCAGAACGCAACACCTTACGCAACCCACGCAACGGGTTGTACCTTAAAAGATTTTACCCATAGAAAATCTCATGGACACCATCGTCCATTTTTTAGTATAGGCATACGTTTTTCGTTCACAAAAAATTTTCAAAAAAACTAAATATTTGTTTTCCCTGCATGACCACAGATGGAGCCTCTTCCACTCTGCCATATCGGTTTCGCTGATGGTGCAAGCCGTTGGTCTCCCAATCTCGCCTCCGCAGCTTGGGTAATATACTCCCCTTCACACGAGTTAATTCACATTGATGGAGTATGTTTAGGTGCCGCCACCAATAATCAAGCTGAGTACGATGCCGTGACCGGTCTCCTGGCCGCTGCTCTCCAAATGAGCATACGTCACCTCAACGTTTTCTTGGACTCACAGCTCCTAGTTTCCCAGCTCAACAATGATTACCAGGTACGCGATCCCTGTCTGTTCAGAAAATTCCTGCGCACTAAACAAATGGTTAGACAGTTTGAATCCATTACATTCACACATGTCCCAAGACACCTCAATAGTGTAGCAGATAATATGGCCAACAGTGTCCTCGACTGGCACACCAATCACATCATGTCATATCCATAAACAAACATGCATCCAGGTGCAAAACATGTGCCTCCACGGGCATATACAAAAAACCAATATTGCATCCACGTGCATAACATGTGCCTCCACGGGCATAAAAACAAACAAACCAAAATGATGCATCCATGTGCATAGCATGTGCCTCCACGGGCATATATAAATCTACAAACACACTGCATCCACGTGCATAACATGTGCCTCCATGGGCATATACAAAAGACAAAGTGCATCCACGTGCATACACAACAAAATATCCAAAATATATATCCACATATATATACGAACCAAATAGTCCACATGTCATAAGTGCCCTCAGCACTAGATATACACAAAATACATCTGTCATACAAAAAATGCTTCCCCATATGCTCATGAGCATTTGGGGGCAAGTACAATGACGTCTAAACATCAGGATCCTCCGGATCCTCAGGCTCCTCCTCCGGCTCCTCCTCCGCTGGACCAGCCGGGTCAGGAAGACCCCGAACTCGCCGCTCGGCTGGCCCTGCTGGGTCGTCCCTCAGACGTATCCTCCCCGGTGCCGGCTCTGCCGGAGCATCTCCTCCACCACCCCCGTGTCTCGCAGCAAGCACCGCTGCCCTCAACAACAGTGACTGCCACTCAGGCGGTGCACCGAGACATCCCTGCAAAATCTCCCGATCAAGGTCCCTCCAGCCATCCTCCGGAAGTCTAGCTACGATCCGGGCTAAAGTCCGTCGAACACCATCTATAGCATCGTCCTGAGGGCCAACCCCTCGCCCACGGGCTCCATATCCTCCACCACGAGGAGGACGTACAGGTACTGGGGGACGAGCAACCACCATCGCCCGCCCCTGCCGAGCCACATAATCAGGTGGTGGTACCGGACCAATATCTGCACAAAGCAAGTAGAACCATCAGATACTATACAACAGACATCATCATGATCAATCATAATACATATGATATAAACATCACATAAGACACAAAAACATACCATCTAAACTCCAGGCCTGTCCTGGGGCACGTGGCATCTCTGGGTCTCCCCGGTAGTCCATACCAGCGTATGGATAGTCCTCGATCACCAGTGGCATCTGCTCCCACTGCTGGAAAAAATCCTCTGTAAAGAAGCCACGGATACCACCGCCAGCACGAGGCATCATCTGCCCCCACCTCATCATACGAGGCTCGCTAGGAAGACCAGCACGAACCGGTACGTGTGGCCGTAGGGTCGGCACCCGCTCAAAGAAAAAACAACATAAAAATGAGGCGTAACAGAACTCACCTCCCTCTCTCACGGCCTTGTCCAGATCTCTCCGGACACCGGCCAAGAACATCTGAGCCCAAGCATAGTAAGTACCCCGTAGAACGGAGTCCACCAACACCGTCTGCCCCCCAGACATACGATGTGGTGCAGCAGCACCCAAAACCCTCAGAACACAGGCACCAACGGCCCGCATATCCCACTCACGTAGGAACTTCAGACTGATAGAGCTGTTTACCAAAACAGCGTCATCCCCACAAAAGGTCTGTAAGAGGTCCTCCATGTCCACGCCTGGAGGCAACCTCGGAGAGATATCACCCACCTCACCCAAGCGAGGCAAACCCGTCAAAAAATATACATCAGTGAGAGTAATCTCCAACCTCTCACCACCAATAATAAAGGCACCCTCTGCCGGCACCCACCACTGCACGAGCTTGTTCAGGAGTCTCCTCACTGAACGGATATAAGGTATCTGAGCGAACTTCAAGAGTCCGCTCATGGCTAGAGTCTGTCTCACCCCCCCATCATTCTCGATCCTCGCCACAATCTCGGCATCAATATCTCTCTCCCGCCATACGGACTGAGCCCTCCGCAACATCCTGCCAAGAAAACACAGAAAATTTTAGCCCCAGCATAAAAAATTTTAGAAAAAAATCCCATCGCGGCTTTTTCACAAAAAGCCGCGATGACCATCGCGGATTTTCCACAAAAGCCGCGATGACCATCGCGAGTTCCATAAAAAAACTCGCGATGAACATCGCGAGTTTCGTCCAGACAGTCGCGATGAACATCGCGACTGTCACCCATGAACACGCGATGAACATCGCGGGTTCCGACCTCACAGTCGCGATGAACATCGCGACTGTGAGTCTAAAACCCGCGCGGTTCATCGCGGGTTCCGCCCCGAAACCCGCGCGGTTCCACGTTGGAGAGTCAACGTGGAGTTTCGCGGCTTTCGGTATAATTTTATCCCTTTTTCGGGCCGAGCAACCCCTTTTACGAAAAAGGCACTTAGGGAGTTTCTGTTAAGCTCTTTTCTGACTCCTAAAACAATGAAAAGATCGCCGAGCAATCTTGCTTCCTTTCATGCTCGATAAACATATCTGAAAGGGCGTCTACCTGGTATAAGTTTACCCCTTTTCCGGACCTCGTAGACTAATTACGAAAAAGGTATACTCTAGTCACATCGGCTAGAAGAGTTCTCCATCCGCATCAGTTTATGCTTTTTCGGGCCTTGGAGACTAAACTACGAAAAAGAACACCGACAGAGTCCACTTACCGTTTTCAGACTCTCTAAACATGAAAGCAACCATGAGCATCAGCCGTCCTGGGCTCACAAAATCCACAGGACCGTACCATTTCAGAGCACACTTTTTCCCTTCTTGGAGCTCATTAAAACTACGAAGAAGGAATCAATGGTGCCTCTTGGCTACTCGCATATCAGCTTCCCCATTTTTTGGTCGCCTTTGTTAAGAGTATTCTGCAGTATGTCACCCTGAAACTCCCTCGACAGCTACCATCAGCTTGTCCTCCCCCCCCAGAGTCAATATATACCATTCAGTCAAAGATGATCCCTGCACCTACAAGTCAGTTCCCTACACTGCCAGGTCAACCACGTCATCATGCTCTGAACAAAGGAAGTTTGAGCCTACCCATTTTTTGACCCAGTTATTTCCCATCCCCACAAGTATGTCAGTCCTACCAGCAGTACTACATCACTTCCGTTTACACCTCGCGCTCCTAGCAAGGAAACATCATTGCCTTGTTAGTTGCTGGTCTCCCTCTGTCGACGACAACCACATTTATTCCAGAGGATAGACCTAGAGGCCCCTGTGTCTTGGACTCATTACCATTTATGATGCGTGCCTACGAATCATTTCGAGAGGAATCCTCAGTGCCTCTCCCAATGGTTGTTTCTCACATGCTCGACTTCAACACCCTGATCGCATCGTTGAGACTCGCACAGGGTATTGGTCCGTTCAGTTATTAGTCGAAGACCCCGGATACCTCCTGACTCCTCCACATTTGAGAGTCTTCCTATGGATAATATCAGTTACACTTTTCCTATAGTTATCCGGGCTGCGCATGGCGACAATATTCAGATTCACACCTGTTTCATACTCCCTTGAGTATACAGTTACATTTATTCCCAGATTTGACTCATAGTCTTTGAGTCCCTACAGATGTTGGACACCTTCAGTTTCAGCAGTTCCACAGTTGATCCAGTGTATCAGTTATTGAGATCATTCTTATTGAGATCATTCATGATCATGAGTATATCCCACAATCATGTCCCCTCTGGACCATTATGATGTACCAGTATATTTCTTCACGTATTAGATCCCCCTTCTTGGGACTAATTGTTTTGTATATGCCTTGATACGAGCATGGGAATGCCCGCCTCGTCCTTTATCAGAGATTATACCTCATTCATATTGAGGCCATGTAATATTTTTTGTTTTTGCAGCTTCCAAGGGCCGTGGCTCCAGTCTCCAAACGGTCTCTTCTCTCCCCTAAACCCCAGAAAAAGGACAAAAGAACTATGATGTCTATCGGCCATACGATGAGCTCCTGCCCTCACACATCAGGGGGCAATCTGTTAACACCTAAAAAGTGCTCACTAGCTCACTCCCTTACTCACATGACCCATTTGCCCACTTTTCCACCATCTGAGCCTCTGAAACCAACAAAAGGTCACCAAAAGACCTTGGTACACCCCTTTTTCCATTAAAAAAGATTATTTTTCCAAGAAAATCATAAAAAACCCTCAAAAAGGGTCCAAATTCCCAAAAATATTAAAAAGGGAATTAAAATATTATTTTTATTCAAAAAGGAAAAAGGAGGGAAAATTACCTAAACCATGTTGGTCAATACCATTGGTTTCCACAAAACCACAAATGGTATCTCCCACCACCAAAACCTATAAAAAGGTGGTAGGGGCTCCTCATTTCACATCCATCCATTATCTCATCCTTATGCTGCTGAAATCTCCCATGAGCACTTTTAGCCATTGGAGCAACCTTGGAGAAAGAGACCTATTGGAGTTTGGAGCTACTCATCTTGGGAGTTGCTCAACATCAACCTTCACCATTGGAGGTAATATCGCAAGCACTTGCTTGCCCCCCACTTTTCAATACAAAATTTATTTCTTATGTTTCTTGTTCTTGATTTTGAAATATTTACATTATTTGCTTAGATTCTTGTTTAGATCCATGAAAAGTATTGTTTATTTAGTTTATTGTTTTTATTTCTATTGAAACTGCTACTACTAGTTAGTAGGTGCCCATAGCACTAAGCTTGGTTGCAAAACCGAGCCAACACCTGGTGGGAGGGGAAGCCCAAGCTGGATATCTGAAAAACGTGTGTGAGCTCTACGACCCAAAGCTCGGGGGAGGCCATGCGACTGAAAGCATGAGCCTATGGTTGGGTGGCGGAGCTAACGGTTGCTTCGCCAATGGTTAAACGAGCTTTGCTGGTTATGGTTATGGTTTGTTTTAATTTGCTAGTTTATTCATTTATTTAGTTTATTTATCGAGTCATTATGCTTCTAATCTCTTTTGTAGCAAGTGGTTGAGTTTCAGGTTAAACAACAAAGACCCCAGAGGAGGGGCTCTACATTTGGTATCAGAGCCAGGTTGAGCCTTGAGGGCACTCGACTCATATTCTATCAAGGGGTTGTCAGTACCTTCGTCAAGGGGATCGATGGGAGCATGGATTCAGCTGCAACAACAATGAACATTCGACCTAGAATTCAAAGATCTAAATCAGGTTAATTTTTTTTTTTTTAGTTAATTTCTTTCAATATTTGAGACCGATATTGTTGTTCTTATATGTATGATTCGACCTAGTTTTGTAAAAATAAACATAACCCTGTTTTATTTGTGGGATTCGACTCAGTTCTGCTAAACACGTATAATTGGGTTTTATGTATGGATCGATTTGGTTGTAGGAATATATATATATATATATATATGACTCTGTAAGATCGATCTAGTTCTGCGAAAAAAAAAAAGGAATATTTACAACTCTGTGTTACCTCTGTGGTTCGATTTGGTTCTGTTAAATGTATAACTCTTTTTTTATATATATGTAAAAAAAAAATCGATCTAGTTTTGCAAATTACATAAACTCTGTCTTCTATTTCTATATACTTTCAAACCCTTAAGATTCATGGGAAGAGTTCGATGTGAAATCCCGAATGTTGTTGTATCTCTGCGTTTTCTATTTCTGCGACTGGCTGAGATCTTCATACCTCAATCTCTGCATTTCCATTTAAATCTAGATGGCATTTTTATTTTCAGACTTGTTTTGAGTTCGACGATTCCAATTTCTAACAAAAACACTTACAGTTTGAAACCCGATTTCATCTCCAGAGTCTAGTACTGTCGTTGATCTAAATTTCCTGAGATATAAAACACAGATTGAAACTCGATTTCATTCCTAGAACTTAAATTTCCGTGATCTATTTCTTTTCGGTATTTTAAGTATCAATTGGTGATCCGATCTCTTGGCTGAATCGATTGTTGTAGTCGATCTATCCTAAAAGATATGGATCAGCGTATTTCTTCCATAACTTCAAATTTTGAATAGATCTGGATTATTTAACCCTGTGATTACAATCCAAGGTCAATGACGTTTGAGCCCTTTTCTAACCCTCTACGTCTGATTCCATTCTGTTGATTGGTGCTTCAATTACATTTCCAGAAGACAATTGCACACTCAGAAAAGAACTTCGATTGGAACCCTCTGCATTGATTTCATTTCAGATTGACCATTTGCACTCAGAAAAGAATTTCGATTTTCAAACCCTCTGCGTTTGATTCTTTTTATTGGCATTTCAATTTCATTCCCAGAAGATAATTGATGCATCAAATTTGATTTCCAAACCGTAGACTTCAACCATCTAAATCTTCTTGGCGTTTCCAAGGTTGTGTTATAGTTCAAATTGGTTGGGCGTTGTAGTTTCCTACGCGAAAATGTGTTAACTCATTTAATTGGACCTTGATTTTCTCTCTGCTTACTTTGTGGAAGAAACCAATCGGCGTTTCCAATATATGGTAAATCAATTTTGTATTGTTCTGTTCTGTCTATGGATTTTGGAATTTCTTTCCTTATCTCCAGACAGTTGATAACTGAAAGTAAGCTCCTCCTTCATTAGTCGCTGGAATGATAAAAATAGTTCAAACCTTCGATTGCCTCAGGACCCTTGCAGTCGAAGTGAGGTCGTATTCTCACCTATGTCAAGGAATAGTGAATGTTCCGTTTCTTGCTGAGCAAATTCAAGTGTTACACCTTTGCATTAACGATTTGCCAGTGATACGCCCAGGATTGGGTAAAGAAATGGAATTCCGCTCATGTATTATTATTTCTGTATTTGTTGAACTTTCTAGAAATGTGTTGATTCCAGGATCCTTACCATATAATAATAGTGTTCTGTAGGTAATGCGCCCAGGTTGGGTAAAGAGTAAAGTCTTGCTCTCATGTTTATTATGATAGTATTTTACTATCCCCAGAAATGTATTCGATTGCTTGATTTTTGTCCATTTGTCGAAAAGTGATTTGCATGTGATGCTAGACTTAGTTTTAAGTTCACTAAAACATATATCATTAAAACCTACCACTAGTGTATTGTACCTTGCTGAGCAAAACTCTTACTGCAATGTATGAAATACCTATTTCGATAATTACTTTATACTATAGGTCGAATGGGGAGACTACTGAGTTGTGATCATTCCATTACATGGGTTAAGATGATTAACATTTGTGAGTAGTAGGTGTTAGAAGTTTTAGTTATTTTTCAGATTTTATTTATCAATACTTGAGATTTATGTTTGTTTATAATTGGAATTATATTTCTGGTATTTGGTAACTCCGTTTACACTCACTAGTGTTCCCATGACCATTATATCAGGATTTGAATTAGGTTTAAATTATTCATTCGTATTTTGCTAAAGCTTGGTGGTACATTATGCAATTAGGCGTGTATGAATTATCTGCTAAATTGATCGACTGGAAATGATAAATCCAGATCTATAGTTATTCTGTTTGTACTATATATTCGAATACTTTCATTATTTTATTAAATCTCTGTTTTCCCATTTCGTTGAATGAGAAATGCGTTTTCAGATCTAAAAACCGTGATGAGGTACTGATTTTATTAAAACTCTGTGCTCTTTTTCATTCAAGGGGAAATCCGTTCCAGACTTAAAAACCATGATAGATTATTGATTTTATTAAAGCTCTGTGTTCTGATTCATTGAATGGGAGATGCGTTTTTCAGATTCCAAAACCATGATGGAGTCTTCGTGTACTAGTTCTTAAAATTTTGGTGTTTTATTTAATTGCGATTTGGGGAATGATTCTCGTTTTGTGTTTGACTGTAGATGATCTTCAAAATTTTTGTTCATCATATTGGCGTTTCTCCCAGATCTCATAACCCATTTAGTAAGCTGACCCTTTAAAATTCCTGTACCTTTATTTCGAAATTTTTAAACGGCATTCTAGATTTCTTGATGTGAAATGTAAAACTTGATTTTAAACCCTCTATATTGTTGTGTCGGAAACTATTTAGCATTTCCAGAAATTGTATCATTTTGTTGCCAGGAAGGTTCCTTTGCCATGGGAGTATCCAGACTTTGTTCAAACCCATGCTTATGGTCTCGCTTGCCCTGGAAATACTTAAACACCCACACCAGTGCTGCGATAACCAGCCTACCCAAGTTTTAATTCCTAAACTGTAAACACCACCTTGCTGATGACCATAGAATTCATATTGGAATTTGTTACAACGATCGCGATAATCACGCCGACTTGATGATGTCTTCCACTGTCAGTGGCGTTACTTGTGCGATCAGGCAGTTACTCTAACCGCATTCGATGGGATATATTCCAGTCGCCGAGATCTGCTTAGTTCAACTTCACCTGAAATCTAGGGATTGCTTCAGTAGCAGGTGGATCGATGGCTACTTGCTGTCGATTACCATTACCAGGGAGTAGGTTGGAACCTGATCGCCACCTGTCGAGAATTCCAGAAGGCACATGAGCAAGGCATGCGACCAGCGACTTGGCGTCTAGATGATGAGCTAGATCAAAAATGTTTATATTTCAAAGGTAAGAATTGGAATGTGGTACATTTAAAAGAAGTCATTTTATATTTCAATTAGAACATAAAAATGAAATGCTTTAATATGTTTTGAAAAAAAAAAAGAAAAAAAAAAGAAAGAATTGAAATAATGCGCATCCATTATGTTAAGTTATGTTGCAAAAGAATTGAAGTGAAATGTTATAGTTATGTTTCAAAAAAAAAAAATTGGAATGATATGTTTTAATTTAGATCAATGTCCTTATTTAATTATGTAGTGAATCTCATAATACTTATTTTTGAATTTATTGACAATGGCTTTTATTACTATACTGCTTGAATGTAATGAGAAAGTTGGGATAATTATTGATTTAAAAATAATACCTTTATTTATCATAATCTCATATCGTCTTTTGAAAACAACGAGAATGTATTTATTTATTATTGTATTGATTTAAAAACATTGTCTTTACTTATTATAAGCTTACTTTGTCTTTTGAAAATATTGAGAACGCTATTTATCTATTATTTAGTAAATCTCATATTGCCTTTTTAATTAATGAGAATGTCCTCTATTATTTAGGAATACATATTGATTTGAAATAATGTCTTCTACTACTATTTAGCGAACCTCATATTTAAAAATTATGGAGAATGTCTTTTTTTTTTTTTATGGATTGAAACAATGTTTTATTATTATTTAGGAATCTCTTCTCGTCCTTTCAAAATTATTAAGAAGGCATCCTTAATATCGGATATATACGTATTATGTATAATTGAAACTCCTCAAAACTATATGTTGATAAGTTGGAGTTAAACTAAGTAGAGAGATACGTTAATTTATGTTAATTATTCTTAGAAACCCATTCGAGTCACATAGGAGTCATAGGATTGGTTAAGATGTTTACTAATGGGAAGGGGAGTGTATGCATCATCATAATACGTGTATCATGAAGTGATGTCACTTGGATTATGGATAAGAGTTATAGGTTACCTTTCGTCTTTCGTGATAGTGAAATCTTTTAGGAGTTATGACTTGTAAAAAAAAAAAAAAAAACTAGACAACACCGACCCTACATTTGGTACAAAGGATCATTTAATATTTGTGAAGAGTATCTATACTAAGTAAGGTAAATCGTTTACCTCGTAACATGCATAGTTAATATATGTCGTAGATATCATATGTATAAGATGTCGAGAAAATAAAACAAAGCTTGATTCAAATTAGTTAAGGTTGAAAGGGAGAGAATTAAAGTATAAAGGATTGATATGTTTTCTAGATCGAAGTATGTAATTTGTTTAAAGAAAGTCCCTTCATTTCTAGAATTATTTAATTAATTTAGTGGGGAAGTGGTAAAATAGATATAGGTTAACTTTTTTTTTTTTGATACATTGATCTGAGAAAAGTATTTTCATTGGTTGAATTATATGAATTGTTGACCATTTTGGGATATGTACACTTCACTCATTTAGGGAAAAAGGAAAATAGTTATTAAAACATATATAAATTATGTTTAATTTGTGGAAGGTTGAGATATGTATACTTTGTCTCAATAAGGGAGGGGACTTTCATAAATGCAATTCTATAATCAAATTACAAAGGTTATGTTTCATTAACATGACTTTTATATTATTGAGATTACACTCTCTATTATATACATGTATATGTATCAATATAATGTCTTTTTAAATCTTTTTGAGAATGATTCTTACACTATTGAACTAAAAGGATTATGTTCCAATAGAATGTAAGACATAGTTATTGTGGATGGATTTGAGGATAGATGACAAGTAATGACCATATATGAATTTAAGAAAGAAGTGGTTAGATAATTTTGAAGGTGGGATGCTTATGATTTACTATCAAGAAGCAATGAATATATAATGTTTAATAATGGGAGATTGTGACTTGTGATGAGCAATGCATGGAGATCGACGTGAAAAAATCAGAGCTGCAGTTTTACTTATTCTCCTTCGGCAATGATACTTCCAGCTTCTCGAACAGGTATGCACTACTAGTTGTAATCATGCTTTGGATTGTGAAAAGAGAGAAGTTATACTTATGTTGAATTATAGAATCTTAGCTGTACTTGAGTTAGGAAGAGAATAAAACCCTACATAACTTTGTTTATAAAAATTTGAGATCATACTTTAAAGAAAATCTGAGATTATACTTTTTAAATGGCACTCCAGTATTTAATTGTACCTTGGATTATGAGAAGAGAGAGGTTGTATGTGAGATTAGTTTATAAATGGCTAAGTTATGAATTGAAGAATATAATTTGGAGGGGTTAACTCTTATTTTGAAATTCAGATATTGTTTAAAATATATGATAGTTATACGTAACTATAGAAAATGAAGGAATTGGGATTAAAGATTGTGTTAGTACTTTAGGGATTTACATAAATGAAATACTTAATAGTTTTGTTGAATGGAAAGAATTTGTTGTAGACGATTTCAATCCCAGTTAAAATTAGCAATGTCAAGGGAGAACTGTTGTGGGGATTGCAACACTACGAAAGGTATGATTTAGTTATATTACCAATTCTGCGATTTATACTTCTATGAGGGTAGAAAACAAGAAAGGAAATTTTATTATAAATTGTGGTTATGTTGAAGAAATGAATGTGGAAAGAAAGTGAAAACTCACCGTGGGAGCACATGAGACTTAACTTCGGGACGAAGTTTTAATAAGAGGGGGTGTATGTAATGCCCCTAAAATGACTGTGGACCTTAAGGGCACTTGTCGAGTGACCCAGCCGACCAACTTCGATAAAGTGGTTTCTTGAGCCTTGATATGTCTTAAAAGATTGAGGAAAACCTGAAGATGTGAATGACGACAATAATTGATAAATGAATTAAGGATTTAAATTATATATGTGGAGTGGTATAATTGATTGATTAGTTCTTGCTTAATGATTAGCCCTGATTGATCAAGTCAAAGTATAGTAGGACAGCTACAACCTTAGCTTTGTGACTTGGGAGGATGCAACTGAGATGCATCATAGCTTTCCGCATTTATTCTGAACTTCGGGACGAAGTTCTAAATAAGTAGGGGTGTATGTAGTGCCCCTAGACTACTATAGACATTGAGGGAACTTGCTTAGTGACCCGACTGTTTCAAACATTAATAAAATAATCCTTTGATTTTATTTTGAGTATATTTATGATTACCATTGATTGTAAATCAATAAAATAATGATTTATGTTTGTGAGAAATGTGTGTAGCGATAGGTGAAACGGTTCACCGAAGGACACACAAAGGAACATGAAGGGTCGTAGAGTACGGGTAAATCACACACAAGGGAAGCGACGACTATGTCGACTTCCGACGAGAATACCACGCATGAGCAGATAAGCATTGATCCGCTTGCTCAAGAGGAATGCGTGAGGGCGTACGAGGTGGGCCACGACGGAGCTGGTCACGTACGAGTTGAGGGGTGCGCAGTGAGAACGGACTCACTCCTCAGCGCCATTAGTCCCTAGATAGCATGTAGACGGAGGATGGATGGTAACGATTCCTAAAATCCCTACAAGAGTTCCCGCAAGTCAAAATGGAAATATGATGGTAGAAGGGCCCAACGATGAGGTACCCTGTCGAGAACGGAAAGAATGGACGCAAGGACCCAACGAGGTGGTACCATGCCAAGGAATGGAAATCTTGGATGATTGGACCCGACGGAGTGGTGCCATGTCTGAGAATTAAAAATTAAGGAACCATGAGCCCAACGACGCGGCACCGTGATCCTAGTGAATTTGATTGTTGAATTAAAATGCATAAAAACTTAGGAGAATAACTCTAGATTATTACTTAGCAAATGCATAACAATAGCTAAGACATTTGCACATGAATAGTTATATTTTGTTGAGCATTTAAAATAATAGAAATTATTATTTAGGAGCAAAATAGATTAGACACCTAGTCAACTAAAAGCTAGGAGCTGATTAAAATATCTGGGGGACAAACTAGAGCAATCTTAGGGATGTAGGTGCACTTCCTTGAGAAACTGACACTTGGATGGGTGAGTGTTTTAAATAATTAAATAATTAAAAATATTTAATTATGCATGAAGCGACATGTGTCGCAAGAGATTTCCCTTTATAAGGAAAGCTTAAGGAATGGGTAAGGGGCCCATGATTTGGACGATTGTCGTAATTTTTGAATGCCTCAAAGACTTGCTGCTATCTAAGGGTTTGGCTGAGAAATCCTGGTGGGAGGGGAAGCCCAAGCTGGATATCTGAAAAACGTGTGTGAGCTCTACGACCCAAAGCTCGGGGGAGGCCATGCGACTGAAAGCATGAGCCTATGGTTGGGTGGCGGAGCTAACGGTTGCTTCGCCAATGGTTAAACGAGCTTTGCTGGTTATGGTTATGGTTTGTTTTAATTTGCTAGTTTATTCATTTATTTAGTTTATTTATCGAGTCATTATGCTTCTAATCTCTTTTGTAGCAAGTGGTTGAGTTTCAGGTTAAACAACAAAGACCCCAGAGGAGGGGCTCTACAATTTTAAGGTGGTATCCCAGAAGAAACCGAAAACCCCTCTCCAAGGCTGTACACTAAAGGAATGCGTAAAACAAACCAAACAGAAATAAATAATCATTATCTAACACATGCAGGGAACACGCAGATAGTATCTCTACGAGGCACAACAGAAGGAACCCTGTCATACCACCGTGCCAGAAAAATCAAACAATAGGCAGACAGGAACCCGCAGTTGACATGGATGCTAAAAGCAAAAGGGCGGAAAATACATGTAGAAATCTAATAAATTGGGATCCAGCTTTGCTGAAGCTGTCCTCTCCCCTTCTAACACTGCCAAGATTTGATATCTTGATCGCATAGGATCGGGCTTTTCTTCCCAGCCATCCCTTCCCCCTTCCCTCTTAAACCATTTTAAAAGTGTTCAAGTTTTCATCTCCTTGGAGAGTCGGTCTCGGCTAAAGGATCCTCCCGCCACATGGAGTCCCAGAACGAAGGTTAGCTGAAGGTGCGACGGTGGCAACCATCAAGAGCCTCCACGGCGTCTTCACAACTACTCCATTCCGGTGGTGGGGAGTTAATGAAATGAATCAACAATCACCTACTTCTTCTATGGTTCGCCCTCCGCTGTATAGTATACTTTCTAAATATTATTTCACATAACAATATACTTCTCTAATCCGCTTTCATACGTGGGGTGTTTTTATACTCTTTTGTTTTGTTATAAAGGAGGATTATATTCTTTTACAAAATGGAAACCCTCCACGATCTATATATATATATTTATTATAATTGGTGTTATCCTGATCACTTCAACATGTGAAGTTCCTATAGTAATACTTAATGATTCACTTGCTCATCGTTATTTAGTTGTTCCCTTATAAGCTACGACTTATAACAACCTAAGAACAGAAATAACGATACGTTCAAGATCCACTGGTGGGGCTTTGGCCTTGAGCTCCTCACCAAGGCCTCACACTTAGTTCAATATACATTTCCAATTCTAATAGGGATACAAGGAGGGATATTACATCCTCCTCCCCTTTAAAAATAACACCGTCCTCGGTGTTCATACTTTTTAGTAGTTCGCTTGCTTCGTCATCTCTATTTTTACCCTTTCTGGCCTTTCAAGAATTTCTCGCAAGTCGTTATGGATCACACCTGAGTTTTCGACTACAACAACGGTTTCAAGGGAAATGAAAAATAATAATAAAACTTTATCATCAACTTCATAATCAAACTCAGAAACATAAATCATGAGTTCTTTATTGCACATATCACTTGCAATATTTAGAATAGATCTAGCGCTCCATGATTGTATACTGTTTTGACAAAATCAATAAACAACATTCACTTGATCCAGGAAATTCTTGCCTAACACCTTAGTGCTTACGCAACAAACATTTCTCTCATGTTTTGCCTAACACCTTAGTGCTCACACAGCAAACATTTCTTTTATGTCTTGCCTAACACCTTAGTGCTCACGCAGCAAACATTTCTTTCATGTTTTGCCTAACACCTTAGTGCTCACACAGCAAACATTTCTTTTATGTCTTTCCTAACACCTTAGTGCTCACGCAGCAAACATTTCTTTCATGCATACTAAGCAGCGTCCTGCCTCCCACATATACATTTTTTTATAGCTTGCCTAGGTCTTACAGCCAGCCGATTCTCCGAGAATCCTAGTGGTTGTTCAATCCCTGATTTTAGGGAGTATTTCAATGCCATTATGACACTCTTTACACAATTCCCCTCAAGCCTTCTTGCTTGAGTCCCGGAATTTATTTCCCCACAAGCCTCCTCGCTTGAGTCTGGGAAAATCTCTTACGGATTTATCAATGATTTAGTCATATTACCCTTTTATAACCATACGATTTCTCTGACCCATTTGGGTCTAGTTCTTTATTCAACAATAATTATCAAAATTAAAAGAAATAAATAGCAGTTTTGATGAGGATCCTAAATCCTCAGCCCCTCATTTTCACATGCATAATATTTATGCTCTTGTCTTTCCACAAGCTCCACAGAATTTTGACCATCTTCCAAGTTCACCTGTTAGTAACACTTTATATAACAAAATTCAATATTGTAAGTAAGAAATTCATCCTTCATACTACAATATCCGTACTTGATCATCTGTCATAAGCATTCTTTTCTTCTGAGCATAACTAGATTAACACATAATTCCTTGAACACAACATAACATTCTTCCTATAATGATCCATGGATATTATGCTTACTTTACCTCGGATGTTAGCTTTCGCCTTTTTAAACACCATTCCTATTTTAGTTATATCATACCACTCATTATCTTCAAACATACTTTCATAACGATAATCACATACATTCATGAGGGTGGCCACATATATATTTATAGTATGATTCTCATATGCAAAGGTGCAAATTAAATTGTATCAACACATATTAGTATTACACTCAATATCTCATGAAATTCATATACAATAGGAAAAAGAAAAGAAGTAGGTTGTCAAGGTATTTATGCACATAAGGTATGCTTCTATCTTATAAGTTTCCATCATATAGCCTTTATAACAACCATTCATTGTATCCCAACATCCATAGTAGAGATCACTGGAATATAAAATTATACCATATGCATTATACAAAAACCAAATGGGCTATAACAAAAAAGGAATTTCCTTGTCGTTTATCCAATAACATATAGGTTAATCTTCCATTCGAACTTCATCTAAACCTCACTAATATATAAGCCAAACTTGATTGCGACTCGTGCTTACCTTAGACCTAATGAAAATCCCAAATCAGCATGCCTCCTTTGTTATTTGACTGTAATAACATTTTACAAAACCTTCTCTACTCAATGGCCTTTACACTGCTTGTTCTATATCAAATAAGCATATCCCTAATCGCCTTAAATTAACAAAATTTATATGGGTTAACAAAAGTACCCTAATATAATATTCCCTGTAACTATGTCCAAATCAAAATACGTGAACCTCACAAATGTCCATCTTTGGTCAAATGATGGTAACAAAGTTCAACAAGTATATTTAATAAGTCTTTGTTCTTCTAGTATCGCATGATCGATGTCTTATGATTGTCATTTACCTTTATTCGCTAGACAATCGTTCATAAATCCTGGGCGATATCCTAAGTTTGACGTTTATGATAATAATTCAAAACAAGGCTCATTTCTTTTTAAAGCATAATTTACATCAACCCAAAATTCCTTGAGATCATGTCGATATGTTATAATTATCTAAGCATAATTAGTTCATGTGATTTCTATCTAATCCCTCCCCTAGGTATTTTAGTAGAAGGTAGAATTCAGTTTAGTCATGATACTCATTTATGCTACTTGATCTATTACATCAAGCCCTTTATACTTAGGATGATCTATATGACAACACTAGAATAATCCAAATGAGTTTTATATTACGCCTCCTCGTTAAAGTATTAGAAGAATTACTTAAATTCTCTTTATGATTTTTATATCATGTGTAACACAATGGTGACTAAAGGAAGGCAACTTTCTCTTTGAATTATGTTGACATCTTCAACTGATCAAGTTTATGGGTTGAGACATAGGCTTTTGTTTTTGCAGGTAGGATAAGACGACCATCAACACCATTAGGACACATTTTTACTCATTCACCTATGATTAACATTGAACAATTAGAAGATTAGTATGGAGGATTAGAAGTACTAGTGACCCTTAAACAAGGCTTTGAAAAACAAGTTCATGTCTATCATTCATGACCGAATACATGCAGTCACCCTACACAAGTACCATTAGAATGTTCAATCAAACCAAATAAAGTGAATTCCTTTAATTCATAACTATACCTTTAATATTCCAACATGAGAAGGACTTTTTCTATGCATTTTATTCCACCATACAAGACTAATACAATGTCATACAATCCAATAAACCTTCTATTCTTCAGCATGCAACCTAATGCAAAATACAAGACAAAAAATGAAGTATAATTTATATACTTACAGTTTAACCCGACGAGTAATGGAATCCCATATTTTGTAATCGGATAATGTACTCTCGTCCATTTGTTCCCGGCATTCAAAACAACAATTTGTTTGTTAGTTGCAGAAACCTACATACCTTTTTACCTTATGTTGAGCCCACTATTGGCCCGAGTGCTGAAACCTCAGCTCTGATACCATATGTGACATCTCCATATTTCTGATGTTATTTGTAGAAAATATAATTGAAGCTTTATGTAACCTCCACAAATTAAACGAGTTAGTAATTTGTAAATAATTGAAATCCTTCGTAAAAATTAAAACTAACTCCCTATCATAACATTTATATAACATTCATGTAATTCTAATACATTGATTCCAACTCTCATAATGAGACTCATCTATGTTGTAAATCATAGACCATTATTCATACCACTGCATAATGACAATTTAACGATCAATAAGGCTTTCTTAACAACTTGCTTGTTATTTATGGAATTTATTCTTGCAACACCATAATGAGAAGTAAACCATATAACACTTATGTCAGCTCTTCAATCTACTAACAAGGATTTACAATATTTATTCATTTAACTAACAATTTACTCAATGATATAAAGTTGACTACAATAGAGATGCATCTAACTAAAACAATGAGGCGTCATAAACACATGAAACAATATGTAGGTGGTTCACCCCTATTGGGCTACGTCCACAAAGGAAGGTCATTTCTTTCCTTTATTTACTCAAAAGGGATTACATCGTGCAATACAAATATTGCCATAATTCTTCTTCACTTTCTCATAGCTCCTCTCCTCGAGAGTATATTCCTGACATTTCAAGGTTACATCAAACTAGTACCGAGATCTCATCTTGGGTAAAATAACCTAGCCCATCCTTCCCACGTATTTCAACTTTACATTGATGATGACAAAGATTCAAACCAACTCAATATATCTAAGTTCGCACACACATATATATATATATGAGTCTATTTATTAACATACTATCCGTGTTTCTATAACTGTTCATAGAGATGGTATTTGAAGATAGAAATTCAATGCAACAATAAATAAGCCGAGATCTTAGACCTGAATGCGATGAATTCTTGGAAGTGAATCAACAAAATACCATGGCGTAAAGAGAACTTGAGGACTTACACGGAAAATTACTCTTGGCAGTATAGCTACTATAACTAATTCGACGGTACATGTATATTTTTCCACAGTGCTAAACCCTATAAAATTTTTGACATCTATATATATATATATATCCTTTGAACTAGATCAATTAGCAGAGATCTTACTTTAATCAATAAAATAGATTTCAGCATATCACCAAGATCACCAAGATCCTGAGCCTGAAACAATGTACAATAAGGGCATATGCATTCATTTGCAATACTATACAAAGTGATTACCGAAAATGGCGTTGCTCGTCGGTAGTAGAATATCAAACACTGCAATAACAATGTACTCACTAATATATATATATACCTACATATATATATAAAAATATATAAGACAGTAAATTAGGGATCAGCTTACAAGCCGCTCCTTTCCATCCATCACGCAGCAGTGTATGAGTTTAAAAGAACAGCATACACACGCAGCAGGGTATGAACTAGAAGAATAGCATATACCATAGATCTAGACAACATTCGCACAAAAACGAAGCAATATTGGAGATCCAGATTAATGTCATCAGCTTTAAAAAAAATAAACAAATGTCATCTCAGTTTATGAGTCTGGAGCGCCCTTCCAAATTGTAAGATACAATTGGGGATCTGGACACGCTAATCCAATCGAGAATTCAACGCAGAGATTTAAATACAAATTACAAATGGTTGGTGAGATTTAAAAACGCCCAACAATTTCTAAATGGGATCTGCGCATGTTTTTAAAGAAATTTTACAATTCGTTTTAGGAGATCTGGGATGCCAACAGGTATACAACCAAGTCTTTAAAATGATTTAAAACTCAAATCAAAAACAAATTCTGGAAATGTCAAAAAGAAATGGATCCACACAGAGATAATAGGATTCGTTTTATAAAATTCGGAAGTGCCAAGAAATGGATCTGCGCACAGCTTAAATGACAAATACAAATTGATCTGAAAGTTCTGGAAATGTCAGTACATTCATGGGATCATGGTGTGAGTTCAGAAATGAACTTCAAACACTAGATAAAAGAAGGCAAGCAACCAAACTCTGAGTTGTATATCACGTATCTGGTGGAAGAGTGAAAAGAAAGTGGTTTAACTAACAGAGGTAACTGCTAATGCTTGGAACGACATCAAGCTAGGCGCTGGCACAGAACATGGTGTAGAGACCACTTGTGAACCATGTGTAACATTTGAAACTTGCCAGGAAAAGGTAAATTTTGTTCCACCGAAATCTTGGATTAACACAGAGATTTATATTCATCATGCTAGAAGGCAGAAATAATAGTTTTGTTGTTTATGCTAGACACAAGAACTCTGATAATATTGCATGCAAAAGATCACTTACCCGTCCCAATGCAGAGATTCACTTACATCGATAGCAGTGGCGAAACTGGTCAAGCATCCAACATATTTTCTCCTTTAACGTAGAGATTGTTAGTTTCTGCAACCTTCATTGTTACCTCCGTCCACTTAGATCTGGATCTATCATGATTGATAGTAGTAGCAAAACTGGTGACGCATCCAACATAAACAGAACCCCAAATACAAACTCCAACATAAGATATATATATATATATATATATATATATATATAAGCAGGGGTCGCTGTGTTTTAATCTAGCAGAAAATTCATAAGTAGATCCTGAGATCCCTTTATTCAGTTGATAGAAAGTAGATCGGATCCCCGAGATCGCTTACCCATCCATATTTTAAGGTGGTATCCCAGAAGAAACCGAAAACCCCTCTCCAAGGCTGTACACTAAAGGAATGCGTAAAACAAACCAAACAGAAATAAATAATCATTATCTAACACATGCAGGGAACACGCAGATAGTATCTCTACGAGGCACAACAGAAGGAACCCTATCATACCACCGTGCCAGAAAAATCAAACAATAGGCAGACAGGAACCCGCAGTTTACATGGATGCTAAAAGTAAAAGGGCGGAAAATACATGTAGAAATCTAATAAATTGGGATCCAGCTTTGCTGAAGCTGTCCTCTCCCCTTCTAACACTGCCAAGATTTGATATCTTGATCGCATAGGATCGGGCTTTTCTTCCCAGCCATCCCTTCCCCCTTCCCTCTTAAACCATTTTAAAAGTGTTCAAGTTTTCATCTCCTTGGAGAGTCGGTCTCAGCTAAAGGATCCTCCCGCCACATGGAGTCCCAGAACGAAGGTTAGCTGAAGGTGCGACGGTGGCAACCATCAAGAGCCTCCACGGCGTCTTCACAACTACTCCATTCCGGTGGTGGGGAGTTAATGAAATGACTCAACAATCACCTACTTCTTCTATGGTTCGCCCTCCGCTGTATAGTATACTTTCTAAATATTATTTCACATAACAATATACTTCTCTAATCCGCTTTCATACGTGGGGTGTTTTTATACTCTTTTGTTTTGTTATAAAGGAGGATTATATTCTTTTACAAAATGGAAACCCTCCACGATCTATATATATATATTTATTATAATTGGTGTTATCCTGATCACTTCAACATGTGAAGTTCCTATAGTAATACTTAATGATTCACTTGCTCATCGTTATTTAGTTGTTCCCTTATAAGCTACGACTTATAACAACCTAAGAACAGAAATAACGATACGTTCAAGATCCACTGGTGGGGCTTTGGACTTGAGCTCCTCATTAGGGCCTCACACTTAGTTCAATATACATTTCCAATTCTAATAGGGATACAAGGAGGGATATTACACCGCTGCTGTCTCTGAGACTCTAAACCCTCAAGGAATTGTGCCATATCTGTCGTGTCAATGGTGATATCCGGTATCTGGGTAGGAATACGGGTAGATGGCCCTTCATCACGATAATGTACTCAAGCTACATCCCAACTATGTGTGAAATCCATTGCAGCATTGACACCCGCCTATTGCGATGCCTATGTAATATGCCATTACATGTAATAAGTTAGATTTATTAAAAATTAAAACTAAATTTAACATAATTTAAAAGCTATCCGTAAAAAATTGAAACATAAAGTACAAAAACGAATTACTAAATGTGACTAAATAACATGAATTGGAACATAAATTAAAACTCACGTGTGTCTCTGAACCCGGCTCGTCAGAACCTTCGCGGTCCTCATGTCCATAATCAAGATCTACCACCTTTCCGTTGCCCTGTACAATTTGAAATTCATTTGAAGTTAAGATCTACAACATAAATCTCGAAAATTAAGAAATAAAACACAAATTATTTAAACTGAGAAATAATATTCAAACACAAATTAAATTGGAACATAAATTATAACTTACCCCTATTGGCGGACCAATAGATGGCTCACTAGCAAAGAGTTGATCAATGAATGGGGTCCCCTACATGGATCAATGGAATACAAATCCCTTAAGTATTATTGACCATTCAATTTGCTACATTGATATGATGTAACATGAAGAACATATATACATAATTGTACAAAAGTATACTTGTCGTGTAGTGACGCATCTACGATATAATTGAAAGTATGCATCTCGCACTGACTCAGTATATCGCAGTAGGGTCTCGCGATCGAAAATCCTGAGAATGTCACTAGAGACATGGTCTATATCTAGCTCTGCAGGTGGAGGGTGTGGTCTAGATGCCTCTCCATGCGCGGCAACGACAACACTGCAGAAGGTAGTGAACAACGAGTCTGCAAGGTCAGCTCTAGCCTCTACAGCAAGCTTGGATGATTGTGCCACATCCCCCAACCTGATAACCGCCCTATCTGGAAGTGAAATCAACATCAAAGTAGGTGGCACGAAGGCAGGGTCTCTCCCAGCTCCAGGACATTGGTAGGAGCATCCCCTACCAGCCCCATTGAACTGGGACCCTGTGCTGGTGTAATCCGGGTGCATGTCCAAAACAAACTACGCATAAACATGTTTTTCAAAGTACAATGGGACCTGGTCATGGTGGGGGAACATGCCCCACGCTCCCATGAATCTATCATATATATGTGGTGCAACGACCTCCATCTTAAACTCCTTGAGTCTAAGCGGTTGACCGGGGGCACAGTCATGAGGGATGTCGAATAAAGCACCCTTGATGTCATGCCCTCTTATGGCGACTTTGACATCCTCACATTTTTGGATCCCAATGACACCATCTCTCCTCCTCTGGCATGAATGTCACCAAATGTCACTGAGAGGTCCTACCCTCCTGTAGAGGGTCAACATCTCATCAATTGCCGATAACATCATCGACAAAGATCGTCGTGTGGGAGAATCCTCCCTCAAAGTGCTCACACATGAGCTCACCCACTCTCGCTGGGAAATGATGTCAGTGAGAGTGATCTGTGCAACCTCATCATCATATGATCCCCCTGATGGGGCACCTACGATCCAAACCAAAACACAAATGTTACTAAAAATAAATATTATAACTTGCACCTGAAATTCAATGCATTATATACTAAAAATTTATTGAAAATGTGCTAACAAAAAATACGCACCTGATGCACTCGTGTCTTGTTGCACATCCTCCTCCTAGGGATCCACATGTATGTCGTCAGGATGAATCGATACACTATCTCTCCTGCTACCACTACCAGTGGAAGCCGACCCCGGCCTGGAATCACTCCTCGGTGAACGGGAGCATTGCCGATGGCCGCCCTGTTGGGCGACTTCAGATCCTCTAGTGCTTCACGGAGCACAAAGCATTGAATCTCTCTCTTCAGGACTATCTGCATCACATTTCAATTTCTAATTCTAATTTTGTTCCAAATTCTATTCCAAATTTCACATTTCAATTTCAAATTATCTCATTTCAATTTCAAATTCTATTCCAAATTTCACATTTCAATTTCAAATTCTATTCCAAATTTCACATTTCAATTTCAAATTCAAATTCTATTCCAAATTTCACATTTCAATTTCAATTTCAAATTCAATTCAAATATCAAATTCTATTTCAAATTTCACATTTCAAATTCAAATTCAATTCAAATTCAAATTCAAATTCAAATTTCAATTTCAATTTCAAATTTCAAATTTAAATTTCAAATCCAATTCCAAATTCAATTTCAATTCCAATTCAAATTCAATTTCAATTCCAACTCAAATTCAAGGCCACCACTGGACTAGAGTTTGCTCCTATTGATCCTCAACCATCGAGTGAAAGGAAGATTCCTACAATCATTGTTTTAGATTTTTGGATTCAATTTTGCAAGATTTATTTTTTCAGATTTGGCGTTTGATAGAGATAAGTGAGTTATTTGAATTGTTGAGTGAACTAAATGAATATAGCCTCAATGTTTAATATTGACTTCTGGAAATGATCTATTAAGCAAGTTGCATTAGTTTAGATGCCTAATTTTGCATATATTTTGTTGGTATCTCATAATTTTATAGACACCCCAGATTGATAAGTACAAATCCAACTCATGTCAATAGAGAACTTGGTGACAACATGGTCTTAGTAGCATGAAGGCATACAAATACATGATTAGTTTTGCATTGGAATTTTCTAAGTAGGGTGTGTTTTCTATAGATTTATTTCATTTGAATATAAATAGTAGAGTAGCTTTTAATTATTTCAATTTCATTTGGTGGTGCAGTAAGAACCACCCCATCCACTAACCATTGGAAGGATAAATCATGAAGGGATGCATATGAAGGAGGAAAAACAAGTAGAGTTTCAGGAGCTAAAAGTCTGAGGTTTGCATACGAGGTGAAATTTTTCTACTATGATTTTAAAGTTGTAGATTTCAAAATATAGAGAGTTAGCATATTCATGAGTATGCTCTCTTCCTATGTCTAGTTGTGATTTGAAAGATTAGAAAAGAAAAATATGGATACAAGTCTTTATATCAACTTGTAATTCTACTGTCGGGGTTTTCTGAAAAATTAAATCCATTTGCAATTCATGAGTGCATGATCTCTTGATGGGACATGTTCATAAAAGTAGACCAGTTTGGTTTAATAAAGTAGGCCAAGTATTTTGTACCATCAATGAGAGGTGATACCCCATGAGGCAGAAAGCTACGAATCTGTTGAACCAAATCCAAATCCAAACCAAATTCTCACCAAAGAAATGCATGTATACAATCATATCACAAATCAAAAGGAAAAAGAAAGAATTAGAAGCTAACAAAGTAAGCAAATCTTAACTGACAAGCAAAAGACTCATACCTGGCGAAACTTCAGCTGACTGCCGAGAGGGTCAAATGGACTCAAAATTTGAAAAGAAAGATATAGTCATGATCCTTGAGATGAACTATAGACAATGGTGTTGTAACATCTCCATGAATATGTTAGTATTATTTTGAAAAAAATAATTTTCTTAATTAGCACAATGATGTAAGGAAACTTTGCATGTGTATGTTAAGCACTTCATCTTTCTCATTGAGATCACCTTCAAAACTATCGTCAAAACTTCATACATTTATTTAATTAATGTAAAAATGACTTCTTCATGATTTAGGAAATTAATATGAATATATCTAAATCTAACAATACAACCATTACACAAAGGAGAGAGAGACCAGATATAACCGTGGTTCACCCGCTACCCGGGCTACGTCCACAAAGAGAATATGCCACATTATGTATTATTCATCCTGAATAGTGAGGGTTACAATCTGCAACTCCTTGTTTCTCTTGCTCTCTTACATCGTGAGAGTTTTCCACAGTATTCGGCGATAAACCAACTAGCATAATTATAGAGGAATTTCTCTATAAGTACAACACTGACTTTTCTCCCTGATATGATAAAAGAAAAACAGCCTTCAACAACCAGTAACTGCGATTTCACAATGGATATTAATAATAAAGCTGAAAACTATACTTTGGCAATTTATCTCATCCACAACTGATGTTCTACGATTTGGCTTCAACCAAATATATTGGGTACCTTTAACCCATTTCTCCTTATTGGCAGGTTACCTTGTATCAAAATATCCATTCATACTGTGCAGGTTTGTACTAGGACCTTGGTACCCATTTTCATTATTTATAGGAACAACTATAAGGTAAGTATGCCAATACAACATGAACCGATGACGACGAGTAGGGGTTACAAATGTCCATAAGTAAGCGTAGGTAATGGGTTTTGACAAGAAAATCAAACTCCAACAAGTGGCACAGAAAAATAGCATTTCTCTGTCGCAAAGTTTATGATGTAAAAGAAGTTATCTCAGCCCATAATAAAAAGTGTTTGCTCAGGCATTTGTTATGATACAGTAAGTACAAACAACACACGATGTTCATAAAAAAAGACTTCAAACAGCAGGTCGGTCCCGCTAGGATCCTTCCCTATTGCCATATAAATAAATTTTAACAGTCTTTAAAAGTATTTTGCAGAGATCTTCTTGATCGAGAATATCCATAGTGCTAAATGTAAAAGGAAGAGTAATTTGCTTCTGTGATTTTCCAGACAAGCGACCAAGTGAAGTAAGGTTTAATCTATAATATTCCCAGATTTTCTAAACAAGCCTGAACAAGAGTTGATCTGGAATATTTTCCAGGCATTCGACCCAAACAAGGAATGCAGAGTGTTAACTTCATTAACTGGGCGCTAATTTCATTAACTGAATAACAGTCTTTAAAAGTATTTTGCAGAGATCTTCTTGATCGAGAATATCCACAGTGCTAAATGTAAAAGGAAGAGTAATTTGCTTCTGTGATTTTCCAGACAAGCGACCAAGTGAAGTAAGGTTTAATCTATAATATTCCCAGATTTTCTAAACAAGCCTGAACAAGAGTTGATCTGGAATATTTTCCAGACATTCGACCCAAACATGGAATGCAGAGTATTAACTTCATTAACTGGGCGCTAATTTCATTATCTATGTGCTAACTTCGTTAACTGAAACCAAGTTCTGTAATTTCTCCAGCAATAATGGATGACAGTATTACAACTGTGTTTTTAATCTGACATGGAGATCTATGACTTCGGCAAGACGATTTCATCAACATCTAGGATATACATAATCCGCATGCAAACAGGGCTTTAGCATTTTTTCTTCAAACCAACATAGCATTGAAACATAACCTGAATCCTTAGCATACTAAACTAATACGTTTTCCAGGTGACTATCGAGTTCAGAAATCAACATATTCAGTATACCGACAGAGCTTTACGTTTTTCAGTCAAGCAAAACACATAGTTCAGTGAATATAACCCTATTCTTCAACATGTTAATCAGACTCACGCTTCCTGGATAACTACTGAGCTCAAAATCAACTTGATCAGCATGCAGACAAAAACATTAATCGGGATTTAGCATTCGCTATCCCTACAAAAAACATTAATCGGGGTTTAGCATTCGCTATCCCTACCACCGACGCTCTTCTGATTCCCAATGCGGCAAGAGTATTTTACATAAATATAATACATATACAATAGAACCAACCAAATGTTTTGTGTTCGGACTTCCTTATGAAGCCGTTCATTTCCAGAGCTTTTGTAGAGTATCGACCTTGCAACGAAAATATTAAAAGTAAAACAAGCCGAGAACCCATCCTTCCTCGCCCATTGTGTAAGCCGATACTCCACATACTTTGATGTACAGAGATCTATTTATAAAATAGGGAGAGAAAGTAATGCTATCAATCCAGAATTGTACGCATTTATACATATATAATGTAAAGCTATCCCACAACGTTATGTGCATCTCTCTCTCTATATAATTAAATTATATCGAATAGAGATCACTAGTACTCTATTCCACACCTCTACAAAAATTAAATGCATAAACATTATTCAAACCTTTACACATACTAGCAGCAATAGCGATTCGGCTCTGTTTGAGGAGGAAATTCTGATATCCCACCCATAGCTCCTCACTAAAGCAAGATCGCAGCTATCACAAACGTAACCTTCTTCCCTTTCTGCATTCGCCACTCTCTTTTCCTCAAAATCCACGCCCCTTACTCTCCCGCAGAGATCTACCAATATTTTTGAAATTCTCGCTGTCCCCTTTACGAAGAGATCTTCCCCCTTTAATATAGTTTTCCTCCTCTTTTCCAGGAACCACAAGGGCGCCGACTTACTATCGGATCCTCCCATCAAGAAAACGTACACCTCATAAGACGACAAGTGGAAATATAAGCATTGGAGCTGTCGTCCGTGACAACTAACTAGTTGTTTCGATGGTACTTAGGAAAGGAGACGAGTCCCTCACATATCAATCAGGCTCCACATGTCTTTCCTTCTATTTCCCTATAACCATAAATCAGGTGAAAATGCTAAAACGCACAAGGCTATGGTTATCTTAATGATAATTAAATTATCACTCTTCTATCCTAGAAGGGGAGAGTTTAGCTTCATTCTTAATAAGGTAAGGGTATTTTCTATCAAGAAGAAAAATGGTGAGCGATCCTTCAAAATACTACCCAAGGTCAACTAATTACTCATAATTAGTATAATCCATTAATGTTGGTGTGTAACATATATGATTTCACTTCTCCACTGTATAACGAGTATACCATTAGAGTTCCTCATAAGAGAGGTTCACACTTTTTTAAGGATTAAGGGCAAGGTGTAAAGATATATATATATATATATATATCTAATTATATATCCCTTCTTTCTCCTAAAGGTGTTAAGTGGAATACCTGGACTCTCTTACAAGAATAAGATAGAATCCTCGCTTAGTTCATCTTAGGATGATAGTTAACTTTATGGTTAAGGAAAGGTACCAGGAGGAACATAAATGGTTAGCGGCTAATAGCCAATGTCGTGAACCTATGAAAATGACACATGTTACTTAAAGTGACAATTTAATCGCCTCGCCAATTATCTGAGGTAGTAAGGTGATTCCTCGTTCTCTAATACTTAGTCTTCTTAGGAATGGCTTGTAGTTCTCATACTTCGCACTATCGTCAGCCTCTGACAACGACATAAGTTGCTTAGTCTCTAAGTTTCATAATTTCCGACTTAGTAATTGAGCCTTATATATTCCAGGATTTTTACTGGAGGGGCCTTGGCCTTGAGCTTCTCACCCATAAATCGGATACAATATTCAATTACATCTTAAAATAATAAGGAAATAAAAGGAGGGATATTACATCCTCCTCCCCTTAAAAATAACACCGTCCTCGGTGTTCATTATTTTTGGCAGTTTGTCCTCTCTTTTGTAGTCAACCTTTGCTTGTTTTTGTCATTTTTTGTTTGTCCTCCTTCGCACTTTCATGACTCTTTTTCAAGTCCCTCTCGATCACATCTGCATTTTTTACTACACAACCAAAATTCAAAGAACCGTAAAACTTATCATTAATTCCATAATATAAACAATGAGCCATTTTATTGCAGCATATCATTTGCAATTCATGGAATATCATTAGTCTTTGTTTGTGCTCTTATTATCACAAACACACTTACATTCAGTTCTCTAAGAATTGTAGACTGTTTAATTTAATCAACACATCAATCATTTGATCCAGGAAATTTCTTGCCTAACACCCCAGTGCTCATGCAGTAATCCTTCCGGCGATTTCTTGCCTAACACCATAGTGCTCACACAGCAATACTTTCTCCCATGCATACTAAGCAGCGTCCTGCCTCCCGCATATGCATTTTATTATAGTTTGCCTAGGTCTTTACAGCCCACTGATTCATTCGAGAATCCTGGCGGCTGTCCACTCCCTGATTTCCAAGGAATGTTTCCGTGCCATTAATGCACTATTACCTAATTCCCCTCAAGCCTTCTCGCTTGAATCCCAGAATTTATTTCCCCTCAAGCCTCCTCGCTTGAGTCGAGGAAATTCTCTTTCAATTTATCAATTATTTCGTCATATACATTTTGTAACCATACGATTACTCCGACCCATTTGGGCCTAGATCTTTATTCAATCAATAATTATCAAACTTAAAGAATAAATAACAGTTATGATGTGGATCTTAAATCCTCACCCCCTTACCATGCATAACATTTATGCTCTTGTCTTTCCACAGGTTCCACAGAATTTCGACCATATGCCTAATTCACCTGTTAACAACAAAATAAAATATTTGTAAGGAGATCTTTTTCTATGCGTAAAATAAAGGAAATATAAGAAACTCATCCTCCACATTGTACTATCCATACTTGATCAAAACATTCTCTTCTTACTAAGCTTTTGTGAGTGAAAAACACGCTGGTATGTACCTTGTTTGCACTGTCAAGTACATTTATCATCCATCTCAAAAATAATCAAACTAAAAACTCTGATTGATCAAAACGATAAGAATAATTATCTTAGAAGGATAATTTCCATGATCATATGTTCTACTTCGAAGTAATGTATTCCTCTTCATACTAACCTCGGTAATAACCTGTACCTGGAATATGCCATCAAAACACATTGCACCACATCATCATAAATTAGCATAATCAAATTACAAAATGATTCATAGCGAATATTAAGAACCGGTGAGAGTTGTTTCATTTGGTGACTTCCTTCCTCCTTACGAAATCCGGAGACTAGGGTTAAACCCTAGATTGTCAAGTCTCACAATTTATTTGGAAGGATGGTATGTCTCCCTAATTCTCATTCGAATCCTATTTAGATATATCACTTTTGTATGCACTAACATCCATACATTGTTTAACATATATATGTATGTACTTGCACACGTTTATAACAAACCTTTCGTTTGTACCTACATGCAAGTTTACAAGCATGCTTCAATGTCACACAACAGTATTATGATTTCTTCATAATTAGAGAATATTCATGCTTCAGTTACATGCTCTATTCTCGTTGGCTCTTCCTGCGACATGTATTTTACAGCATTCATTATTTAAGGATCAGTAGCATTTCACGAATTTACAAACTTACTTGCGACCATCCCAATTTTCTCAAATCTTAAGGACCTTTAAACTTGTCTTAAATCCTACCTAATGGGTCTTTAACAAATATTGGATGCTTAGATTGTTCATCTAAAAAGTTACACATCCGTATCCTGTTCTTCGTCAATATAACTACACATATATTTAGTCACCTGCTAACAAGAGGTCTATTCTTCTATAGTGGTATACCCAATTTAGTTTTGAGATCCAAACGTTATTTACCCACCCTTTCCACTAACAACCTTTAGCTAATTATGCAACATAATAAACATTCTTTGGGGCGTCCCT
Organism: Larix kaempferi; assembly: GCA_027924585.1. Taxonomy (NCBI): domain Eukaryota; kingdom Viridiplantae; phylum Streptophyta; class Pinopsida; order Pinales; family Pinaceae; genus Larix; species Larix kaempferi. The sequence continues at coordinate 17,607,597 of BSBM01000924.1, read as the reverse complement.
ATCAAGGAAATATTCATAAGTAGCACATGAATAGCAAGTATATGCACAACCCTAGTCTATCAAGGTACATAAGTAGTGGGGAAAATATACTTTGTACCTATATATCTTTGGTGAATTTTAAAAACATAATGCTTCGGCAAGAACAACTTACTTTCAATCAACCCACGGACTCCTTATTGGTTACCTGAAGGTGGATTCGTTTAGTTGCATCTCATAGGCAGAATACCTTCCTTGGTTCAACCAACCTTATACTTCTCTTCCTCGTGCTGAGCCCAACTAAGCCCGAGTGTTTGCAACCTGTGCTCTGATACCATATGTAACATCTCCATGAATATGTTAGTATTATTTTGAAAAAAATAATTTTCTTAATTAGCACAATGATGTAAGGAAACTTTGCATGTGTATGTTAAGCACTTCATCTTTCTCATTGAGATCACCTTCAAAACTATCGTCAAAACTTCATACATTTACTTAATTGATGTAAAAATGACTTCTTCATGATTTAGGAAATTAATATGAATATATCTAAATCTAACAATACAACCATTACACAAAGGAGAGAGAGACCAGATATAACCGTGGTTCACCCGCTACCCCGGGCTACGTCCACAAAGAGAATATGCCACATTATGTATTATTCATCCTGAATAGTGAGGGTTACAATCTGCAACTCCTTGTTGCTCTTGCTCTCTTACATCGTGAGAGTTTTCCACAGTATTCGGCGATAAACCAACTAGCATAATTATAGAGGAATTTCTCTATAAGTACAACACTGACTTTTCTCCCTGATATGATAAAAGAAAAACAGCCTTCAACAACCAGTAACTGCGATTTCACAATGGATATTAATAATAAAGCTGAAAACTATACTTTGGCAATTTATCTCATCCACAACTGATGTTCTACGATTTGGCTTCAACCAAATATATTGGGTACCTTTAACCCATTTCTCCTTATTGGCAGGTTACCTTGTATCAAAATATCCATTCATACTGTGCAGGTTTGTACTAGGACCTTGGTACCCATTTTCATTATTTATAGGAACAACTATAAGGTAAGGATGCCAATACAACATGAACCGATGACGACGAGTAGGGGTTACAAATGTCCATAAGTAAGCGTAAGTAATGGGTTTTGACAAGAAAATCAAACTCCAACAAGTGGCACAGAAAAATAGCATTTCTCTGTCGCAAAGTTTATGATGTAAAAGAAGTTATCTCAGCCCATAATAAAAAGTGTTTGCTCAGGCATTTTTTATGATACAGTAAGTACAAACCACACACGATGTTCATAAAAAAAGACTTCAAACAGCAGGTCGGTCCCGCTAGGATCCTTCCCTATTGCCATATAAATAAATTTTAACAGTCTTTAAAAGTATTTTGCAGAGATCTTCTTGATCGAGAATATCCATAGTGCTAAATGTAAAAGGAAGAGTAATTTGCTTCTGTGATTTTCCAGACAAGCGACCAAGTGAAGTAAGGTTTAATCTATAATATTCCCATATTTTCTAAACAAGCCTGAACAAGAGTTGATCTGGAATATTTTCCAGGCATTCGACCCAAACAAGGAATGCAGAGTGTTAACTTCATTAACTGGGCGCTAATTTCATTAACTGAATAACAGTCTTTAAAAGTATTTTGCAGAGATCTTCTTGATCGAGAATATCCACAGTGCTAAATGTAAAAGGAAGAGTAATTTGCTTCTGTGATTTTCCAGACAAGCGACCAAGTGAAGTAAGGTTTAATCTATAATATTCCCAGATTTTATAAACAAGCCTGAACAAGAGTTGATCTGGAATATTTTCCAGACATTCGACCCAAACATGGAATGCAGAGTATTAACTTCATTAACTGGGCGCTAATTTCATTATCTATGTGCTAACTTCGTTAACTGAAACCATGTTCTGCAATTTCTCCAGCAATAATGGATGACAGTATTACAACTGTGTTTTTAATCTGACATGGAGATCTATGACTTCGGTAAGACGATTTCATCAACATCTAGGATATACATAATCCGCATGCAAACAGGGCTTTAGCGTTTTTTCTTCAAACCAACATAGGATTGAAACATAACCTGAATCCTTAGCATACTAAACTAATACATTTTCCAGGTGACTATCGAGTTCATAAATCAACATATTCAGTATACCGACAGAGCTTTACGTTTTTCAGTCAAGCAAAACACATAGTTCAGTGAATATAACCCTATTCTTCAACATGTTAATCAGACTCACGCTTCCTGGATAACTACTGAGCTCAAAATCAACTTGATCAGCATGCAGACAAAAACATTAATCGGGATTTAGCATTCGCTATCCCTACAAAAAACATTAATCGGGATTTAGCATTCGCTATCCCTACCACCGACGCTCTTCTGATTCCCAATGCGGCAAGAGTATTTTACATAAATATAATACATATACAATAGAACCAACCAAATGTTTTGTGTTCGGACTTCCTTACGAAGCCGTTCATTTCCAGAGCTTTTGTAGAGTATCGACCTTGCAACGAAAATATTAAAAGTAAAACAAGCGGATAACCCATCCTTCCTCGCCCATTGTGTAAGCCGATTCTCCACATACTTTGATGTACAGAGATCTATTTATAAAATAGGGAGAGAAAGTAATGCTATCAATCCAGAATTGTACGCATTTATACATATATAATGTAAAGCTATCCCACAACGTTATGTGCATCTCTCTCTCTATATAATTAAATTATATCGAATAGAGATCACTAGTACTCTATTCCACACCTCTACAAAAATTAAATGCATAAACATTATTCAAACCTTTACACATACTAGCAGCAATAGCGATTCGGCTTTGTTTGAGCAGGAAATTCTAATATCCCACCCATAGCTCCTCACTAAAGCAAGATCGCAGCTATCACAAACGTAACCTTCTTCCCTTTCTGCGTTCGCCACTCTCTTTTCCTCAAAATCCACGCCCCTTACTCTCCCGCAGAGATCTACCAATATTTTTGAAATTCTCGCTGTCCCCTTTACGAAGAGATCTTCCCCCTTTAATAGAGTTTTCCTCCTCTTTTTCAGGAACCACAAGGGCGCCGACTTACTATCGGATCCTCCCATCAAGAACACGTACACCTCATAAGACGACAAGTGGAAATATAAGCATTGGAGCTGTCGTCCGTGACAACTAACTAGTTGTTTCGATGGTACTTAGGAAAGGAGACGAGTCCCTCACATATCAATCAGGCTCCACATGTCTTTCCTTCTATTTCCCTATAACCATAAATCAGGTGAAAATGCTAAAACGAACAAGGCTATGGTTATCTTAATGATAATTAAATTATCACTCTTCTATCCTAAAAGGGGAGAGTTTAGCTTCATTCTTAATAAGGTAAGGGTATTTTCTATCAAGAAGAAAAATGGTGAGCGATCCTTCAAAATACTACCCAAGGTCAACTAATTACTCATAATTAGTATAATCCATTAATGTTGGTGTGTAACATATAAGATTTCACTTCTCCACTGTATAACGAGTATACCATTAGAGTTCCTCATAAGAGAGGTTCACACTTTTTTAAGGATTAAGGGCAAGGTGTAAAGATATATATATATATATATATATATATATCTAATTATATATCCCTTCTTTCTCCTAAAGGTGCTAAGTGGAATACCTGGACTCTCTTACAAGAATAAGATAGAATCCTCGCTTAGTTCATCTTAGGATGATAGTTAACTTTATGCTTAAGGAAAGGTACCAGGAGGAACATAAATGGTTAGCGGCTAATAGCCAATGTCGTGAACCTATGAAAATGACACATGTTACTTAAAGTGACAATTTAATCGCCTCGCCAATTATCTGAGGTAGTAAGGTGATTCCCCATTCTCTAATACTTAGTCTTCTTAGGAATGGCTTGTAGTTCTCATACTTCGCACTATCGTCAGCCTCTGACAACGACATAAGTTGCTTAGTCTCTAAGTTTCATAATTTCCGACTTAGTAATTGAGCCTTATATATTCCAGGATTTTTACTGGAGGGGCCTTGGCCTTGAGCTTCTCACCCATAAATCGGATACAATATTCAATTACATCTTAAAATAATAAGGAAATAAAAGGAGGGATATTACAGGTGTAAGAATCATACATTAATTACATGCATGAAAAAGGATGACAAATCTCCCCAATCAGTAATTGGAAATGGCATGTCGGTAAAAGAAGGATTAAACAAAATGCATTGTGCTTACTGTTGTAAAATCTATCCATAAATGAAGAAAAATAAGGTGGTATCATTGATTGGAAACTTCTTGAGGTAAGAATCCTCAATCCAATATGCGATCCTAGCATGAATTGTAAAATGATCAATATAGAAAAATTGAGATGAATTTATAGATGAATGGTGTTCATTATGAATGGAATTGTTTGCTTCAGTAATTGTACCAAATGAATGAGAATCTAACATGGTCGAAACTGAGGTGCTTCATGCAATGAATTTTTTAAATTAAATGGGATGTCATTCCTCTTCATATTAAGCATGTTATCATTAAAAAGATTAGAACCATTAACATGATTAGTTTCAGTAGAATATTCAGTCTCAAATAGTTTATCATTTAAACAATAAAATTCTCCATTGAATAAAAGTGGAGATGAATCAATAGGAGGCATTCCGAAAAATAAGTTCTTTGAAGCATTCTTTTCTTCCCATGTGGAAGACAATAAACCAACAGATTGATGAGAATAAGTTTTATTCTTTTCATCTTCTAAGCATAAGTTATTATCATCTTGCACCCTATTAAAATATGGCCAGTCAGGATGAAATTCTAAATGCTCTGAAATGATCACGTGAGAAGTACAACCCATTATATAGTGTATTACATTTCAAAATAATAACAAAGAAATTATTATTATTTGAAAATATATTAATGAGACAAATTAGCTTGACTAGTAATGAATGGATCATGAGATTTTATAAAACAAATTCCAACATTTAACACCAATGCAATGCAAATAAAAAATATCTAGTACTTCATACATGGTTGTAATTCTTAGGTATGCTAGACTTATTAATGCAAATAAAAAATATCTAGTATCAATGATTGGACTTCTTAGGTATGCTAGACTTATTAATGATGAAACAAGTGCTCTAGTTTACTACAAAACTAGGGATTGGGAGTTTCAATTTCATACATGGTTTATGAGGATGCTCATTACATGGGAAATAACATCATATTTGTTATGACTTAATCACTTGTCCTTGCATAGGGACCTTAGATTGAAAAAACATTGCTCAACTCTCATAGTTTTCCTTTAGAGCTAAATCATTTTAGGGTTACGTAATTTGCAACCAAGTATTAGTCTTAATAAACAAATTTGCATGAATCTATATTAATAAATCAAATATGTGTACAATAAGCTAACATATATGATCTTGTCACAATATGTCTCCATCACCAAGTCTTGGTCTCTCTATTCTTAGCCACATGGACACAACTCCCTTGCAAATGACTCTCGACTTATCACTATGGTTGCTACATTTGAAAAATATATACATGCCACTTTTTAGGCAAAGTTGAATTAGATTAGACAAAAATACTCTACAAAGAAGATATCCAAGTTCAAAAGGATATTGCATAAGCTCAACTCAAATTTCATCAACATAAGGGTGAGAACCATAGATTAAATGTGTACAATCCCACCATGCACCTATAGGCTTATAAATAATGCATACTTGTTGGAGAGATAGAGCATGGCCTTACAAGTGTCTAACTTGAAAAAATGTTGTTTGATATATGCCCATCCACAATTTTTTGGGGCCATATTCAATTCCATTGCATTCATAAACATATAGGTATAACATTGTGTTTTTTGGGACACACTAAACTCCAATGACGCATTCAATGACAAAAAAATTAACAATTTCACAATAAATTTAATGATAAATGATGATGACATTAATCATAATCCAATTAAAAATATCACAACTTTTCTTAGTTTCAAAATAAAACACAATACATTTACAAACGTTACATAAAATCTTTCTAGAAGTATTCAAACAAAGTTCCAAAAGTGTTACGAGTTATTTTGTTGATAACATAAAAGAATGTTAAATAATGAAAATTAGTGATTGGTGGAATATTATTTTGAGGGTTCAAATTTCAGACAAATGATAGGGTACAAGTGTACAAGTAAACTCTAGTTTTGAATCCAAAAGTGCAACAATGTCTTAGCAATGTAATTTCCATTCTCGATTTGAATAGAAGTTGCAATGTTCTTTAGGAGACAAAAAATATCATAAAAATAAAATATGCAATTAGTATCCATTCAACATGTGTTGCGATCATTTGCTATTGAATTTCTATTGATTGTAGGGTGAATCCACGAATGTATCCCTCTTTGAGAAATCCGTGTATCCCTCTTTGACCACTAGTCCCAATATTTTTTAATAACAATCATAAAGCTATGGTCCAGGGACTTAAAGGATAGAAATAAAATAATATTCTTTCATTGTATTTTCCTTATAAAGAATAAGGTTGACAAAGTAATGTTAGGTAATATGAGCTTGTTCTAAGAGGACCTATAGTCATCCATTGCCAATTTCCAAAGAGAATTTCCTTAAGTTTTATTTGTCTAGCCATTTTTATAATTTTTACATTTTAGAAATGTCCATATTTTTAAAAAGGTTTTTTTTATTGTTGAATTGTAGTTTGTATTCCACAAAGATGGTGGAAAAATATAATCCAAACACATGTAGTGTAGTCTAGAAAAATGCATTTGTAGTGGCTTATATCATTCAGAGACATCATCTAATGACGTTAGGCCACCTGATGTTGGAAATTTTTCCAAGCTATCCATTATGGTTCCAGGCTAATTTATCTTCATTGATGCTCACATTGTGGACATACTTTTCATGGCCTGAGAGGGGATCCTATTTATGACAATTTGGCAAGTTAGTTATGGTTATTGTTATGATTAATAATGTATGATTATATATTATTAATATTCATTTTTTAATTTTTAATATTATATTATTAATATTAAATATTATTTTTTTAAAATAAATTAAGTAAAAATTAATAAATAATATATGATTATATATATTATTAATATTCATTTTTTAATTTTTTATATTATAATATTAATATTAATATTAATATATGATTTTTTTTCAATCTTTTTGGCATTCTCGGAGGATTGAAAAAACATTGGCAGCATTTCTGCTTGCAAATTCACATACGAAATAATTTTTAAACAAATAAATGCGAAATAAATTTAAAATCCTAAAAGTATTTCAAATTTAAAATAGTTTTGGTTTTTGATTTGAAATGGTTTTCTGTTTTAGGTTCAAATGGTTTTTTTTTTCAATCCTCTTGGCGTTCTCGGAGGATTGAAAAAAAATGGGCAGCATTTCTGCTTGTAAAATCACATTTTAAAATAAAACCGGTAGCATTTATGGGGTGAAATGCTATCGGTTGATATAAAAACAAAAATAAATTAAATAAATTAAATAATTTAAACAAACAACTCACAAATATCTAAAACCCTAAATCTATTTCAAATTTGGTTTTTGTTTTGGTTTGAAATGGGTTTTTGTTTTGGTTTGAAATAGGTTTTTGTTTTAGTTAAATCAAATGATTTTTTTTTTTCGATAAGTTTGGTTTCAATGGCAGTTTAGTTTCAATGCCTACATCCTAACCATTTCTAGAAAACCAAATTAAACCTAGATTTGATAAAAAAAACACAAATTTATACATAAAATATGATATATATATTTTTTAAAATAACAAAATAAATGGTAGATTTCTACCCACCTGGTGGAATAGATGAGATGATGGCATTTCTATGGGGAGGTGGCATCAATGTGGGGAGGTGGTGTCAGGCAGGTGCTCGGTCGAGGTCCCCGATCACTGTTTCTCTGTCTCTATCAAGCCACTGCACGAAAAAGGGTCGGCCGGGCCGACCGGGCCCTGTTTTGTTTTTTTTCTCCGTCGCATTCCCTCGATTGAGCAAACCCTTGATCGAGGGTTTGCTCGATCGAGGGTCTATCAACTCACTGCACAACCGCCCGGACCCTGTTTTGATTTTTTCTAACGGATCGAACAAACCCTCGATCGAGGGTCTAACTAAACCCTCGATCAAGGGTCTAACTAAACCCTTGATCGAGGTTTTGGTTAGACCCTCGATAGAGGTATGTTAAAGCCATCGATCTAGGTATTTTTAGACCCTCGATCGAGCATATAAAACCTTGATCGAGGGCTTGAAATTACCTCGAACGGGGGTCCGAAAAATGAATTTCCCCCTTACGATCCACCAAAAATGGTGAACCACATTTGTTGATTCACCCTGAAGTTTACAGGTGCTCTCCTTCGAGACGCTACATCTATAGTGAAATGGTGTGCATCTGTGATGGAAGAACAAGCAACAAGGAAACACCTAGTGCGGAGAATATTCTGGGAGGTGAAAATGTGGACCAATCCTAAACACATCGGGTGAACACAGTGCATGGAAATCGATAGTTTCATTCAATTAGAAGCTCAGACAACACGGATGTACAAATTTGGACAAGATTGAAGGCTTGCTTTTGTAGTTCTTGTAGCATCGATGAATGGGATGATTGTGAGTATACAGATACAGTTGATACATGAGATCGAGTGACACTTGGCATCGATTTTAAGGGGGTTAATGAAATAGACCATTTGGAAGATGATCAGACATATATTTCTACATACTATGATCACATATTGGATCTCATACAAGCATGTACAAAAACGTAAATTAGTATTACTTAAACCACTACAAGCCTTTACATTGAAATAAATTTTATTTATGTTACATGTGCAAGACCTTTTTAAATAAATGTATTGTTAACGCGACCTATTTCCTTTCATAGGTTAGATATATGCAGTGGTTGCCCCAAAAACTAATGAATGGGGTTTTGACTATTGGTTGGCACGTTGCTTAGAGGGGAAACAAATCATTCTCGAACATGTTATAGATGATAAAAATATTGAATTCCCAACTGACTCGAGGGTGAAAACGGGAACCTGGGAAACAATTTTATGACAAACAGAGTGAAAAAACACGAGTGTAGGCGGATGATCACATGAAAAAAAAGTCAACCTCAAAATCTAGGCCGAGAGTTTGTGAGAGTTCAAACTCTCGGCCGAGAGTTTGAACCAATCGTCGCGCTGTATTTAAAAAAAAACACTCGAATGAGAGTTTGAACTAAAATCTCGGCCTAGAGTTTGGAATATATTGTTTCGGCCGAGAGTTTATGGTCAACAAACCTACAAAAATATATGGCATCTTTCTAGAACCTGCAACTTCATCAAGCCAAAACGCCTGCAAATTCTAAATATTATTTGTCGGACTTCATAGCAATGGATCCATCTCTAGTTCTAGTTTCCAATGATATAATAATTGTTTCATTTCGATTTGAATTTCTATTTATTAATATTTTTCTAAACCTTATCCCTTAAAACTTTTATTACTCTGAAAATCACTTGAAATAAAAATTCAATATCATAACAAAGACAACACAATTTTTTTTTTAAATTTCACAGTGATCATAATTGGCTTGTCCTCTTCAAAAGGGTACTTTTAGTTTTTCCAATAAGAGTCACATTTGAAAGAAAATGCGAAGATAAAACATGTTTCGATAATGCACCATTTTCTGAAAAATATGTTGTTTCGATAAATAATAAAAAATAGTTCCCAAGTCTTAAAAAACTCAAAATATAGTCTATGCATAGTGTAGTGTGTGTAGATTATGAGCCTACAATTTTTTCCCCTAAAATGAATAACCATCTTTCAAAAAACCAACATCAACACAGGTCACTCATTGTCCATACCTAAAATTTTCGAGTATATGCTGTTGGTTGACAGCAAATTTGTCCCACGATATGTCCATAAAAAAAACTAAAAAAACTATGAGTAGAAAGCTAATTCAATTATCTAAAACCTTTGTGTTTACTTCACATTGAAATTCCTAAGGGAGATATGGGTTTGAAGAGGTCGAAGTTGAAAAACATAAAATTTCGCAGTTTTGTTTGTCAAAAACAAGCCAAAATTGTTTCCCAACTTCATGTTTTCACCCTCGATGGTTATAAAAGGGGAGTACTTGACACTAGCAGCACAACAGAAAAGAAAGGGTGGGTATGTATATCAGGATTATAGACCAGGAGCTATTGTATACCACTTCACCAACCTGGTAGTTGGTATAAACATCAAGTTGCGCACACTTTCGAACAAAAATAGGTCACATGTACGATACTTGCTACCTCATTTAGAGCATGAGAGATTGATGGACACCATCAGCAACAAACATGATCCATATGGCCTACTCGAGTGAGTGCATTTCCAGGTGTTACTAGATTCTGCAGTGTGGCTAGATTATCGGGTGCCTTATTTAAACTTTAAAGTGCGTGCTCAAGCACAATTTCAATTATTTATCCTTTAGTTTATTCCCAATGTACTAACGTGTGATTGACGAATACCATTCACAGACATAATTCTATTCAAAGGATATTGGACACTATAAACATGATCCTACAACCTCAGGTGAGTTATCTATAAATAATGTTTGCACATTTTCATTGGGTTCTCTTTATTTTCATATGAGAGTACTAATGTTTAGCCTTTCATGTGCCTAGGACACAAACATGATCTATGGCACATTGGAGGCATCCAGAACAACCCGGTGTCTTTAGACACCAATAAACAAAAATTGGAAAATAACATGCTCTCGAGTTGTTGCAATTTACTTTTTTTTTATTTTTTTTTATATTAATGTACATTTAATTACATTGCTGGGTCAACTCTTGCAACTCTTGCATTGGTTGGTCAACTTTGCAAAACCCTCGACCATTCCTGTGTTGGTAATGTTTCGATATCGGCCTTTCCCATATAGACTTACAGGAGCCAACGACATGCAATTTTGTTGCTCCGTTTGGTTTTTCGCTCCTGGATCGAGAGTCACCAAGTGTCCCTGAACGAGATTTTCATGTGACTTTCAGCTCGAGATAACTCGAAAGCCGGAGATCGGATCGATGAACTGTCGACTGCATTGGTCTCCTGGCATGTGATTACCTCTAAGGGGGGCCTCTCCACTGTGTTTTCATGGCTCAATGACTTCATTGTGCATTGATTTCATAAACTAGGGTTTTGCTCAGTTTCCTTCAATGCAACTCTCGCATGGGTGGGTCAACACTGCAAAACCCTCGACCATGCCGGTGTTGGTAGTGTTATGATATCGGCCTTGCCCATACAAACTTGTAGCAGCCAAAGGCATGCAATTTTGCTGTTCTGTTTGGTTTTTTGCTCTGGAACCGAGAGTCACTGAGTGTCCCTAAACGACATTCTCATGCGACTTTCAACTCGACATAAATCGGCAATCGGAGGTCGGATCAATGAATCGTCGACTCCGTTGGTCTCCTAGCATGTGATTACCTCTAGGGGGGCCCCTCCACCGTGTTTTCATGGCTCAGTGACTTCATTGTGCATTGATTTTGTAAACTAGGGTTTTGCTCAGTTTCCTTCAATGCAACTCTCGCATTGGTGGGTCAACTTAGAAAGACAATTGATTTATGGAAGGACAAATCTTGAGATCCCCTGTACATATAGAGTTCAAATGCTTTCATATTTGTAATGAGGTTACTGTGAAATGAAGACAAGCTATGAGCTAAGCTAAAAAAAAAACTATGGTTTCATGAACTACAAACAACAAACTTAAAAGCTAGGGTTCACAAATTTAGACGTAGAACTACAAACTAGAGTTTATGAACTCATTAGGTTTATATCATTATATTTGTTAGTCTCACTCAACTAGAAACTAGTAGACCATATACCTAGAAGATGTGTACCCTCACTACAACAAAGATAGGGTTTCATGAACTACAAACCACAAACCTAAAAACTATGGTTCACACATTTTAGACATAGAACTAAAAACCAAGGTTTATGAACTCATTAGGGATAGAGGTCGTTGTTTCATGAAACATATTAAGGGCACCCACATCCAACTCCTAGGAAAAAGAAACCCCAGTGAGGGCTCGTGTTATTGTGTTTAGGATTTGTTCATGGCACTTGAGTTTGAAAAGGTTCAATTAGGGCTTCATGACCTTGTTTACCCCCCTTGACCATGTTTAATTTTTTAGACCAATTTCCAATGACATAATTGACTCATGTGACACATACATATCCCACTCAAAGGCCTATAAATAATCCTTACAAAGGACTCATGTGCGAGTTGGAGGACTCGTTCAAGGTTCTTGATCCCAAGAAGGTTTGAGGATGCATTTAAGGCTCTTGACCTTGTCATGGCACCAATAACATCCTTAGAGATAATTAATAACCAAAATAATTGGACATATTCATTTTATCAACTCTCCTTATTAGCTTTGTAGTTACCCTTGAGTATTGGACTCTAAATTGATTTGGAACTCTCACTAGTGAAACCATAGATGTTATTAAAAGGGTTGTTTTTTGAACCATTGTAACAAAACCGAAATGTGTTATTAACATGTGTATACTTACAATGTGTGCATGTTCCTACATTTAGAAAACAAAACAACAAACAAATGCCAACCTTATTATCTTTGAAAATATAGGTTATCTATACAAACATAGACATTTCCAAGGAAATTCTACTATTGCAATACTTTTTGATCCTTGTGAATATGGGAAATAGTCTCCATTGAGAAACAAATTTGATAGGAAAGAGCATATCCTTGAAAAATTCAATGAATTAAGAGAAAATACATAGTTGGGTAAATAAAAACATAGGCATGCACTAACATAGGGTATTCATCATATATACTTGTTAGATGCCTAATTTCTAAAATGTTGACACTTACATTGCTTCAAACATGTCCAAGCCCAAATCTTTCAAACATTGATACTTATATTTCCTCTATTAATCAAAACTAGAAAAAAAAATCCCTTAACATTTGTTAACTCATGATTTCACAAGGCCATAAACCTAAAAACATAGTTAAGCATATCTGCAAGGCATATAATGCACATCATGTTCCCATATCAAGTCAACCATATATATAAATATGAACATTGCTTTATATTATATGCACATATAATGTTTTCAAAAATGGCATGTCATGGCCATAATACAAAATAGTGGATCATACTGTACATTTGTTGGTATACAATCAAAATGATACATGTATTTATTCCCCCTATACATGGATTCTATTTACCCCCCTATACATGAATTATATTTATCCCCCTTTTCACTACCACTGTTAGTGGCTTTTGAGAAGTCTATATTTATTTTTCGGCTACTCGATGGCATTCCCCAACGCTGAATAGGAGGATCAATTCTCATTTGCGGAGACTGCACACAAACCAAATTTGTAAAGTAGTTTACCAAGCTATAAAAATAAATATAACTTTATGTACATTTCTTCAAATTCCAAGAAAATATAACATTTTTACTTATTGTGCGAGTGTAAGTCATGGTACTCTGTAGTGTAACTGCATGTACCCGGGGGGGGGCATGGAGGGTCACCAGTGGCCCCAAATGGGTGCTCTTCAAGCACCACTCACTCAGTAGATGCCTGCATAAAGTAACATATGTCAATGTCAACAAATACATAGAAAACAAGACATATACTACATGGACGAACAATGAATTTTTCAAAGAAAGCGAGACATACACATACTTGGGGGGGGGGCAGAGGTGGGTCACCAACAACCTCAATTAGGTGCTCTTCAAGCACCACTTGCTCAGTAGATGCCTGCATAAAGTAACATATGTCAATGTCAACAAATACAAAGAAAACAAGACATATACTACATGGATGGACAATGACTTTTTCAAAGAAAGCGAGACATACATACACGTACCTTGGGGGAGGGGGGCAGAGGTGGGTCACCAAAAACCTCGATTGGGTGCTCTTCAAGCACCACTCGCTCAGTAGATGCTTGCATAAAGTAACATATTTCAATGTCATCAAATGCAAAGAAAACGAGACATATACTACATGGAGGGACAATGAATTTTTCAAAGAAAGCAAGACATACACGTACCTGGGGGGGGCAAAGGTGGGTCACCAACAACCTCGATTGGATGGAATTCAAGCACCACTCGCTCAGTAGATGCCTACATAAAGTAACATATGTCAATATCAGCAAATAGAAAGAAAACAAGACATATACTACATGGACGGACAATGACTTTTTCAAAGAAAGCGAGACATACTTGCATGTACAAATTAAACTATACTACATATACCTCGGAAAGGCAAAGAAGTGGGCCACCAGTGGGTAGAATAAATGACATTGTCCCAATTAGACAACCATATAAAGCACATAAATCATTCTACATAACAAAACATAAAGATACAATTACAAAATTTATAATAATTAAAAGCATACATGTTGAATCATTAAAAGCATAATTAAAAGAATACCTTTGTTTGGGAATCTTCCTCGACATGCGAGGGACCTTCCTGGGATTCCACAAACTCATCGTGCTCACCCTGCATAAAACATATTGTATCCAGATTAAGACGTATTGAGTGCTGCAATCTGTACGATAAATATGTAAATCATGATGACAAATTAAAAAGTAAAGTTCTTACAGCTAATGTTGAAGCACCAAAAGCATATGCAACATTGACCGCTGCATCAATGTCATCATCATCAATGCTCGTATTATGGGAATCTAGGGTTTCATTGGACACGAGCTATTAGCACCCCAAAAATTTTGGAATTAATTATCTTTTGACGACATTAATTGTCTTCGAGCAGCATCGACAATGCAAAATTAAGATATTTTTCCATGACGGGGGTTTCAAAGCTTGGTCAAGAAAAAGAACATTTGTCCTCAACTGCAGACATCATGATTGCAAAAGAAAAATGGTCCTAAGTATTGGTGAACTAAGTCTTTTCGAGGGGCCTAGAGGATTCTTAACCTAAGTCGAAAATGAAGAAAAAGCTTTGATTTAGCCAAGGCCTAAATTTTATAAGAAAAGGCATTGATCTTTAATTTTTTATGAAAGTTCTTATACTTTATGAAGGTTTTTTATAAAGCCTAAGTCAAAATGGAGCAAAGGGGCTTTTGTTTTTATAATGAAGCCAAAATCTAGGTATCGACTTTATGAAGAAAGGGGCATTAAGCTTTAATTAAGTTTTTATGAAGAAAAGATTTAATATCGGGCCCAAGCTTCGATTAAAAATGGAGCAAAAAAGTATTATCACCAAGCACCGAGGGTTTCACTGTGGGACCAAAGCAAAGGTGGGACACCAACAACCTCGATTGGGTGGAATTCAAGCACCGCTCGCTCAGTAGATGCCTACATAAAGTAACATATGTCAATGTCAGCAAATAGAAAGAAAACGAGACATATACTACATGGACGGACAATGACTTTTTCAAAGAAAGCGAGACATACTTGCATGTACAAATTAAACTATACTACATATACTTGGGAAAGGCAAAGAAGTGGGCCACCAGTGGGTGGAATAAATGACATTGTCCCAATTAGATAGCCATATAAAGCACATAAATCATTCTACATAACAAAACATAAAGATACAATTACAAAATTTCTAATAATTAAAAGCATACATGTTGAATCATTAAAAGCATAATTAAAAGAATACCTTTGTTTGGGAATCTTCCTCGACATGCGAGGGACCTTCCTGGGATTCCACAAACTCATCGTGCTCACCCTGCATAAAACATATTGTATCCAGATTAAGACGTATTGAGTGCTGCAATCTGTACGATAAATATGTAAATCATGATGACAAATTAAAAAGTAAAGTTCTTACAGCTAATGTTGAAGCACCAAAAGCATATGCAACATTGACCGCTGCATCAATGTCATCATCATCAATGCTCGTATTATGGGAATCTAGGGTTTCATTGGACACGAGCTATTAGCACCCCAAAAATTTTGGAATTAATTATCTTTTGACGACATTAATTGTCTTCGAGCAGCATCGACAATGCAAAATTAAGATATTTTTCCATGACGGGGGTTTCAAAGCTTGGTCAAGAAAAAGAACATTTGTCCTCAACTGCAGACATCATGATTGCAAAAGAAAAATGGTCCTAAGTATTGGTGAACTAAGTCTTTTCGAGGGGCCTAGAGGATTCTTAACCTAAGTCGAAAATGAAGAAAAAGCTTTGATTTAGCCAAGGCCTAAATTTTATAAGAAAAGGCATTGATCTTTAATTTTTTATGAAAGTTCTTATACTTTATGAAGGTTTTTCATAAAGCCTAAGTCAAAATGGAGCAAAGGGGCTTTTGTTTTTATAATGAAGCCAAAATCTAGGTATCGACTTTATGAAGAAAGGGGCATTAAGCTTTAATTAAGTTTTTATGAAGAAAAGATTTAATATTGGGCCCAAGCTTCGATTAAAAATGGAGCAAAAAAGTATTATCACCAAGCACCGAGGGTTTCACTGTGGGACCAAAGCAAAGGTGGGTCACCAACAACCTCGATTGGGTGGAATTCAAGCACCGCTCGCTCAGTAGATGCCTACATAAAGTAACATATGTCAATGTCAGCAAATAGAAAGAAAACGAGACATATACTACATGGACGGACAATGACTTTTTCAAAGAAAGCGAGACATACTTGCATGTACAAATTAAACTATACTACATATACCTCGGAAAGGCAAAGAAGTGGGCCACCAGTGGGTGGAATAAATGACATTGTCCCAATTAGATAGCCATATAAAGCACATAAATCATTCTACATAACAAAACATAAAGATACAATTACAAAATTTCTAATAATTAAAAGCATACATGTTGAATCATTAAAAGCATAATTAAAAGAATACCTTTGTTTGGGAATCTTCCTCGACATGCGAGGGACCTTCCTGGGATTCCACAAACTCATCGTGCTCACCCTGCATAAAACATATTGTATCCAGATTAAGACGTATTGAGTGCTGCAATCTGTACGATAAATATGTAAATCATGATGACAAATTAAAAAGTAAAGTTCTTACAGCTAATGCTGAAGCACCAAAAGCATATGCAACATTGACCGCTGCATCAATGTCATCATCATCAATGCTCGTATTATGGGAATCTAGGGTTTCATTGGACACGAGCTATTAGCACCCCAAAAATTTTGGAATTAATTATCTTTTGACGACATTAATTGTCTTCGAGCAGCGTCGACAATGCAAAATTAAGATATTTTTCCATGACGGGGGTTTCAAAGCTTAGTCAAGAAAAAGAACATTTGTCCTCAACTGCAGACATCATGATCGCAAAAGAAAAATGGTCCTAAGTATTGGTGAACTAAGTCTTTTCGAGAGGCCTGGAGGATTCTTAACCTAAGTCGAAAATGAAGAAAAAGCTTTGATTTAGCCAAGGCCTAAATTTTATGAGAAAAGGCATTGATCTTTAATTTTTTATGAAAGTTCTTATACTTTATGAAGGTTTTTTATAAAGCCTGAGTCAAAATGGAGCAAAGGGGCTTTTGTTTTTATAATGAAACCAAAATCTAGGTATCGACTTTATGAAGAAAGGGGCATTAAGCTTTAATTAAGTTTTTATGAAGAAAAGATTTAATATTGGGCCCAAGCTTCGATTAAAAATGGAGCAAAAATGCATTATCAACAAGCACCAAGGGTTTCACTATGGGACCAAGCGCCCAAAGCCAAGAGGACCCATTCATCATCCATTGTCCAAGACCGAGAGCTCCTCTTTTTTGTAACTTGATACACATTAGAAGTAAGAGAGTATATAAAATGTGAAAGTAATAATTTCATTTGGCATGTGGGATAAGTCTCCCAGGAGCAAAATAAAAAGAACAAGTGGCACGATTGGGTCATCAAAGCGTGCAGTAGAGCTCTATGTAAATCGAGGGTGCAGCATTGAAGAATCCAAATGGACGGCTCATAATCCCTCACGTTGGCCACATAGTACATAAGGGAAGGGGGATGGATAGCTACGAGATGAAAACCACCAACCAACGTGTCACTTCTTGAGCCCATCGCGTGTAGACGAACGTGGTATTAAAAACCATTTGAGCTCGGGCGATACCATATTTGAAGATTAAGACCGTTTGCGGGAAATATAAGGGGAAAGTCATTTTATTTTCAGTTATTTTTCTTTTGCAAAATCCCCGAACCCTAAACGCCAAGCTTGACAAGAAAGAGAACGTCATCTATCCAGGAGCCTTAGGGTTCGCCGCAGACATGGGAGTCTGAGCAAGCAAAGGAAATCACCCGACTGCTCTGATAACGGTTTCTCAAGGTTCCTGTATCCACTATTCCCCTCCCTTCCGCCCAGGTTCGATATTTTACATCCATAGAGCGGCACTGCCGCCATTCTTCCTGTAGCAGATGAAAAAGCAGGTCTAACTACGCTAAGGCAGACATTAGAAGAGGAAAGCAAATGCTAAAACGTTTGTGTTTAGGTCTTATTGACCCTGGCGTATTGTGACACTAACTGATACATCAAAACAAGATTCAAAAAGGAGCCAAAGGTGATGCTTCTATGTTGGGTCCTACATTGATGACTACTGTACCAGCTATTTAAGATCGTGTCCAGGACGGTGTGAGGAATAAGGTTGATGCAACTGGTGGAGTTGCGAAGGAATTGTTTAACATTGCATATAGTAGTAGATCGGCTGCTACAGAAGGTTCTCTGGGATACGTGCAGTTCTTGGATGTCATATCCGTGGTTTACTTTCTGGTAGAGCCCCTCTTTCAAGAGATCCCACTCGCTGGTCCTTAAGGGCGTTTTTGGGTGCAGTAGGGTTTGCCAGTTGCTCTCTTCCACCAACTTTTACAGGCTATGAAGCCCTTGATGCTCATCAAAGTTTTTCCCTGTTATCCTCTGCCGACATCTACGTATTGGGCATATGTATGCAGATTTGATAGAGGTATGTTGACTCCATCCTGGTGTTGATGCCGAGCAGGGTTGGTCTCTCGTTTCTATTGTCTCCATTCTCAGTGGCGTCAAAATTCCATGAGGCGTTATTTGGTGAAGGAAAAAGAAATTAGGGTTTCTGTCCTCTCAAAATAGCAGCATACAGATCGACATGCCATAATACAGCAGGCTTCTCAGAGTCAGAGCTCTACAATGGACTCCGATCATCTGATGAGTTACTTGAGAAATCAGCTTGGGGATGCAGCCTTCTTAAATATGCTGGATACAATGAATTCTGCCATGGCTCAGGCTAATTGGGCCTTAAATTCTGAGAATCTGGGTTCATTAGATTCTAATGCATTAGCGACCCAGATTATTATGGAACAATTTCCAGTCCCAGCTGCTCGGATTATGCAAAATTTGCAAATCCAAACCTTGATGGATTTCATACGGCCTTGAAAGTTGAACAGCACAACAACAATAGCAATAGAAATAATGCGCCCAGTAGCCATGAATCTACCAAAATCACTAATCACTCTATTCTGCAAGACCAAGGTTATCAAAATCTGATGAATGTTTCAGCTGCCTTAGTTCAGCACCATTCAAGAAGCCATGACAAGGACTCCCCAAGTAATGACGGTCAGCTTGTAACGAATCCAGTACTTTGGCCTGAGGAGCAATTCTTTTGGCATTTCCAAGGACAATAATTCAGAAGTTGTGCCTGGACTTGTGTCAACCACTTCCTCTCCAAATATATTCAATGACACCTCCAACATGTTTCAGGATGCCTAGTCTGTTCAAAACTCTCAGAACTGCATAACAAGCAACAACATGACCCCTACAATCTTGATGATTTCCAGCTTTCTGTGAGTTAAAGAGAGAGCCCTCTCTGTTTGTGTTAGGTCAGAGATGCAAACCAAAGACTGGTTAGTGGTTACCTAAGATTACCCTCTCCACAACCTAGGGGGTCAATTTTGGTGTTAACACCAGCTGTATATTTTTTGACATAATTTGTCAAATAATTAAATAGAAATAAATTACGAAACAATTGAAAACTGTGATATATAAAACAAAATATACTATGTAAAGAATGAGTTTTACTTATATATCGGAGTAATCCATCGCCCCGAAAATATGAAGCATTCCCATAGCATATGCTTCCACATGTTGTGCAAGGGTGTGGAATAACATGACGCTCTGAACCCCTTGCGTCTCCAGTGCGATCTGTAGCTCTAGTATGGTTTGAAGACCTAGTAAGTGGATCCTCAGTGTGCGATGTCCCATCCCCAGATGGGCCAACGTCAGAAGTGCCAACCCCTTGGCCTACATTTCCTTCGACAACAGTCCCATGTCAAAGCAATGAACCTACTAAATGGAATAAGTCCTCATTTGTGTCATCAATAACGGGACACGTAGGAGGATATACCTAAGGGGGTTTTGGTATGCGTGAAGGGCATCCCACATAGTTAGGATCAGTCCTAGCCCCTTCCCTATCTTGGGGCATCCCATGACCTACACCCTAAAACTCTAAAATATCAAAATAGTTCACATGTCTCCCCAAGATAAACTCTGCATACATCTTCCTCAGGAAGTAGAATGGGATGTCTCTATTCCCACGAGGGTCTTCATCGAAAACCATGTACCAGTGATCCATCCAGTTGGATTTCACATTTGGTTCCACGCACCAGTCTATGGAAATGTGTGGTTGACTGGTGGGTGGAACCAATCCGGTGCTAGGGTCCCGGAATAATGAAAATAGTTGGTATTTGGTTATCTTTAGTTTTTTCATGTGTTTGTAGCTCAACCCAATGGAATAGTATTTCCTCTGGGAATATCTGTATGAGCTAATGTTGTACAATGCTCCCTGGGGATTGTAAATTTTGTTTATTATGGTAACTAATGCTTCGGCTAATGATTGTCTTAAATGGTTCCCCCTCTAAACAGTGAGCTAAGGTGCCTCAATGCACCCAAACGAGCCAGAATATCTGAATTCCAGTCATGTTCCTCCTCGATGTTTAGGTTTGTGTCTGGATGTGGGTTTGGGTTTGGGTTTGTGTTTGGGTCCTGGTTATCAGTGGTTTCATTATGCACATTTTCTTCAACAATTGTGTTCTCTGTGAAGATTAAAACAACAAATTCAAAATTTATTTAATATTTCATTGTTTGGTTTAATACAACACATTTTATTAAATTCATTTAAAAAAAAACAAAATCTATTAAATTAACAAACAAAAATGAAAATTGAAATCAATTTTGAAGGAAATAACCACTTACCTTCCATTGCATCCAACTTGTGAATCAGCCAGGTTCCAAATTAACCTCCAAATTTGCTCAAACTCGAATTGCCGAATCTCCTTGGTGTTTTATTGCTCTCCCGAATCACTCTCCTTGACCGTGAATTGCGAAAATGAGGTCGAGAGCCTCTGTTTTAGTTTTTTGTTTTGGATTTACAAATTGCACTTGCGATTTGTAACACTTACAAAACGCAAGTGCGATATATCGCACATGCAATATAGGCCTTGAAGATTTTATTTTAAAATATATAAAATATATTTTTGAACACAATATATATTTTGTTAATCTTAAAGAATTGTTGGTATTGAAGATTTCGAAACCTTAAGTTGGGACAAGACACTATGTTGACCACGTGTCCTCTTCTGTTGAGACATGACACTATGTTGACCATGTCCTATTGCCATATCAATATCTCCTTGGCTCCCTTTCGAAATTTTAGTTGTCATCAGTGTATGTGGTAAGCATTATCTTATGGGGATAGAAGCTTGGGCATCCTTTATAATGAGAATCCTCATCAAACCTACTATAATCTCATAAGAGTAAGTTTTCTATAACCATTATCATATTGTTAGTTGGAAGGACCATGCATGGTAAAGAAAGAGGTTGAAGGAAAATGTTAAAAAGGAATGAAATCTCATTTATTTAGTTAACATTGATATGTAATATTAGAATAAAAAATATATACATCTTTGAATATATAAGAATAAAAAGTTCATATATTTTTTATATAAATTAATATATTTAAAAAATAGTCTAAGAGATTAGTTATTTATGATATGATAAGAAGAAGCTAATCAAACTTCTTTTTTAAGATGAGGTTAAATTCATTCAACTTTTAAGTAAATGACATCTTCACTACTATATGGACTTATGTAAGTGTATTATCCCCATTTAGGGTTAAAAAGGGGCTATGATAGTTTTTACTTGCTTCAATGGAAAACTATATTTACATGGACATTGTAGATGTCTTGGAAAGATTGGACAATGATGGGGCTACGAGCATGAGTTATGTGCAAAGCTCTAATGCAAATACACTATCTCAATGCCTAACACCCACCCATTATGCTTGCACAACGTAGCCAACATATTATCCCCATTTTGAGTTAAAAGGCCATTACATATGGGCTATGATTAGCTTTGAATTGGTCTAGGGGAGAACTATAGTTGCATGGAAATCATAGACATATTGAAGAGGTTTGACAAGGGTGTAGCTAAGAGCATGAGTCGTGTACACAACTCTTATGCAAATCCACTATCTTAGTAATTGATGTCGATAGAACTATCTAGGTTCTCTATACATTGAGTGTGTTTCTTCAAGGCTATAAACACCTCTCTGAAGAAAACAACAAACAAGGGTTAGTTTTGGTATTACAAATCACACTTGCGATTTGTAACTCTTACAAAACGCAAGTGCAATATATCGCACATGAGATATAGGCTAACTAAGCTTAGCCTCGATTTTTGGCTCATTTTTTCCGAACCTAGCCACAATAATGCATATGCATTATAGATTTAGATTCCAGATATGCATTTCCTATTTCTAAAGTGGCACTAAAAAGTGGAACCAACTTCGTGTGCGCGCCCTTGAACATGCTTCTTTTTTATGGTAAGCATTTCAACTTACTCCTAGACTATAATTCAAGACTATAACCAATTTATCCAATGACTATTTCCAAGAAGTGAGGCAAATGCATTTGTATTAATATGGAGACTCCGTTTTAAATTGGTGAGTGGATATGATTGTAAATATAGCCTTGTAAATATAAAAAATATTTCTAAAAAAAAATGTTAGGAGAAGAGCTTCAATGAAAGCTCAACACTCCAAAGAAACTTTCCTATTGGAGGGAGGACAAATTGATTCAAAGAAAACAAAATTACACTACAAAACCCTTATGATAGGTATTGCCAAACCAAAAGTTATACACTACCCATCACACTGAGTTGACAATATTAAAATTATATTAAATATTTAGTGGACAATCATATTTCTTTTAAATCCAAGCAATTATCAATTGTGTGATATAACAAAAAACGTTTGATATGATTATGTGTTTGGTATTTATAAATAAGTTGTTCTATACTTCCCTGATTTCAAAGAAGATGCAGGGGTTTTGTCTTCACTGGGGGTTTCGAAGAAAATTAATGGAAACAGAGTAAAGGTTAAGGGACTTTCAATAACTAAGGGAATTTCGGGGTTGGAAACGAGACAATTTAACCTAAAACGAGTGCTTACAGCAGCAAGATCCCAGGATTCGGTTTCTATATGCTGACTATGACCTTAAACTGTAGGGGTCTGGCTAGTCTACCCAAAAAGCTAGTTGTTAAGAGGTTAATTGAAGAGCATAGAGTAGATGTGTTTTTTTTCAAGATTTAATGGTTGAAGGACTGGCAATTGCGTCAGATCTTCAGAATTTACTTTATGGTCAGTGTTTTGAATTTGTAGATCCTAAATGGAATTCAGGTGGGGTCATGACTGGTTGGGGAAGGAATTGTCTGAAAATTAACAACTCCTGGGCTCTGGTTTCAGGTTTAGTTTTATCTTTGTTTTCTACAGAAGCTGGGAAAGGAAATTTTGTTTGTGAACTTCTATGTGCCGTATCAAGATCAGTTCATCTCCTGGGCTAATGTTTTCTCTAAAGAATTCCTTAACCATCAGAATATTATCCTGGGAGGGGATTTAAATTTTAACTTGGGTCACTCTGAAGTTTGGGGTCCCTCTACTCTTCCTAGTACACTTTCTAATTACTTCACTCATCGCTTAGAAGATAAGCACCTTGTAGATATTGGATTGGTTAAAATCCTTCCTACTTGGACTAATAAACATGTTGGCAATGCTAGAATTGCTCAATGCCTAGATAGATTCCTTCTAACTGAAGATATTTTGGACAAACAGTTTCGATTCAAATAGTGGGTTGCGAACGATGAAGATTTTGATCATCAACCGACCTTTCTTGAATTTAATGGAGGTAGCAGAAAACCATCTCATCCCTTTAAATTTAACCCTTCTCGTTTAAAAGATGAATATTTTGTAACTTTATTGGAGGGGTGGACAATACAAGGTGAAAAGTTTGAGGAACTAGCATCAGTTCATTTTGAAAAAAAATTAAAGAAGGAAAAAGCTACATCTTTGGTCTCGTCACAACAGAAAAAAGAATATGACGATCATCAGGTGAAGGTGATCGAATCAAGACTGGTGGATTTGTTTAATAAGATGGGTTTTGGTTATCTAAATTCTGATTCAAAACTTGAAATTGAAGATCTGGAATTACGTAGGGGACAACTCTTATCATTTAGGGAATCTGAGCTGAGAATGAAAAGTAGGGTTATTTGGTTGGAAAGTGGTGATGAAAATTCAAAAAAATTTCATCACTTTGCTAACCACGGGAAAAATATTAATTCTATTTGGAAAATCACTGCGGATATTGGTGAAGTGGTTGAAGGATTTGAAGATATATTTTTTTTTTGTAATAGCTGCAAATTATATTAGTTTAAAAGTAGTACAAAATATATTACAGTACATAATGGTCTGGCCCAGAGGTGCCATACATGTCTATCATGAGAGTTGTTGCTAATCAGAATAATACAATACAAAAAATCCCTATCTACAGAGCGGAGAACCAGGTGAAAATCCAAAGTGTTCATGGCCTTAATGGCATTCTGCAGACTATTCATATCTAGAAGGGAAAAAAATATGAAAGACAACAAAGAAACCTATTCAGTCCACTGCCTATGGAGGCTCCTCCAAAATTGGGAAGCTGTATGGTGCATTGTCCCTCCACGCCTTAGCAGAAATTTGAGTAGCGTTCTCCTCCATTGAAGCGGAAGTTCCAGGAATTGTCAGAGGCTTGACGGGAGCCAGGTTTTTGACAGGAGCTGGGTTCTTGACAAGCATAGGAGCATTCTTTCTAGGTAGCATAGGGGTGAAGGAATATTTGCTCATTGCGGATGCGTTTCGCTAAGATGGGGCCCAAGGTACGAGTAATGGGGAATGAGGTTTGAGACCTGTCCTTGCCCTTCAACTATTCTTTGCTGCAATTCATGTCCACCGAGCTACCACCGGGGTTGAGCTTGTCCAAGCCATTCAAGATAGCAGCTAATGAGGTGGTGCCAGGGGTGGTGCTCCTTGAGAGAAATTCACATCCAAAGGGCTGGGTGGGAGCATAAGAGTCCCAACAATGAGTGTTGTTCAAGGTGCCAAGAGTAGAAGCCCAATTGGGCAGAGTAGCAAGTAGGGATTGGGTTTCCTGGTGTGTAGAGACCCAGTTTAACCGCATATTTTCCATAAGCTTCCCCATCATATTCTTAACCATCCAATAAGTGTCCCAACGCTGCTCTATATTTCCAAGTGTCATGGTTTCTACAATGATCCTGGCCTCCCAGTTTTCCAGCAGCAGACGAATTGGAATGGAGACAGGAGGTCCATAACCTTTCCTTAGTGGAATTTGCTCCAGAGTGTTTGCATCATTCTTGTTCTTGGTCTTAGCCCCCTTGGTTCTTCCCATAATGGTCGTGGGGGAGGTGATGCAGCTACAGGAGAGCGTGTGTAGTTAGAAGACCGCGTAGAGATCGTGGAACACAGAAGGAGTAAGGTTGAGAGCATGAAGAACCTGGAGAATAACTTGGAAATTGAGCTTCATCGAACAAGAGGATAGGATATCGATGCTTTGAGCCAAGAGCTTGTGGTTCGCATGTAGGATATTGATCGTTGTGGTGGCCAGAGAGGCTGAGGCGACATTGAGGATAGGATTAATAAATGGCCTCATAGCTTGACGGTGTTCAGATGACATCAGCGTGGTTACGTGTAAGAGGTGTGCACCCAGGTGTCATGGAGTTGCGCCTGTCTGTCATTTGAGTGGAATTGGCACCTGCATTTGGGAGAAATCTTTGAAGATATTGCATAGGTGGGTATCAAGCATTTTCAGAATCTGTTTAGGGATGAAGGGAATGTCAATTTATCAACTATTATGACAATTGTCTATTTTTTCCATCAACTGTTTCTGAGGAAGATAATCATTCATTAATGGAAGACATTTCTTTGGAAGAACTAAAAAGTATTTTGTCTCTTTTCAATAAGGATCGTAGTCCGGGACCAGATGGGTTTCCTATAGAATTTTATGTCGGACTTTTTGATGTATTGGCACAAGATGTTCTTAAGGTGATCGAAGAGTCTAAACAGAATGGGAAAGTTTCTACAGCTTTTAACTCTACATTTTTAGCTCTTATGGAATACATACCAATATATCTTTGTAACTTTATCTACAAGATAATATAGAAGGTAATTTCTATTAGAATAAAGAAAGTCCTCAGTGAATATATTTCTGGTGAGCAGTTTGGATTTCTCCCTAGAAAGAATATCCATGAGGCTATTGGGGTATTCAAAGAAGGTCTACACACCATAAAATGTAAAAAGTATAAGGATGCATTCTTAAATCTAGGCTTGTCAAATTCTTATGACTGATGGAATTGGACTTATCTCAGAGTGGTCCTTTCTCAGATGTGTTTTGAGGTTCCTTTTATCTCTTGGATGATGGGTTGTTTATCATATATATCCTTCTCCATATTAATAAACGGATATGCGTCAAATTTATTCAAACCCTCCCAAGGACTAAGGCAAGGATTCCTTCTAGCTTCGCTCTTATTTCTACTCAGAGCAGAGGGTTTCGGCAAGGCTATGGCGGAAGCAAAGAAAAGAGGTGAGTTAAAAGGAATATCCTTTGGAGGTAACATATCATTAACCCATATCTTATTTGTAGATTATATACTTTTATTTTCTGATGGAACGTTACAGGATTTAAGGAAAAATGCTGAAATAATTCAGAGTTTATTTCAAGCGACGGGGATGAAGGTAAACCATGGAAAATCCTCTTTACTGATCTCTGGTCTAGATGCCCATGACATTCTTATGATCAATGGTATTATTCCCTATCTTACCTCACAGTTGGATACAGTTTTTAAGTACCTGGGGTTTAGATTGAAGCCATCAACATACACCATAAAGGACTGGGACTAGCTCATCATAAAATGTGAAGCTAGAATTCTCAATTGGAGTCACAGATGGCTCTCCAAAGGAGGAAAATTGACACTGATAAAGTATGTTTTGGAGTCTATACCGGCCTATTGGATGAATTTCTGGATCCCAAATGGGGTTTTAGAAAGGATTAGGAAATTGTGTTATAAGTTTCTTTGGTCGGCAACTACTAAATCTCAAGGCATGGTCTGGATAAAGTGGTAGGCTTTGGCCCTTCCAAAGAAGTTCAGGGGATGGGGATTCAAGATACCTGGACTCTTTTCTAGTGCTTTGGTGGAAAAAAGATGTTAGGAAGTTAATTACAGGTTCAGGTTTGTGGGTTCATGTGGTTATGATAAAGTACATTTATCCTGCAAATTTGGTGGATTGGATATGTAGGCCTATCAAATCCTATAGGAAGGTTCCTTATGTCGAAAAGCGGTGCTTAAATATTTCGATATCATTGGTACTAGCCTTTCATGGAAGGTTGGAGATGGAAGCTCAATAAGATTGGGAGCCAATCCTTGGGTAGGCTATATCCATAGGTTACTTCTTCTAGAACATGTTATAGCTATTCTTAAGTATAATGGCCTCTATTTTCTGAATAATATTGCTGATAATTCTCAGTCTTCCAATCAAGGGAAAGGGTGGTTACAAGAGGAAGACGTCAGTTTGAATGGAAATGATAAAGAAATTTGGCTTGGGTATACATCAAATATTATGAAATGTAATGTTAGGCTAACCAACTGTAGAGACTCTCTGATATGGAGTTTCTCAGATTTAGGCATATACAATCCTAAATCATGTTATAATTTCTTGATGCGGGATAAGAAAACCAAGATTGTCTGGTAGTGGAGGTCAGTATGGAGATACCATTGTCCTTTTAAATCCAAAATTTTCATGTGGTTTCTTCTGTCAAATAGAGCTCTAACCTGGGATACATTAGAATGGAAGAAAAGAGAAGGTTCGGGAAGATGCTATTTATGTAAAATGGATGAGGAGTCTAACTACCCTCTTGTTGTGACTTCTTCTTATACACAAACTGTTTGGAAAGAGATTGAGAAAATGTTGAAAGTAACAAACATCTGGAAGGGAGAGTCTATTGAAGCATGCCTAACGAGCTGGAACAAAAATGAAAAGGTATCAGACTATAAACCACTCCCTTTAATCATGTCCTGGGGTATCTAGCTAGCAAGGAATGTTATATTTTTTGAGTATAGAACTATTTTGGCCTTTCAATGTGATGCCCAAAGCATGGGGATTTTGAGTTATTTACAACAAGATCAGATCAATCTGAAAATTCAGAATATTGCAGGCGAAGTAATTGATGAAATATTCTTTTGGTTTTTTTTTATGGAGCTGCAATGGGGGATTCTTCGATGTGTGGATTTGGGAGCATACTTGATCTATCTCAGCAGCACTGGGTAAAATTCAAATCTGGAATCGGTCAAGGTATAAACAATTACACAGAACTAAGTGCTATTATACTACTAATGAGGTTGGGGGCAGAACATAACATTAAGGATTTTCAAATCTTTGGATATTCTCAACTTGTTGTAAATTGGATAACTGGTACTTAAAGATTGTGCACAATTCAGTTGGTATCCCTATTGGAGGAGATCATCGGATTAAAATATCAATTGGGAGAGGTAAGTATAAAGCACATCTTTCGTGAAAGGAATGGAATTGCATATGAACTAGCAAAAGCGGGTGCTCAAATGGATGAAGGATTATGGCACATAGTTGAATCTAACCATTCAACTCTCACAGAATATTCTCATGAGTAACGTTGCTTACTCTGAACATTATACTTTCCTAGTTGGGATGAAGACACAAATGCAGAGTACGAAGATGGCTTCTCTATTTCTTTTTGCTTGTAGGATTGGGAACTTGTTTATTTGTAGAGAAGAGTTTTAATTTTTGAGTAGGGATGGGAAGTCTAAAATCTGTCTCTTCGATGTTTTTTTGACCCAGTTTTGGGTTGAATCTAGTTTTGTTTTTCTATATAGTGAAACATTTTGGACAATAATCTTCTATGCTTATTTGTAATTGAAGAAGACTTACAATGACTTTATGCTAAAATACATAAATTTTTATGATGTATAATGCTACACTTTGTGCTACTTATAGCTTGGAACAACTAAAACTTGATATGCCCATAATCACACATGAAGGCAGATGAAAATGTAACTATGTTTTAAATAATATAGCTATGACTTTTTTCTATGGAAAAAAAAATTGTTCTATACTTTATTATTAGTTTAATGTTTAAATATTACTCTAGAACATTTTCAAATGAATAGTATTGTTAGAATTTCATTTATTTTAGTTTAATCAATTTTACTTTTTGTAGAGACATATAATGATGAGATATGGGTAAATTCTTTATTGGTATTTCCCTATACAATTGATTTTTAACTTGGCACTAATAATTGATATTCATGGTAAATGTTGTATGCCCTTTGAGACTATGACTTTGCAGATAGTTTTTCCTAGTTTCATAGAGAAAAAGAACTATCCTATGATGGAGGCCATGCTTATTTAAGAAAGACAAACGGATAATACCATCGTCACTATTTTAATTTCGATTTTTTGCATGTTCTGTCACTTCCATGACAATATCATCTCGGTTAAAAATGCTATGAGTTCATCTGGTGATTCCACTACAAAGGAAGGACACTCGACCCTTGTAGAGGGTGTGAGACATTACTTGAAATTCAATGCATTCCCATGTGGAGTTCTCGTTTTTCCTATTTTAGTCTTCCCCTAGAATTGGTTTTATGGCATGGATTCTCGTCTTTTGGGAGGCTTGTGGGATATCTATGAAAAATTATATCCACACAGAGCTCCATTCTCCAATGTTCGGCTCTGTCATCTTTGTAGGTTTGGAGGAGATAATTATGGGGCTTACTTCGAAGGAACCCTTCCCTTCATGTTGGTTCCAATTCTTTGACCCTTCTTAAGTGGCTACAAAGGTATTCTATGAAGGTGCAATGACATTTTGTGTCTAAGATTAAATTATGGATCGAGGGGTCCCCTCTTTCTTTAGAGGGAATTTTTCCCTTCTTGTTGGTCTTGGTTCCAAGCCTTGTTTTGGGTAGGGGTTGTGGTGGTTTCATTTCTCTATTCCAATTTCTCTTGGGAAGTGCTTTCTAGTTTGGTTTGCTCATTTTGGGACAATGGATCTCGAGGAACAACTATGTCACCATGGGAAGAAGAAATATGTGGGGTTCAAAATGATATGCATGATCCATCCCAAGGCTCAACTTGCTCCATCAACTAGTGCTTAGTCCTAGTTGATTTCTTGGTTGGATCTCAGTTGCATCAACTCAGTCGACCTTGTAGATTAGTTGATCCATTGACTCTATCACCCACACTTTTTTTTGCAATATTGTTCCATCATACATGCCCGATGACATTTGATGATTCCAACACATGTCAGAATGACATTCGTAATATTCATAAGCCACTAGGAAGATTCCATCAATGTGGAAATGATTTCTCTTCGTCTTCTTTTTGTTGATAGATGGGAAAAAGACAATTGGTCTCCTCAATCAAATTGTAATTGAAACACAGTAGTTGGGAGCTCAATCATCCTTCATATTTGTATATATACATGTAATCATGCATATGAAAGGGTTCCTTATTCTTGATTGCACTAAGATGGGCCTCAAAAGAGAAGGCTCAAGGGGTTACTCACAGTTCCTTCATTCGACCTCCATTCATGTAAATGAGTTTTTCCATTCAGTACACCTTGATAGAGGGTTTTCTTACAGACTTGAGAGACCAATATCCCACAAACAATTGCTCAATAAAACCAAAGCTTTTATCCTTGTGGTTGCTCCGTTATAAATTCTTGACTTGTATTTTCATATGATCAGTTTTTTCTATTGGTTGTAGTCATTTCTATTTGGTTATAATCTACATTGGTTTTCTTATTCAGTCTAGTATTGTTCGCTTCCTCCGTAAAAAAAATTGACTCATTCGGTCGACTCTGTTGTCCTCCTATCGATTCTCTAGGTGATAGGGCTCATTGGTATTATAACACTCTAGTCTACTCTTTCCCAGATTAAACACTACTTGGATAGTTAGAAACTTATGCCTGTTTAGACATGCTCTAAGACCCAACTATTTAACTTGCCTTGACCTTTGACCTTCAAGTATTTATCTACTCGAAACCCTATATTGAATATGACAATCAAAACAGAGTACAAAACCTCTCATAGTGAAACTAAACAACTCATAGAGCAACCACTCACTCAACAACAAATTGAAAGGTATGAGCATGTTAATAAGATCCTTGATCGACTAACTAGTTCATTGGGATTGACTTTGGCTAGTAACCCAATGAGATCTTCTTTTGACAGGGTTAGCCCTTTCAAGGTAGAAATGAACTTGGACATACTAAATTTGGAAGGAAATATTTATGCATAATATGTAGATAATTGGATACATCAATTATAGTCATATTTCTTTGTGAATCAACTTTTTGAGTTTGAGAAAGTCATGACTGCATCTTTGAAGATGTCAACTTCTACACATTGCTGATGGGAAAATATTTTGACTAAACGGGAAGAAGAGGACAACAAGAGGACAAAAGGAAGATGCCACTTAGCAACAATATCAAATAGCGGCACACCATTGACGTCAACCACATCGATCATTGCAATCGATTTGAATTTTTTTGGGCGGTCATTTCAATTTATAAATTTTCAATGGTGTATTTTTTATAATTAATAGATGTGTGTATTCTGTCCACTTAATCGAATGTGGTAACTGAATTAGATTACGATTTCAACTATTAATTTTAAGATATCATACAAAATATAATATCACTAAAATCAATGCGTCTTAACAATATTATTGCATTTTCTAATGCACATATTTTCCTCACATCAATAAATCATAGATGTCCCTTGCTATAACTAAATCAGATTAGGGTTTCGATTATTTAATGGTGGTGATTGTATAAAATTCCCATGGAAATTGAATTAGATTAGGGTTTTGAATAATTCACTATGGTGATTCTATCTACTCGGCTAATTGCGGCAACTGAATTAGATTATGGTTTCGACTATTTAACTTAATTATATCATACAAAATGTAATATCATTGAAATCATGCATCTTAACAATACTATTATAACATATTGCATTTCCCAATGCAAATATTTGTGTTAGATCATAATGCAAATCTCCATCCAAAGACGTCGATCACTAGATCATAGATGCCCCTGAGTGTAACTGAATCAAATAAGGGTTTTGAATATTTAACGAGGGTGATTATATCTATTGGGATAATTGTGGAAACTAAATCATATTAGGCTTTCAACTATTTAACTGAATGATATCATATAAAATGGCTAGAATGAATGGATGGAAAACTTTGGCCATAATGAATGGATGGTTTAAAGGAATCATTCTTCACCCCAAATGCCTAAAGGATTCCTTTACTTCCTAAGGCCTAGGTTTCAACCCATGACCATGCTCAAGGCATCAAGACCCATACATAGTACCAAAAGCCTCATAATGGTGGAAATATCCTTTCTTGGAGGCTAGACCAAGCATACCTTGGGAAGGTACCTTTTGGTGATTCAATGCATTGTTTGTAGCCCTAGTCTAAGGTATAAGTTTCCTTCCTTGATCATAAATATCCTAATGGTTCCCACGTGCTCATTCAAAGTCCAAACATCACCACAAGAGGTAATTTATGGTGGTTTGAGGTGCGATTCATGGACCTTCAGCTCTAGAAGTTTCCTAGTGCTCAAAAAATTGGTTCCCATATCCTCATTTGGAGGCCAAGGATACCCTTAGGAGGCCAAGGATATGGTTTGGTAATTACTGTTCATGCAAATGAGTAGTTTGATCATGTTGATGCGAATGTCCATTAGATATTGAATCTATGAATGGTGAAAATGAGAATGATAAATTGTTAGCATAATGCGAAGGAATAATATCTGGTTTCTATGATTGTAAAGTGTGTTTAATGCATGTCCTCCTCCCACTGCGAAAACTTGGTTCCTGCATCCCCCTTATCCATCTCAGGTGAGACTTCACTCGCTCTGCGAGTGTTGTTGGGAAGGGTTAAAACTTTCTGGGTCGGTGTTTAAGGGAGTTTGGTTGATGTTTGTAGACGATAGTGCGAAGTGAATCCTTATCGATAGTCATTCTGTCAACAATCATTCAGTTTTTAGCGAAAGGGGAAGCGCCATAAGGTTTCACTACCAACCAGAAGAAGCAACTAGTCATCCAAGCTGCATATTTTCAACTAATTGCAGGGGAATTGTATAAGATGGGCCAAATGAGATACTTCGACGATACGTCCTTCCGCATGAACAGGAAATGATTTTAGTGGAATCTCATGATGGGATCGCTGGAGGACACTATAGAGGACGTGCAACCACTAGGAAGATCCTTCGAGCAAGACTATGGTGGTCGACGATGCATGGAGATGCTGCGGACTATGCCAAGAACTGCAACGTATGTCAACGGACAGGGAATCCATCATGAAGGGATGAAATTCCACTAGTACCCCAATTGACACTGCAGGATTTTGACAAGTGGGAAGTTGACTTTGTGGGACCCATCAACCCACCAGGAAAAAGAACAGGGCCGCACTACATAATCACTACGACATACTATTTGACGCAATGGGTGGAAGCTACACCAGTGAAAGATTGGTTAGCTGCGACTGCAGCAAGATTCCTCTTCGACAATGTGGTCACCAAGTTTGGGTGCCCAAAAATCCTAATGAGTGGCCAAGGGACTCATTTTGTTAATTAGACGATCGCAGCGATGATAGAGGAATTTCAAATTCAGCACAAAAAGAGTACCCCCTATCACCCTCAAGCGAATGGGATAGTTGAGGCATTCAATAAGATATTGTAGCATGCACTCACCAATGTATGCAACGCAGACCGAGATGATTGGGATTTGAAAATTTCGGCGATAATTTGGGCATATCACACAACTTGCGAACGATTGAATGGATAGACATCGTTCAAGCTCATTTACGGACAAGAAGCAGTCATGCCAATGGAGTATATTGTCCCAAGTTTGCGCATCGCAGCAGCCACAGGAATGAGCGATGACGGGGCATTGGAGGAACGATTGACACAATTGGTACATCTCGATGAGGACCGGTTCATCGCAGGGTTTCATCAAAAGGTTGAAAATGATTGACAGAATTCCTGGCACGATCACCATGTTAAACCAAATCACTTTCAGCGCAGAGGCATGGTTCTGCTATATGACAACAAGTTTGCTAAACACCGAGGTAAGTTATAAATGCATTGGTTAGGTCCCTACGTAATAAATTTTTTCACCGACGGAGGTGCGGTATAGTTACAAAGTTTAGATGGGTTATTGTTTCCTAAGCTGGTAAATGGGAATCGGTTTAAACCCTATCGCCATGATCAGGCGCATAGCAGTTGATAACCAGGAAAAAAAAGAAGCAATTATGACAAAAAGTGGAAGCATGGCCAGCTGGGTTGCTCGTCAATGCTTCGCACATTTAGCACGCAGTAGTAAAATCCGAGCGTGATTACTGTGACTCAACATCCCCGAAAGACGGTGGAGGAGTATGATGAAAGAATTAGATGGCTATGTGAAAGATTTCGCCAATGATTCACGAATTAGGCATCAAAGAACACAAGGAGAAAGCATGAATATAGGTGCAGAGTAAAAGAATTATCCATAAGTAGGAAGAGGAGACTTAGCAAGATCCATGACGCAAGTTGGTAAGGCAGTGAGTTGAGTGAGCAATTCCAAGGAAGTTGTGGAAATGATCCATTTCATTTCGAGCGAAATCATCCCAGGTGCACTAAGGGAAAGAATGACGGGTGTGCATGAACAACCAGTGAAGGAAGTGGTGCAAACAATTGGGAGGAATGAAGATGAGGTCTCACCCGAGATGTTTAAGACCGTGGTAGTAGTTAGAAGAATCGTGGTCCAGGTGACCACTAGAACACTAGGGGTGGAGGCCCGCTAGATCCAACAGCGTATGGCCAAATGTGCGGAACAGGTGTGCCAAAGTAGTTGGAATGTTTCAGAATTTGGTGACATAGATGAACTTTTCCCCAGTCCGTAACAAGCATGAAGCTCACTAGCTAGTGTAGAAGGGATAAATGATGAATGTTTCTAGAGACTGGAGGATGAGTTCGATAAGTACATGACGGTGACCCAGTGACTGGAGGATGAGTTCGATAAGTACATGACAACAAACCAGAGACTAGAGGATTCATTTAAGAAGTACATGACAGCGAGCTCCAGATGGAAAGAACAACTTCATAAGTTTATCACAGTGAAGGGTGAGAATAGTACCATAAGTGTCAAGATTAGGTGGCTTGAGGGTGAGCCACAAGTTTTTGTTGGGGGCCTGTTGGCACAGGATTAGTTTGCATGAGGTGCAGAAACTGATAGTTGCGAAGAGGGATAATCCGCGAAAGAAGGACCAGCCATGGAAGAAAGGGTCATTTGCGGAGAATGAGGAAGTGCAATATTAGTTAAAGTTAGTTAGAATTGGTCATGTGGATCGTTTTTTAACCACTTAGTATCATATAAATAGGAGTATGATTGTATGCCTAAGGGAGTCTTTGATCTTGGCATCTGGGACCCTTGATTTTGATATCCACATAGTTGGAGAATTCTGAACTGTTTTGTACCCGCCATAAGATGTTTTGATTGTTTCTACGAAGGTTATTCCCTAGGTTTCGATGAATGCATGAAGATGTCTGGTTATTGTTATATCTTTGTCTTTGTTTCTACTAAATGATGAATACAAGTGTTTGGGAAATGTTTAATACTCTGTGGTTTGGTAATTGTTGTTCATGTGAATGAGTAGTTTGATCATGTTGATGCAAATGTCCATTAGATATTGAATCCATGAATGGTGAATATGAGAATGATGAATTGTTAGCATAATGCGAAGGCATAATCTCTGGTTTCTATGATTGTAAAGTGTGTTTAATGCATGTCCTCCTCCCACTGGGGAAACTTGGTTCCTACAACCCCCTTATCCATCTCAGGTGAGACTTCACTCCATCTGTGAATGTTGCTGGGAAGGGTTAAACCTTTCTGGTCCGATGTTTAAGGGAGTTTGGTTGATGTTTGTTGACGACAATGTGAAGTGAACCCCTGTCAATAATCGCTGTGTCAACATATAGTAACTCAAGACTGATTTTTAGTGTGCAAATCTTTCTAATGATACCCATATCATCACTAGAAGAAAAAAAATACCAAAGACATATATGATTTGTGGTTCCAGGCCTCATTCATGATCATCGAGTCTTAAAAGCTATCGTTTAGGACTAATGTCTAAGTTTCATTGAGTAACCTTTGCACAAACCATCACAATAATACATAATTCTCTAAAATCCCTAATGGTGTCGATATGCCCACTAAGAGATAAATAATCCCTTTAGGAGGTCATGCATGTTGCTTCAAGGTGTTTTTCTTGGCCATAAGAAAATGTGGTTAAACATGGTTAACCAGGGTAAACTAAATCCAAGTATAAGAAAACATTATCAACCATAGGCAAGCATGGTCAAACATAGTCAACTAAAGTCGACATATTGAAACATGGTCAACCATGATCGGCAATGATCAACCAAATTCAAACATGGTTAAGCATGGTTAATGATAATTGAATTGGTAAATCATGGTTAACCATAATCAAGCATCATTAACCATAGTCAAAGATCGTTAATTATGGTCAACTATGACACAACATGGTTGAACATATAATCAACCATTCTCAACCATGGTTGACAATAATAAAAATGGCCAACTATAATTAATGATAGTCAAACATAGTCAACCATGGCCAAGCAAAATAAACCGTAGTCAACCATGGGAAACAAAATTTTAATATGGTTAGCCATATTCAAGCATAGTTAAACATGGATAACCATAATTGAACATGGTAAAACATGGATAACCATGGTAAACCAAAATAAACCATAGTCAAAATATTCAATCCTATTTAAACATATTCAATTCATGTCAACTATAATCAAACATGGTCAACTAAAGTCCACCATAGCCAATCAAATTAAACCATATCTAAATATAGACAACCAACTCTAACCAAAGTCAACCACAATCAATAAATGGTCAACCATAGTCTACACATGATGATCAATTGTCAACCATAGTCATACATTGTCTACCATTGTCAACTATAGTCAAACATTGTCTACCATTGTCAGTTGTAGTCAAACATGGTCAACATGTTGGAAGATAATAATTCCATTAATGCAACCAGATTTGATTTGATTTTGTTAGAGTTTTTTCGGAGATATAATAGAGATATTCTCTCAATGTCCATTCTCATATTTAGAATAGGTTGGATCTCATAACAACCTAGAGATCACTATATAATTGTATCAAGTTTGAAGATAATGAAATAAGAGTGAAGTATTTTGTGTGTGAATTACTTTGTGTGTAATCATGTCTCCTCTCCAAATTTATGAGAGAGCAGATTAGGGTAGGAGAGTGGGGCGCTTTGATTTTTTGGTTGAGACTAGAGTTTATTGTGTGATTTTTATGTGAGCTTTTCTTATTTTATTTCCGTGTGCAAATAAATCCACTGGTGCAAGCCGTGACTCAGCAGAGAGCAGGGATGGGCGTGTGAAGTGTGCTGGTGTGGATACAATCACAGAACAAATCCAGAGTTATAGATTGTTGTTTCCAAGAATGATACAAGATCGATACTATCTGTTACAAACCGTTTTTCTATAGCTTACCATTGTTGGCTGTAGATGCTTGTCGGGACACGATCTGACTTTTGTGAAGATGTAATTGCTCTCTTGAGTTGTGAATGTAGATTGCAAAAGGAACATAATTCTCTGGTGCTGTTGATATATCTGATCCCCTCTCATAAATTTATTTTAGATATTCTTATTTATATGGAGGTGTGAGCCAAAGAATCAAATGTATCTTTTTACAATCTGCTATCAAAGTTCATCTTGAGGAATTAAATCTGCTGTATCTTGTGGTGTGAAGGCATGTTCTGCAATTTGTTCAGATTTAATATGTGTTTCCTTCTCGTGAGGGTCTATAAAGACTTGCATTTTGGGAATATACATTTTGCTAGCAATTATTTGTGGCAGACTCCTCATTGTTGGAGGTGTCCACAAACTCAAGACAAAGAGGATTGTATGAAAAAAA
This sequence comes from Larix kaempferi, assembly GCA_027924585.1. Classification (NCBI taxonomy): domain Eukaryota; kingdom Viridiplantae; phylum Streptophyta; class Pinopsida; order Pinales; family Pinaceae; genus Larix; species Larix kaempferi. Next base: position 17,569,297 of record BSBM01000924.1, on the reverse strand, counting down.
TGTTAAGGATCGTGGATATGGAAGATCTACAAATCCTATATATCCTAAATGTTTCCCATGTGTCTTTTAACTGCGTGTGTATTATTAGAGTTGTTAAAAGGAAAATTGGGGAGCTCCAAGTGGTGGTGAAATTGTCTTTTATTTATTTTATTGTGTATTAGCATTATCCTGTTTGTAAGATTATGACTATAGTAGATGCATGTTCTTGTTGTACTTTAGTGATTCAAGAAACAACGGTTACTACTCATTCTTATATGTTTGTGTACATGAAAAAGGTCATTTTGTATGATTCACTATCAAAAACATTCAGTATATAGACTGCTTTCCTAGATAACTAACAAATACGTAGTTCACTATCTATTTGTTAGATGGAAATATGTTCATATAGTGATTCGGTATCATGACTATTTTTTGGGTAGTCAAGAATCGTCGATCCTACAAATATGTCATCGATGGTTAGAAGCAGATGTAGTTTAAATGGATCAAATGATAGCTCGAAGATGTGGTTTAGAAATAACGTAGTCCGAGAGATTTTAGAGTGGGTAGAAGTGTCGATGAATACCAGGCTAGACAAAATTTAGTGTTGTAATTTCTGTTTTGTAATTCGTGATTTTAGTATCATGATTTGTAATGTAAGCATTAAGGGGAGTTGTTGGAAGACAATGCTTCCATTAGTGCAACCAAATTTGATTTAAGTTTGTTAGAGTTTGTTGGAGATAGTTGAGATATTATCTCAACATCCATTCCCACATTTAGAATAGGTTTGATCTCATAGCAACCTAGAGATCACTATATAATTGTATCGAGTTTGAAGATAATAGAAAAATAATGAAGTTATTTTTGTGTGAATTACTTTATGTGTAATCATGTCTCCTCTCCAAATTTCTGAGACAACATTAGTCAACATGGGAAACAAAATTCAACAATATTTTCTATAGTCAACAAAGTCAATGATAGTTAACCATAGTCAACTACAATCAACCATAATTAACCAAATTCAATATATTCAAACATGTTCAACTAAAGCTAAGCATGGTTAACCATGGTCAACACAGTTGAATGGTTAACCAAATTCACAAAAAACCACAGTTAAGCACATTCATTTAATGTCATAGTCAAATAGGGTCAACCAAAGCGAGCCTAACCATAGTCAAGAATAATCTACTATTATCAAAAATCATATTTGATATTGTAATATTATTGATATTGATATAAATTAAATCACAAATCTACTATTGTCAAAAATCATATTTGATATTGTAATATCATTGATATTGATATAAATTAAATCACAAATCTACTAATCATTCCCATGCACATAGACCATCAACCACATTAATAAAGATGATTGATATAAGTCAACTCCTTTCTCCATTTTTTAAAGTAATGGCATACCAACCAATTTAATAATGTGATGGTAAAAGTGATACATGTTTAAGTAGTGCAAGCTATGGGATTCATGCAAAACATCAAAAAGAGTAAACCCTAATAAATTATAATAATTAATTACTTTTCTCAAGTTAATAAGATTAAATAGTTACTACTTTTTGTTAAAAATCAAAGTTTAAAAAATCGTGGTATTCCGTTATAGTCGATATCAATGGGGCACTTCTTATCCATATATTTGATGTTCATGGAAATAAAATAAAAAATAAAATATGAAAATGCATTCATGCAAATAGAACAAAGAGTCTTCGTTTGAGTATGTTTTTAATCACTCATAGCGTTTTTCACTCAGACGAGATGGTCATGGAAGTGACAAAACAAGCATCAAGTAAAATTAAAATAGTGGCGATGGTATCATCCCTTTGTCTATATTAAATAGACACGGACTCCAATATAAGATAACTATTTATCACTATGAAACTAGACAAAACTCTCTGCAATGTCATACTCACAAAAAGCACACACTACTTACCAACAATATCAATTAGTATTGCCAACGTTATACACAAATATCTACAAAATCATAGTCTCAAAAGGCATACACCACTCCTAGCAACAATATTAAAATCATAGTCTCAAAAGGCAGACACCACTCCTAACAACAATATCAATTATTAATGCCAAAGTTACACAAAATTATCTGCAGAGTCATAGTCTCAAAACGCAGAAACCACTTACATACAATATCAATTATTAGTGCCAAAGTGAAAAAAACAAAAATGTATGCAAAGTCATAGTCTCTATAGGAAGATACCACTCATCAACACTATCAAATATTAGTGTCAAAGTTGCTTGTGGAATAAATCTATAAGCTTGTCTCTATTGAAGATTCCTCACCTTCGCTTCATGCATGGAATCTCAATCGAGATAAGAATGGTCCCTCTAGACTACAAACCCCTCTTTACATCTGATACTCAAACTCCCATCCTCCACAAAATCGATCCTAACTCAATATTAGATTGATGGCACTGCCTACCGTACCACTATCTTCTTGAGAGAAGGATTGTGATATCCCTCCACGCTATAAGACTTCTATCGTTTGCAACATGTTACCAATAGTAGTATGTCTTTATTGAAGTGATTTTGATGAATGGTAAGTAGTTTTAGAGAAATTAGCTTTGAATTTTCACAAGAAGCTAATTAAATGGTTTTTGGGTTTCTTCCTTCCATTTAATAAGCTAAAATTTAGACTATTTACACCTTTTTTAAACAAGTTTGACTTTTAATCTCTATCCCATTCACCTTTATCATATCCATCAATTTAAAATCCTTTTTTATTAGATATATACAATATAGTCATTTCAATTTACAAATTTATTTTCAAAAATCTATTAAAAAATAATTCCAATAAAACATATATAAACTTTACACCATTATAAAAATAAATGTATATATTATTACTCATACTTTACAATACTTACATAAGTAGATAGAAACATATCTCATTTATCTATTTTAATAAAATAGAATAAAATAAGTAATACTTCATATTTTTTAGTTTAATTTGACATGATTAAATTATCTTATATATGCAAAGCAATTTCATAATGTTAAAAGCAATATAACAATACCTCCACATTATGCTAAATTCATGGTCATTGATAAATGATGCTCATAAGTTTGTCTATTTTAATAAAATAAGCAATGCATCATATTTTTTGTTATTAATGTAAATATAATATTTTTTTAATAAAATTAAAATATTACAGGAACATTAAAAGCAATATATAAATGATGTTCATAAATTATATACATTTTGTTTTTAATGTAAATATGATATTTTTTTTATATTGAATACTATAAATTTTCAATAACTTATTTTATTAAAATAGATAAACTTATGAGCATTATTTATCAACGACCATGAATTTACCAATATATAAATGATGCTCATAAATTATTTACATTTTATTTTTAATGTAAATATAATATTTTTTAATAAAATTAAAATTTTATTTTTTATTTTTTTCATATTGAATATTATAAATTTTCAGTACAAGCATAATTACCCATTAACAAATTGTTAAAGACAATATTCCTTAAAACTTATTCATAAAATTTATTTTTCTACAAGTTTTATTACAAATTACATCTTCTAACATATTAATTTAAAATATATTATAATTTTTATTTAAATATAATTTTTGTAAATACTATGTTACTAATTATATGTACCTATAATTTATATTTAAACCTAATTTTTCTAAACCATGGAAATATTTATATTTATATCTAAACATGAATTTCCTAAAGCTCTGACCATCTTTATATTTATAATATATTCGAATCCTTCACAACAAAACACTTGAAGTACTTCTTACTTGTTTAGATAATTATTTGTCATTAAAATAATATATAACAATAAAGCATGCATCTACTAGGACACATTACAATTTTGTGATCGCTTATATTTATAATATATATTCCAATCCTTGACAACAAGACACTTAAAAATACTTCAAACTTGTTTAGATAATTATTTGTTATTAAAATAATATATAACAATAAAGCATGCCGCTACTAGAACTTGGCTGATTTAGCCCAAAAGAAAAAAAGAAAAAAAAACATAAAGATTCTACCATTTATTATATGTATATTATCTTTATTTAAATAATGATAATTATATCATATGTGCATATGCATTACTCACATGGAAATTCATTGTCACATTTCTTATACTCACTGTAGTAGAATATTATTATTGTAAAAACTGTTTTACTGTTTTTATATTTAAATTGCACCTCTTGTTGTAAATTTTATTTTGAGAAGATTATATATAAGTATAGGGTTTTTTATAATTTAATATATGGTATATCATTATTTTTAGGATTACTTAAATAGTGTAAGTTTAATGAATTATATTATGTAGATAATTTTATATATGGTTTTTATTTTATAGCAATTCATGAATGTCAATTAAATATTATTGTAAAAACTTACTAATGTATATAATAAATATTTTTACTATTTATTTATTCATATTGATAATTTGAATTTAGATTTTCACATCATATCAAATATTATGAAATTTTTTTCTTAATTTAATTTTTTTAATTTCAACAAGAGGTGCTTTACAGCTCAGTATGGAGGAGATTTTGTCACGTAATGTAGCGTTATGTCAAAAGTAAAAAGTAATTACAAACTTATGTCAGCTCATAAAATAAAAATTAAAACGAAATGAAAAGTAATTAAAAAAATCTATTTGGCCTATAGTAGTGATCAATAACAATATCTCCCCATGGTTGTCCATGAAGAATGAACATCTCATGTTGGCTCTTATAGTCTTTGGTAGAATACAAGTGAAGAATATGGATGAATTGAAGGAATTATGGGAAGGGATACAGGTATACGACGTATTAAGACCCATCCCAACAAAGAGGAGTTTTACGTTGTATGGCATATGTGCATACACTACACATGATTATCCAGGATTAGGAGTTTTCTCTGGTAAATATGTTTGTTTTTTTATATTCATAGCAATACGTTTAGGATTTTTTAATTCAGTGAATCTATATTGACCTTCAACAATAATGTGCTATGTATACCGTAACATTGCAACTCTTGTAACAAAAGGGTATCATGGGTGTTAATGTCGTGGACCTTCTATGAACGTTAGGTGGTCTAGCCACCTACGAAAGCCAGTGTATGATGCTCGAGGGTGTTCTTCCCAGAAGACCAACCTTATAGAAGAGAAACATCTACTTTTAGTGGTAAACCAAAGAGAACCCAAAGGCCTAAAATAATGACACCGGATTACCGAATTAGGGAATATGACAGAGTGAAGGAGAAGGAAATTGCAGAAATGTTCGATTCAAATGGGGAACCTATGTTCAATGATCCTGAATTCTTCAACAACTATGTTGATAAAATGCCCATTAGGATGAAAAATAAATCGGTATTTTATGAGCTCCCATATTAAGAGCATATTAGATTGTCCACTTACTAGATCCCATGCATCTATTTAAAAATGTTTCATCTTCTTTATGGAGGAACATATCATCGAAACAAAGTGACACGTTGGCTATCAAGAGCAATCTTATTTCTTCAAATTCTAAAGAAGCATTGGACAAAAAAATAAAATAAAGGAGAGGTTGGCCCCTCTTGGTCATTTAAAGAAGGCAGTGTCACATGTATTTTGAACAAAGATGATCTTTCTTTGGAAAAGGAAGTTATATTGGATGTGAAGGAGCCTTCTTTATATGGGTATACTCTATGGCATTGTTTCACTGTAGATAGACATTTGTCTGGTTTGAAATCACATGACCATATCAACCTTCTAAGGGTATGTATAATGTCAAAATAATGTTTTTATTTTTTATTTATATATTTTACCACACAAGTTAAAATGCAATTAATTTTTTGTGTTCACTTTGTATTGTCATTATTTGTTACTCATGCATGGGTGTATGAACCACGAATTTCCTGAGGACCTGTGGCGTTCCTTATATAAACTATCTACATTTGTATGGTGGATCAAATAAAAGGAGATTGACATCACTACCATTCCACGTTGGTGTCAAGAGATAGCTGAGATTATTTTTATGTTCAAGAAGGAGCCACCGCCGAGTTTCATGGACTTGCAGGTTCATCTTCTAATTCACCTAGTTGATGACGTTGAATTAGTCGAGGTGGTCTCATGTCATTGGATGTTCTTCTTGGAGAGGTACATGGAAAAATTGAAGGGATTTGTTGGGAAAAGGGACGAAACCGATGGGTCTATGGAAGAGGGATATATAGTATATGATTCGTTCTATTATGCTAGTGAGTACATCAAGCAAATCGACCACACACCATGCATAGTGATTTGGGATAATGAATGTGATGAGGACAAAAGGGATGGGAAGCTACCAGGGATGATTTTAAGAACCCCCCCCAAATTTATATGTATAAAAAATTGGCGAATCTCCCCGATATATAGGAAAATTTGAAGCGATTTTATCAATAATATAATATGTATATATAATTTTTTGGCGAATCTTTCATTTTATTATATGATAGTGTAAAATCTTAGCGAATCTTTCATTTTATTATATGATATTGTAAAATCTTGGCGAATCTTTCACTAAATTATAAGATATTGTAAAATCTTGGTGAATATTTCACTGAATTATAAAATATAGTAAAACTTTGGCGAATCTTTTGCCAATAAGACTCAAGATTTTGATGATGTAGATTACTAAGGCAGTGCAATAGAAGAACATACACCAGAGCTCAACTCTGGACTCTCTCAACTCCTAGAGTCTTGAATGAAAAAGTGTATGAATGAGGAGAGGAAGAATTTATTTATACATTTCACAAGCAAAATTTGATCACTCACAACTAGAAGGTGTCAACGAAACATGACTGGACTAACTAGATTCAGGGAAAGTAGGGACTATGCTTTTTATCTCATCCCTTAATTGTCCAATGGAAATGTGCGGTCATGAATCTTGACATGCCAACAAATTGATAGAATTAAGTGAATATCCTAGTAGCGGGTCACTTCCTTTATATAGAGAGATAGTTATTGGACCAATTCCAAGCTTCCAACCAATCTTCTCGCCAAAATTTCTTCTCTTTGGTGTCGAATGGTAGGAGAGTTGCATATTTGTCAGTGAATACTTAAAATGGCTCAATCCACACAAATTTTCCTCGGCAAGTGATAAATTCTCCCATCACTGTTTTAAAATGTCCCAATACCATAAAAGAATCCATAAATTGATAAATAACAACCCCATGCACTTCTAAATTCACCTAGTGATGAGAATAACGCCCCATGCACTTCTGAATTCACCCAGTGATGAGAAAAATGCCCCAGACACTTCAATACTTGCCTCGGGCACTTCAAAATTATCCCAAAGATTATAAAAATGCCCTACGCACTTCAATATTTTCCTAGGCACTTCTAAATTCTCCCAAAGATGATAAAACTTCCCATGCACTTCAATATTTTCCCCAAGCACTTCAAAATTCCCCCCAGGAACTTCAATACTTGCCCCATGCACTTCTAAATTGACCCAATGATGATAGAAACATCCCATGCACTTCTAAATTGACCCAATGGTGATATAAACACCCCATGCACTTCAATACTTGCCTCGGCCACTTCAAAATTTTCCCAACGATGATAAAAACACCCAGACACTTCAATATTTTCCCCAAGCACTTCAAAATTCTCGTAACGACGATAAAAATGCCCCCGTCCACTTCCATATTTACGCGGACACTTCATTACTTTCCCTAAACACTTCAAAATTCATCCAACGATGATAAAGATGCCCTAGGAACTTCAATACTTGCCCTAGGTAAGGAAGAAAAACACCCGAAAATGATATAATCACCCAGGCAATCACAAAAATACCCCGGTACACACAAATTTACCTCGGCATGTGATAAATTTGGCCATCACTGTTTTAAAACGTCCCAACACTATAAAAGCATCCTTACATTGATAAACAACAACCCCATGCACTTCTAAATTTACCCAATGATGAGAAAAACGCCCCATGCACTTCAAAATTCACCCATTGACAAGAAAAATGCCCCATGCACTTCAATACCTTCCCAGGGCACTTCAAAATTCTCCACAAGATGATAAAAATACCCTAAGCTCTTCTATATTTTCCTCAAGCACTTCAAAATCCCCCCCAGGCACTTCAATACTTGCCCCGTGCACTTCTAAATTGACCCAATGTTGATAGAAACATCCCATGCACTTCGATACTTGCCTCGACCACTTAAAAATTCTCCCAATGATGATAAAAACGCCCATACACTTCAATATTTCCCCAGGAAGTTGAAAATTCTCGCAATGAAGATAATAATGCCTTCGTCCACTTCCATGTTTGCCCAGGCACTTCATTACATGCCCTAGACACTTCAAAATTTGTCTAATGATGATAAAGATGCCCTAGGCACTTCAATACTTTCCCTACGAAAGGGAGAAAAACACCCAATGATGATATAATCACCCAGGCAATCACAACAATGCCCCAGTACACACAAATTTTCCTCGACATGTGATAAATTTGGCCATCACTGTTTTAAAATGTCCCAACACCATAAAATCATCCTTACATTGATATACAACAACCCATGCACTTCTAAATTAACCCCGTGACGAGAAAACGCCCCATGCATTTCAAAATTCACCCATTGATAAGAAAAATGCCCCATGCACTTCAAAATTCACCCATTGACAAGAAAAACACTCCAGGCACTTCAATACTTGCCCCGTGCACTTCAAAATTCTCCGAAAGATGATAAAAATGCCCTAAGCACTTCAATATTTTCCCCAAGCACTTCAAAATTCCCCCCAGGCACTTCAATACTTGCCCCATGCACTTCTAAATTGACCCAATGATGATAAAAACATCCCATGCACTTCAATACTTTCCTCGACCACTTAAAAATTCTCCCAACGATGATAAAAACGCCCATACACTTCAATATTTCCCCAGGCACTTGAAAATTCACGCAACGAAGATAATAATGCCTTCGTCCACTTCCATGTTTTCCCAGGCACTTCATTACATGCCCTAGACACTTCAAAATTCATCTAATGATGATAAAGATGCCCTAGGCACATAGAGGGACAATGCTTCATATAATCGTGACCATCACTTTGGCTTAAATTGTTGGGCGTTTAGCTCTCTAAGTGCCTACAATATGTTGGAAAAACAAGGTAATCCATGTGACCATTGTGGAGGAATGATAGAGCATCTGATATCTGAAGGTAACCACCTCCTTGATGAAAAGATTGAAACATTTCTAATCGGTGCATCTAAAGAAGAAGAAAAAAAAGTGAAACCCCAACCCTAGGGAAGGATGGAAGATTACCTTGCTTGCATTATTCCGACAAACACCTCTAGCTCTAGTACTAACTGGATTTCCTGAAGATGCATTGTCCATATTCAATTTCCACTACCGCGACGTGAGGCATTTCCAAAATACCACCCTACTAACCTTTTGTCAGCCAAAATCTTTCTCTTCCGAGTATCTATGAACTCACAGGTAACTTTGCTTTGCTTGTGGAAATTGAGGTTGAAGATTTATTCTCAACATTGTCTTTGTGAGAATGTTTGAATATAATATCAAGCAGTGATCTAGTGCAAAATACTTATTATTTTTCCGTATCTTGTATTGACTTATTTGAAATATTATGAGCGTGGTATTCTTCTTTAGTACTTTGTAAGTGGGTACACTATACATTACTTCATTGCTTAGTATAAAGTGGAAATGGGTACAGTATATATTACTACTTGTTTTGAGCTAACCACCCTGAGAGGAAGACCAACATAATAAGGCGAAGGAAGAAACAAACTAGGATGGATTCAGGCTAGATGCTCAGCTAGATGTGGATGAAACACTTCATGAAGTATTTCAATACAATCATATTTTGATTGGTCTCTGCTGTAATACCCCTCCTGTAGGATCCTTCCTACTTAACCTGAAACTCAACCACTTGATACAAAAGAGATTAGAAAGCATAACGACTAGATAAATAAACTAAATAAATGAATAACTTAGCAAATTAAAACAAACCATAACTTGTCTCTGATACCATCTTGTCCACTATCATCCGTTCCTTCTGTAGGATCCCTCCAGCAAAGCTCGCTTAACCATAGGCGAAGCAACCATTAGCTTCGCCACCCAACCATAGGCGAAGCAACCATTAGCTTCGCCACACACAATAATCAAGAAACCCAGCTTGGGATTCCCCCCTACCAATATTTCTAGCCAAACCCTCAATAGCAGCAAGTCATGAGGTAACTCAAAATTACGATAGTCATCCAGGGTCTGGGTCCTTTACCCATTCCCAATGCCTTCCTTATAAAGGAAAATCTCATGCGACACATGTCGCTTCATGCATAATAATTTATTTTGTTTAAATTCTAAATAAAAACAACTCACCCATCCAAGTGTCAGCTTTTCTAGGAGATGCACCAACATTCCTAAGTTTACTCATATTTGTCCCCCAGATATTTCACTTAACTCCTAGATATGTGGTGTAGGTGGGGTTGACTAGGTGTCCATGCCTAGGATTCCATTTTGCTCCTAAATAAATATTTAGAATATTTTTAAATAATCAGAAATATCCTTTCATATGCAAATGCCTAACTAACACTTAATATTATTTAAATGCCAAAGTAATCATTTATGTGTAAATGCCTAAAGTACTCAAATGCATTTCTAAGTAATGTTCTAGGTGCAAACTTATATGTTTTTATGCAGTTAAGTTTAACAATCATTTTCACTAGGATCTCAGTGTCGCGCCGTTGGGACACCCCATTTCTTAATTTCATTTCCCTGACATGGCACCACTCCATCGGGTCCAATCATCCATAGTTTCCATTCCTCGGCAAGGTACCACATCATTGGGTCCTTGCATCCACTCTTTCCGTTCTCGGCAGGGTACCGCACCGTCGGGCCCTTCTGCCGTCATCCTTTCATTTTGACTTGCGGGAACTTCATGTAGGGATTTCAAGAACCGTTACCTTCCATCCTCCGTCTACACGCTATTAGGGGCTAATGGCGCTGAGGAGTGAGTCCATTCTCACTACGTGCCCCCCAACTCATACGTGATCAGCTCCATCGTGACCCACCTCGTATGCCCTCACGCTTTCCTCTTGAGCAAGCGGATCAATGCTTATCTGTGTGATATCCCTCTCTTTTTGTATCCTATTTGTTTTGTAAATATGTCATAATTTGTAAGTGGCCCAGGTGAGGAGCTCAAGGCCAAGGCCCCACCTGTGGACCTTGAAAACATTCCTAAGTTATTTCCTAAATGTTATTTTCGGCTTGGGTGACTAAGGACATGACGCCACTTAAACAACGAGGAAGATAACCACTAAGGGAAGAAGAAGACTGGCTAGGAATCCATGAAGGTCTAGAATCTTGATGACAAGTGCCATCTTAGTGGTCTTAGACACTTACAACTATTCACTCAAAATCTCAAAGATATAGTGTCGCCTTAAAGCCCTAAAACAAAAACTAGAATTTAGAATAATAGCTTATTTTGCATGAGCAAGGAAAAGACCAATAAACGGTAAAAGTAAGTATTATGCTCATAATATGAAATAAAGTTATTACTACCATGACCATATTACTGCTAAAATGGAAAAGAGCCTAAGTTGTTCCATTTTACCATGACATTATCTTACTATTATCAAGAAGAGGAAGAGGTAGTTCCTCCAATTAATGATTAATATGTTACAATGTTGTCCTAGACATAGGAAGTATGCCATCATACTCCTTGAATTACCGATTCTACTAGCTACCCTGATATTTTTTTTTAGGAAGGTGGTCGACACGATGGAGCTCTCGACCACCATGAGGAAACACTCTTACGTATTTCTAGGAGCATGTGGAGATATTTGTTGGCACACTCACTTTTATCAAGTAGCAGGTTAAGACTAGTGGGTGTAGTGGAGAAAACTGGATGAGAGTTTGAGCGAGATTGTTGCCTTGCTGGAAGGAAACTTCACCCAGCTGTCAAAATCGATTTAGTTTTGAATAGGAAAGGTGGAAGTAGGCAAGCCTCTCGATTGCCATTTGGAATTCCTAACCCTAGCATGGACTCCGATCCATTGTTGCGAGGATCTCGACTGAGGGTGGAGAGTCTTCCTTGCCTTAGGCGGACGCTCCAAAGCTACCCACAACATTTTATTATTTATAACACACAACGGTGGCTGGGAAAAGGTGGAAGCGGGAATTTGCAAATTTATTAGCAGGCGATCTGAAGGAGGTTCGGCTTGAAGGATTCTTTTGGTGCAAAAAGGACTCCGCTGGTTCAGTAGAAGATTCCGCTGGAGCACAGATGGGTTGGCAACTATATCTCGTGGAACTGTAAGTATTTTTCATTTTAATACTTTTGTTCTGGAAGTTTCCAACCAAGTTGATTTCCGTTGAAAAGGGGTTGTCAATATAACACTTAGTGGCTGTGGTAGATACAAACTCGGCTTAACTGAACTCTGACAGAATTGCAATCTGATTTCAAGCGCCAGGCTTACTCCTCTTATCAGGGTTATTATAATCTTGTGATATCCTCGAATAGATATATTTTCTTTTCCTTGGTCTTTGTTCTTTTTGTGACCTTCACCATCTTAGTAGAGTAAGGATGAGATTCCCTATGAAGCAATCCTCACAAGTTATTTCCTTTGCAAAGATCTCGATAACTGAGTATCCGGTTTACGCCTTCTACTTTTAGTTTTTCCTTTTCTTTTAAAGTCCCTATTGATAGAAAAATGCCAAGTTTATATTACTTGATAAATTGAAACTGCAACGTTTAAACCGAGCTATGTATTAGCTTATTTCGATCTCAGTTTACGACCTAAATGTCTGCACACTATTCATTTCTGTGTGTTAGTCTTATTATTGCGCGTTTCACTTCAGTGTGATGATCTTTTTCCTGGTAACTACGCCTAACCTGGGTATGTTGAGTAGTGTGCGGGCTTCATAATACCTGTACGGGGTAGCTGGGTTTTGTTTCTGAGTTTTGTCTTGGTTAAAATTATGATTCATGCTTTGGAACTTCCGTCTTCTAGATAAATTCCTTTTATTGCTGCAATGTGGCATCGGCATCGTCCACCTTTAATACCTGATTGGATCTAGTTCTAATTATCCTTCAATCATCCGAGGGTTGCGATTACTCCACGTGAGAGAGCCCAAGTAGGATCTTGAGATAATTGACGTATGGTATCTCGAGTTCTAGTTTTATAACATGTTGACAAATTTATTATGAAAAAGACTTGAGTTGTTAAAATATGATATCTTTCCATCCAACTAGATGCACGATTGAATCTTGAACTGTACGTTTTATATTGTCAAGTTCTATTGAAGAGTTGTTATGAGTTTGGTTTAAACTGCACTTGGGATATTGGTTGGATATTACATAAAAGTCTATATTCTCATATAAGATAATAAATGTTACATACGTAATATTTAAATATGGCATTATTTGGCCTCGGGTATCTAGATCTTAACGTTATCTTAATTGCTTAACTCGATGGGGCTTATCGATGTAAGAGATGAACTTCCGATTTTAAATTTGTATACTTAATTAATTTACACTACCCGAAGTATGTCGCTTCTTTTACATAAAGATCTCCTCTCCCTATGCAGATAGGTTAGGAAAAGTTGTGATAATTACTCCCAAACATGTATACTCTTATATATTGTTTATGTTGTTTAAGAAGGGGGTGTGACTTACGGTTAAAGTTTAAATCGCTTTTTTAATGTTATTCTTACATACTATGTCGATGACACTTAGTATCTCTCTTATATAAATTGTGAACTCAATCATTCATATGTATGTTATCGGCTTTATAAAGTAACCCCAGAAAAGGTTAGTTAAAACCACAAATGCGGATGATAGGGTATTCATACATCCTTTAAGTTCCCTCCCTATAATATAATATATATATATATATATATATACAAAATGGAAGAGGCGTGAGGGCCATTTATCTATTGTTGAATATATTATATGAAGATATGCACAGGCTGGATATCAAATGACTGGATGACCACGAAGGCCCGATCCATACTATTCTATGGTAAGGAACTCTACTTTTGTATAATTTCGTAGAAAATGTTGTTGATTTATGATTGAAAGTCCAAAACCACTCTCATTAAGTTTTTGCGGATCCCTGTCATGTCTTGAGTATGGACTTGGAATGTATCGAAAGTAATCTCAAGGAGAGATGTTGTAAAAGGTGTAAAGTAAGTTTTTGATTGTTGAATGTAATTTCTCTACCTTAAGGGTTCTCTAGGAGAAGGCCATTAGGTAAAGAAAGTGTCAACATTTATGCAACAAAAGATGTTGCAAGATGTAAACTGTTGTCTCGACAAATGAATGAAATGACCTGCCCTTTGTGGACGTAGCCCAATAGGGGTGAACCACCTGAAATTGTTCTCTTCTTATGTGTATGTGTGTTATTGTTGTTGGTATGTATTTGTTATGGGATTTTCTTGATGTCATGAGTTTAAAAGTATGTTTGAAGGGAGACCAAGGAGCTGCAATGATAATACTTAATAACATAAGCAAATTGACTTTTATAAGAATGTCAAGTGTATGCACAAGGATTAATTACAGGTTGGTTGTTTTCTTATAATGTTTTATTGTGAAGATCTTTAAGAGAAGAAATTTTTAATGTTCACCATAATACTAACTCACAAATCTTGGAGATGTTACAATCTGCTCAGCGTGGTATTCCATCGGAAGCCGACATCGTCGTCGCTCTCCCTGTGTGTGATTTATCCGTACTCTACGACCCTTCAATTCCATTGTGTGTCCGTCGGTGAATCATTTCACCTGCCGCTACACACATTTCTCACAAAAATATATTAGTATTTAATTGATTCACAATCAATCGTAGTTATGAATATACTCAATATAACATCAAGGGGTTGTTTTATTAATGTTTCAATCAGTCGGGTCACTCAAATAGGTGCCCTCAAGGTCTGGAGTAGTCTAGGGGCACTACATCTGGGTTTCTTGATTATTGTTTGTGAGGTCTACAACCCAAAGCTCGGGGGAAGCCATGTGACTGAAAGCATGAGCCTATGGTTGGGTGGCGAAGATAATGGTTGATTTGCCTATGGTTAAGCGAGCTTTGCTGGAGGGATCCTAAGAAGGCATAGACGATAATGGACAAGATGGTATCAGAGACATGTTATGGTTTGTTTTAATTTGCTAAGTTATTCATTTATTTAGTTTATTTATCTAGTCATTATGCTTTCTAATCTCTTTTGTATCAAGTGGTTGAGTTTCAGGTTAAGCAGGAAGGATCCTACAGGAGGGGTATTACATCTGCACTCACTTGCAGGTCATATGGTCAAACCATAAACAAGTATCTTCAAGCACATAAAGCAAAGTAACAAAATAAGAAAGAGAAACAGGTACTAACAAAACAAATATAAGACAATGTTAATAAAGGCGTATTTTTGAATGGTACTACTTGAGAACAAAATCTTTACAAAAATAGTGGCCTAGATTGCCATATAAAGATCACTATAGATGATAAGGTCAAGGACAACTTGAATTCCACCAGCTTGTATAACCACCCTCTTATTTGAGCATCTGTACATCACTATGTTTTGCAAAGCACAAATGGCAACCACCTTCAACTCTTCTGTTGGTTGGTCCTCAAGATGATTCACAAGTGCGTAGTAGATAGAGATTGCATCTGTTGCCAGTGCTAGGGTCTCATTTTGAAACAGATCCCCTAGTGTAAGAGAAGCTAGCAGTCTTTCTTGCTGACTTTGAGTCTGAGGGTCAAGCAAATACTGAGATAATGGAGAAATTCCCAATTTTGCAACTTTCACATCTCTTATCTTGACATTATTCAGTAAGGCTTCCAACAACCTTCCTGCAACCTCCTCACACTGATGACACCTAAGAAGTTCCAAGAGTGCCTCAATGGCACCACTATCTACCATGGCTTTAGCACTAGATGCATCATCAGTCTCTAGAACAAGAACGACATTTAATGCACCTACAATGGTTGTGTCTGAACCAGGGCAAAGCATTTTTACTGGGACTGCAACAAGTACCTCCAAATAATACTGGAAACCAAATTGTAAAATACTTGATAATAAAAAAGCTGTGGATTCCCAGAGGACATAAGAAGTGGAGGGTCATCTTGGAGAATCACCTTTGATAGCTCAACGACTCCTCCCACATCTGCAATTTCATTTGACCAGCATAATGAAACACTTACAAGAGCTTTGATTTCCTTTTGTTGCAAACTAGGGATACCAGATCCAAGAACCTAAACCAGAAAAGTAATTTCCTATTGAGTGATCACGTGCCTCTACAAGCATTCCTCCATAAGTAAATGAGAAAGTAGTTTTGCTGCAAGTTGTTGCACTGCCTGGGATGGTCAATCCAATAGATGGATTGGTGGCTCCACTGCTTGAGAAGGTGTTAGCTTGTAGGTAGCACGCTACTGAGGATTCTCTAACATATTTACTAGCACTTGCATTGCAATATGCTACCTTGCAGCACTAAAGTCATGTCATCTTAAAGCCGGGAATTGACACAGTGACACAACTCTGAAATCCTAAAGCTAGGAATTGATTTGAGAGTTTATAACACTGTGGAATTGACTACTTTTGCAATGTTGTTATTATATGTCGGTATTCTAAGTAATTATGCCATCAAAGCACACATAGATTTTGGTGCTTCTGGTATGTATTCAACCACCCCAGTTTTAATCATATCAAGCTTGCAAAGTGGTCTATCTTTTCCTAACTTTGCCAAAGCATTTATACAGCATCGTGAAGATGATAATTCCCACCAAACAGAAGTCCAACAAGTGGAACAACAACACCATGTGTAGCAATAAACTCTGCAAGTTGTTCATCATCTAAAAGGTTATCAAGAGAATAGACTACATCGTGGTGGGATGGACTAAACTCTGTAACAAGAAGAGAAACTAGAGGTTCAACGCATCTTGTTGTAGGTAGTGTAGATCTAATTCTTGTATTTCCAAAAATAACACAACAAAACTCTGCAGCATCCTCTTTCATCCCCATAAAGAAATTCAAGAAGAGAATTCAACATAACACACCCATTGCATTTGTTTCAAGTTTTCAACATCAAAATATGAAGCAGAATATTACAAATATAAAGTTGCTGCAGATATCTGTTGGCTTTCTCAAATTCATCTTCCAGTGACATTTCTTATTTCTAATGAAATTAACTTGAGGCTTGGAACAGAGATAAATACTAAACAAATTTTCTTAGCTTGCAGAGGGCTTTCTACCATTAAGACCAGAGCATGTTTAAATCTTCTCTGGATTCTGAATACTACCTATAGATTTGAGCATAATCAAGCAACAAATTGAAAAAATGAAGCACTCCATGTTGGATTCCAGAATACTCTTATCCATTTGCATAGTTCATAATTGTTGAGAATAGAACCATCAATTTCAAGCCTTAGAGAATACACTGGGTTAAAATACAACTATAGAAGTTAAATCACAACTATAGAAGTTAAATCACTTTACGTAATGCCTGTGCACTGAATCATAGTCCTTGCTAACCTTGTGTGGGAATCCCTTTTCAATTTGGAAACAAAATATGAACAAGGGAGGCCAAAATATTCTTTCAAGCTGTGACACATACTTGCTACTATATAAATATCAGACCTGAAATCTGTCTGAAATAATTCTGGATATCAACCTATGATGCATATTTACACTTAACAATCTAATGCTACGTTTGGAACCATGAAAATCTACTGCTAAAAGATCTCAAATATAGCCTTGAAACTGCAAATCTGCATACAAAAATATAAAAAACACCAAGCTCTAAATCTAAATTAGCAACCATGACTTCACTACCATCACATACATGGGTGATGGAGTATAAAACCAACTAGTTGCGAGCAATGCTTGAGGCTAATTGAGATAGAAAATTTAAACAAATCAAGCAAACACACCCAACAATTGAGATATATGTTGTATCTTTTTTTCATTGTTGCAAGCCCTACAAAGTTTAAAGATATTGTCTTTAACTTTAAGCCACTCCAGGCAATGCCAGATTGCTTCCAGAATCCAAAGTATGTTGTCTCAACAAGTCCAGGAATAAATCCATGTGAACATGATGAATGTGACCTATAACACTCAATGAACAACATGCTCTCAGACTCTTATTCAAACTGAATAATAGGATAAGAAGATGAGTGAGCTCAAGCAGCAAAAGGGCAATCCCTTGGAAAACCCATGAAGACCCTCCACATGCAAAGCATTTGCAAAAACTACAAATCCTTTATGGAGTCTTCCACATTATATATCCCAATCCACTGAAGACAACCCAAGCTTTATGCTAGAGGTACCTAGTCTCCTCTATGAAGCTTTTTAGTAACCATCTTTGGCCATTGACATGCATCTCTTGCCACGTTGGTGAGACCCTAATATGACTAGAGTTGGTCTTAATGTTTACATGGATTGGTTTAAAGGACTTGTTCAACAAGTTAATATGGATGAACAACCATGCTTTCTAGTCCAAAAATTTTAGATACTTTGCTTTCACTTTCTCTTTAACCATAGTGTCGAGCACCTAGTTAACATTTTATATACAGGAAGTTCACTCACAATCATACCTACAATGCCTTCAATTTTGAACTCTTATACATAGTAATGCAAATAGGCATACCGATAAGTACATTTTCAACAATCATACTTACATACTTGTCTTTCCTCCTTTACTTATGTGTGAGTTATTTTCTATCGCTGGTAGTATTCATACCACCACACTATTTCAGAAGTTTGCAAGTGAAATAAGGTAGTTTGTAAACACTTAATTGGTTCATTTGTTATTACACCATATAATAGCTTAATTCTAAGAGCTTTGTTACCGAAAGCTCACTTCCCAAGTCACATGATTGGGAATTCACTAATTTTACTTGCAACATTGCAGTGCATTTCTATCAGAAATCACATTAAATGTAAGTTTTGTCACATGTAAATGATTTTTACAAAAAATACACCTCCATGTTAAGAGCATACCCAATAAAATATTCACCAAATAATTGCAAGATAAATCATTAACTTCCTTGGTATATCTTTTGAATCAAGTCAAAAATATTGGCAGGATTTCATGACAGAATGCAAAGAAGATGCACATATAACTGAGTCATCTTCCCTAAGTCATTACCCATACTGAACCAGCCCTAAGAATGCAATGTCCTGGAGCGAACGAGTTTGATCCAGTTTATCTAGTCTTTTAGTGTTGACACTTAACAAGTGAAAATTGAAAAAGGGTAAAAAGATTCTATGAAGCTAAGGCAGGTTGAAGTAGCAAATACCAAGGTAAATGATTTTATTTTCAGTACATCCAACAAACCTTAGCCCAAGTCAGCCCTTCATTTTCCTCTCATCTCTCCACTCACATCACCGGCAATCAGTATTTGACCTTCTCTACTCTCAAACCCTACCTTGTAACCCTACCCACAAGAGGTTTTCCCTAGCTGGAAGCTGAAGTGTTCCAACACTCATGGTAATAGCTTGATTCTCAGTTTAGCTCATCAGTTTGAATCCCTCGTGCAAAGGATTGCAAGAGAGAGGTCTGACAATGTAATAGGGTAGAGCCAGATTAAAATGAGAATGGAATAGCCTCTAACTGCCTCACAGTTATAGGTATGGCAGGAGAATCTCCAATTTCATTGGCTTGTTGGCGCATTTGCTAAAAATTCCAAACATAACACCCATGTCATTGCATAAATTAGAAACCGATAGAAACATAATTATACCTTGACCTAGAAGTGATAATGCACAGTGATTGTAATGGCTCTTGTTATCACTCAGAATGGTCCCTTTGGAAATCAGTCCCAAGAAGATGCCCCATTCACCGGCACAATCCCTCTCTTGCTTCAAACTACTGAAGAATCTTGTAAACCATATAAACTTTCTTCCAATAATCAGAGATGTCAAAGTACATAGTTTTGATACAACTTTGGATCAAGCATGTTTCAAGGAACCGGAGGGCACTTAACAAGTGCCACTACTCAAGACCTTGATGACTTATGAAAAAAGCTAAATAGAATCCCTATAGACTCAAAATTTAGAGCAGAAGAAGAGAAAGCTTGAAGAAGCTGTAGGATAGTGTTGATAGCTTGAACAACTTCCTTTTTGTCCTTTTTATCCTTGTAGATCTGCTCCAAGTTTAGCTTTCATTAGCTTTGCTGCAAAATTGATATGCTTTTATAAAACCAGATGGCTTGCTTTTCCTAAACCATTGACACTTTGCTTTTCTAAAATTATCAATCTGTATCCAATAATAGCAAGAGTGTACTTTTTTGAAAAAGGCACAATGTTTTTCTAAACATAAGAAGTTTTCTCTTCTAAAATAGCAAAAGCACCCTCTCCTAAATTCGTTGAAGATAGCACCCCACTGGCTCAAAATAGCACAAGATTACCACTCAAAAGCTTTCGTGCACCCTCCTGCTGAAAAGAACTCAAAGAAAAATTCTAAAAATAACCCCAAGGTTGCATGGCCTAGTGTTGGTTGCATGCTGACTTAGCATGGGAAACTGTGCATGCATGAATCAAAGAAAGAAATCCCAAAATAGTGTGTCTATTATGCATGTTGAATCCTCCTCAAAAGTTGGCATAACAGTAGTGCTTCAATTCTCATGACAAATACTCAAAGCTTGATGAATATGTGTTAAAATCAGACCCATCACAGCACCCTCACTTAATATTTGGCAGCTTCCAACAAAGGGGCACCAAATTTGGAAAAGGCACTACCTCATGCAGAAGATAAACTATTGAAATCAATGCCTTGACTGTAGATCCTCATGCAATTCAACCCAAGGACAGTGCCCTGCATCTGCTGGTAGGATTATCTTTCATCAAATGTCAATTAGATGCTAAAAATCAGTCATGGGAGAGTTGACTTGTGACCAAGCCACCAACAGTATTCAAATTATATTTCACTGATCTTGGAGTGTAAGAAAACTCTACTGATAAGTTCTCCAGAATTCAAATGAATCTAGGACTTATGTTAAGGAATATGCTACCTTGCCACATACAATTTCTAGCACTGGTATCTCTTAGAAAAGGTAATAGGTCTCAAGAGTCAAACACATCAATGGAAACAATATGAATATATGAAAGGCTGCAAACAGCAGGTAGTGATCATCCTCAGGATGTGTCCAACGATGCCAACATTACAAGCACTCTTGTCCAAGATGATATGGACTTCTAAAAGGTTGGAAACTGTTGGATAAAGGATACCACTTGCTGTTGATATGAGGTGCAAGTACAAGTGCTGATAGTGGCTCCTACTCAAGTATGGTATTCTCTCATGGGATGCTAAGAATCCCAAAACTCCACATGTTGCAATAAAAAAACAACTTGCAAAAATTGAAACTGAACTTGACTCTGACCTTTTGACTCTTTTTCAATTCATAACAGCAGAAATTAGAGACATCTTTAAGACACAAATACTCTAGGTAACCGTACAAGACCAACATATTATGCCTCTACAATTCTTGAATACCACCCATGACACAATTTTTACCTTACAAATAACTTTATGCAAAAATTCAGACTCTAATTTATGTTTACATCATGAAAATATCATTATCTAATTCTTTCTGAACTTGACTTAAATGCTCTGTGAGCCGAACAAAAAGTTCGCTCACACACAAATTACCAAAATATTTGGAATATCGAATAAGCCATGAGTAAAATATTTGAATAAGAGATAAGAACCTAAGTGTCAACAGATTCTCTAACTCTTCTTGTTCATATATATTTAGGTAGTTGTCACATGTAACATACATGAATAGAACCTAAGTGTGTGTGAAAATGAGTGTGATAAAATGCTTCTTCACAGTATTAGCATGCATTCTTTGAAACCTAGAGTGCATTATTCTAACATTTCTGGCGTGCATATTTTGAGATATATCCTCACCCTTCTTCCTGCTATGTCATCTCATCTTAGTTGCCACATCTTAGTTGCCATCAATGACAACCTATCTGACTTATATATTGACATCAATGCCAACCTAAACATCTGCCATATTGCCAACAACAAAAACTTAAGTTGTGTGGTAGATAAGATGGAAACAAGACCAATTCAACCATGATAGCACATGCAAGTTTAATTGGCATGATGAAATTCAAATGAGACCCAAGAATCAGATAATAGATCAGACTTAATTCTCGGATATTGTTGTCCAAGAACCTAAACATCTCATCTGGTTCACTGTGGTTGTGAGCCACATCAGTCCGCATTTCTTCCACTGACCAGACTTGAATCTTCTGCAATCAAATTTTTTAGTGCTCAAACCCTTACCTGAGGAACTTTGTAGATTCTGATAGGCTGCAAAATAGAGTTAGCTACAAAACTAGCTCTGATACCATGTTGATTTTTATAAAGTTAGGTTTTGATAAAATAAAGAACAAATTTTAAACAATGATGCAGTAGATCAGAAATGTAAATCAATCATACAATACAGCTGTAAGAATTTAAAAACATAATTTGCATTTCTTTCTACTAGGGCACTACCAATAGGTCACCGTGCCAATAAATTTAAAAAATAATTTTCATTTATTTCAACTAGGGCACTACCAATAGGTCACTGTGCCAATAATCCACAATAAACTGAAAGTAAGAATGCTAGTAAATGACACGGTTATAAGTACTTACCTGGGGATGAGCCCTTCTCTAATGTACTTAGATCTGCTTTCAGTTTTTCCAATAAGGCATAATAGATATAGAAACATAAATAGCCCTATAAGGGCGACATCATACCTATGAGAGAGAGAGAGAGACCAAGGAAGAGTGTCAACAATATGTACAGTTGTGTTAGGACAAACTTCAAGCACCAGCAGACCTTCTAATGTAGTTAGGAGACAACCAATGTCAACCACCAGTCAAGCTGTAATAACCAATACTGGCCCTAACAGGGCTCATAATACAACGTGAGACCTCAACAGACTGTAATAGTCTTTGATAACAGTAGCCAGAAATCCATAGGTTAATGGTAGCCTCAATAGGCCCTAACCAAAAAGTTCAATGACAACCTAAATAGACCCAACACCAAAGTGGCGGAAGCTAACAGGAGAAGCAAAAAGAATGGAGAACGGCAACCCTAGAAGGGCTAAACAAATAATCAAATAGCAGCAGAATTAGGAGGACCTCTCAGAGGAGAAAGACACATCCCTAGAGGACTTATAACGGCAACAAAAAAACAACCCTACAGGGATCAAACCTTGACATCAAAACAGAAAAATGTTCCATCAACCAGCTGCCAAACGATGCCCTAGAAGGAGGCTGAAAAAACAGAACCCAAACTAATTCGCCCCCCGATTTCATGACCATTTAGAAGTTCAATCATGAGACCAAAACAACAAAGGTGACTCGATAAACAACCAACCCGATAAGGTCAAGTACCATAAGCAGGATAACCACAAGGACAAACAAGATAGGGTGACAAGGTCTCTCTCTCTCGGTATGTGTCCTCACATGTTCCATACATCTACTGAAAGTTTTGTCATCACAGTACTAAAGGTATCATCCCGATGATGTGATCCTTCGGTCCTTAACTTCTTCCTGAGGTCAGGTACCTCATCAAAGGGTGGCCAGTCCTTTGATGAGCCGAACTAGGAGAGAAGGACATCACACATCATTACCATTAACAAATCTACAACATATTCCTCGATGGGAAGCACAGAACTTGCAGCAACAATAGCCACAACAATATATACTTCAACAACAAGCTCTAAAAGTGCTGCTACAAAAACCAGAATAGCATCTAGTGCATCATGTTTAGAATGTGCAGCATCAATAACATTATAACCATATAATCATAGTTTGCCATATATTCTCTTTGTTACGGGAGAAAGTGAAGAAAATCCCACCCTTTTCATTCAATATTTTCTTTCTACATTATGCCTTTTCATTTAATATTTTATTTTTACAATATGCCATACTGCATTGTACCATAAAGGATGCAATGGTCTAGCGTCATGTGTAGGGCATAAACAAAGAAACACCTTTCAAGATTAGTTGAGGGTATTTCCCAGGAAATTGTTGGTACAATTCATGGTATAGTCTATCATTATATCTACTGCTGAAATATAGATGTAGAGCTACAAATATGATCTTTCCTATGCAAAGTTGCAAATACTAGAAGAAAAATAGAGAATACATGCTCAAACTACTGAAATTTGAAATAGGGAGATGTCTATTGAAACATTTGCTAAAAGACCTTCTAATTTACTACCAAACCACTGTATTTGCCATGAATCTGCCAAATTTATGCAAAGACTGATATTTATGGAAAAGACATCAGAAAAAATACAAATCTATGCCTGATATGTCAAATTGTTGCTTAATTGGACAAATATCACTTCTATACAACCAATATCTGTAGGAAATTGACTAATTTCAATTGTTCGGCATCTATTTTCATCTACTAGCTTTGAAAATTTACTGTCGCTGCTGAGATTCAAGTGAATACTGTATTGACAGTATGTGGACATATGAAAATTATGCCAATTACATTAGAGAAATGTCGGTCTCGTACCAATAGGTCTCCTACGATGGATGCATAGGAACCTAGTAAGCCAATGCATAGACCATTTTTCTCTTCGCTTAGCAATTCAGATCTCATAGTCAAGTATAAAGGGAATAAAAAAATATAAGCAAAATAAATGCAAACTTCCAAACTTGAAAAAATGCTCCAAATGTAAGAAAAAAACAAATAATTTATGAAACGAATCAAACTAGTACAAAGGGCTCAAACCGCAATCAATTATCAAGGGAATAAAAATATATTTAACCAAAATAAATGCAAACTTCCAAACTTGAAAAAATGCTCAAAATGTAAGAAACAAGCAAACGATTCATATTTGCCAAGATATCAAAGCTAGAAATACAAGCAATTCCATGTACTTGAGTTTTAACTTTTGAATGAGCCCATTCTTGCTAAGCGGAAGTATTGTTAAATTAACTACTTAACCTTTAATACTAGGACGTTATCTATGGATAGATAGGTCCCAACTTCATTTCCTGTCACAAATAAGAAAAAAAAACAATGCATTAGTTAACTATGAAAACATCAAACTTAAAATAGCTTGCATCAAGGAAATGTAGCTCTAATATTACTATATTTAATACAAAGTAAAGACTATAGAACCTATTTTTACATGAAATGCAACTTCAAATTTATGTATGGTAATTTTTCTCCCATCAAGAATTTTCCTTTTCCAACCTGCTCCAAGAATAGAGGAACATTGAAGTCAAACTAAAAAAAATCACATGATCTATTAAATTCCATTCACTATTTATACATTGCCAATGTATATTGGTTTAGATTATATCTTGTGCCATATCAAATTCCCAATTCTCATGTCGCTCTTCATTTTCTACATTTTGAACATGAACTTCTATAGATGAAATATCATTATGAGCCTCCAAAACATTATGTTCCATATGAAGTTCATTGGAGACATTTGTTATATTGTATTCTCCTCTTCTCTCACAATCTGATCGCCAGAGTGCCAGTGCTCTATTGAATGGGAAATTGGTAATGTCATACTTTGTTACATATAATCTTAAACAAGTATCCATATTCTTATCAAGCTTGTTCCTCAACTTTGAATTCAAGAATGACAGTGCACTAAACATTCTTTCATCCTCCACTGATCCCAAAATCATGGTTTGACATAAATCGACCAATTTGAAATACTCTAACATGTTTTCTTGTAGGTATTGACTTTCACCTAAAATAGTCCATAATTTGATTATTGCACCATATTCTATAGGTTTTGGAAAAGCATGATATTGACCTGACATTGTTTGAGCAAAGCAAGTGGCTTGTTGATGTAATTTTGATGAATCTAATATACCTCCAATCTCTTCTCCTTCTACCTTAGCGTTCCTGCCAAAGTGGTGCACTAAAGTATTCAATTTTGCTAGAAAGTCAACTTTTAAAGGATCTATTTCTTTTTTAGAGTTCCAATAATGAGGGTATACCACAGACATAGCTTCCAATAATTCATCTCGAGGAAATCGTTCTCTTATCTCTAATGATAGTGATTGTGCAATTTGTATCAAGTTGCACCTCACTGAAATCACAATATCATTGAATTGGTCTCTTGACACATGGAACTCTTTGGTGGTTTGTCCCATCTTAGTAACATAATAAAAGGGAACCATATACCCACGCACTTGCATACATAGTCTCCCTTTTTCATCAAACTTCAAATAATTTTCACTCTTTTCTATATCAATGATAGTAGTCCAACCGTTAAATGTTTGACTCGTAAAAGAATTTGGCATCGTATACAAATTATCCAATGCAAGGCATGCCAATTTTCTTGCATTTGTGTACTCTGCAATATACATTGTGCGACCCTGATCCATTTTCACAAGGACATTCATTTCATGAAGCAAAGGAAGAATTCCAGCCAATGTTAATAATGTCTCTATATTAGTTAGTCGAAAGAGAAGCTCTTGAGCTTTGTCTACACTAAAGAGATGTTCATACATCACCCCTACCAATGATCGGTATTCACTAAATAGCCTTTGGGATGGTCCATTCAATGAGATCCATCTTGTATCGACATCTTTTAATAGCTTTTTTCCATTTGTAACACCATCAGCAAATTGTTGAAACTCTGTAAATCGCTTAGGACTACAACAAAAGTATGCATGAGTCTCATGTACAAGTTCTTCAACTTTTGAAACCAGTGGAAACTTACTTACTATTTTAAATGCAAGATTCATCCTATGAGCCATACAATGAATACTAATCATAAATGGTGAAGCTGATAGTTGTAGTTTGACACAAAGACCATTTCTTTGTCCTTGAATGATTGATGCTCCATTAGCTCCAACACATACCAACCTTTTTGCAATCATTAAATCATCCATACCACCAATTTCCTTCAAATTCTGAATAACAAGTTCATAAATATTTCCAGCTGTAGAACTCTTCTTCATTTTATGAATCCCAAGTAAATATGAATGCCTAATATGATCATTAACCATATAAATACTCATGCAGATCCATGAAGTATTATCAACAGCTGTAACTTCATCCAAAGATAGTGAAAAAAACCTAGCATTTGCAATCTTCTCTTTCAAATCATCTTTTTCTACTTGAGCTAGATATTTTTCCCATTCCCAACCACTCGTTATAGACCAATGAGAATATGGAAAATTCGATACTTCAAGAAAAGATACATAGTTCTTGTAATCTAGATAATCTGTCATAGGACGACCTCTAGATAAGATGTGAAATACAGTGCTTAATTATGTCGTCTTGGATAACAAATTTCTCTCGATTGTCTTTCCAAATAGAGATGTGATGGTCCCTCCACTTTCCTCGAGTTTACTCTTGCTTATTAAGTATTTATTATATTCTTCTTGATATTTGACATGTCGACAGTCCTCAGAAGATTTCCATTTGGTAATAGACTTCTCCTCGCCATTTTCAATTTTCTTAACATACAACTTTCCTGCATGCTTCTCTATTGTATCTATCTTCATTTGCATTTTTACTACCTTTCCAAGTTTCCAACTACATACAATGCATTTAACTTCTCGTGAAGCCTCTTTCACATTTATTGTTGGTATTGGTTCAATAAATAGAAATTTTGAGGCCCATTCCGATTGGAATTTTCTTCCTATGTCCCATCGGCCTTTTTTCCTTTTTCGTGATAATGAATCATTTTTGTTGCCTTCCAAGGTAAAACCTTCAACATTGTCATTGCCAATTTCTGGTTGAATTGCATTTATCCCAATTTGTTCACTAGAGGAACCCATCCTATCATATGTTATATCGCTATTAGCTGCATTCTCAAAAGAGTTGACATTTGTCTCGTTGATGGGTTGCTCAAAAGAGTTTGAATCATGAAGAGAATCTAGATTCTCGGATTGAGGCTTCTGAAAGTATGATAATACATCCCTTTGTTTTGATGCTTTCTTTCCACAATCGTTGTTTGACATTTCGTTGAATATTCCACAATTATTAAGATATCAAATCAATTTAGAAACCCAAAGTGAAACCTGCATGAGAAAAATGATATAAAATTAGTACAATTTGTAAGTTATCCATGATGACATGAATTCTAGAGGCTAGAAAATTTGAACCTATTAACCTAAACCAAGGCAAGATTAACTTCAAAATTATACATAAATCCATCACGATAAATACAAGTTTTTATTTCTTATGTGTTAAAAAACTAATTTTTTATTTACATTTTTCATTACCAAAATACCTAGTAGAAAAAGTGGCGTTCATAAGAATCAAGATTCAAAATATACAATAGCATCACTTCACTAGTGCCCATAGCCAATAAAATTTAAATATATAAGATGTAATGGTGTCCACAAAGTCATGAAAAGAAAGAATTAAAAACAATGTGAAATAATATCAATAATTTATTCTAAAATCGAAATAGTAACCCCTAGTTCTATAGAAGTTAGGGCAATGCCACTAGCCAAAAATATTTGGATCAATAGCTGGAAAAATCACATTTCAAAACCCTAGGTCTATGGTCCTTGAGGTAATGCTAGTATCCAAAAATCCCTTGATCAGCTAGTGAAATATTAGATCTGGAAACCCTAGTTATGCATCCCTTAGGGCAATCAAAATAGTCAAGAATCTCCACAGTCCACACCCATTCTAAAATGCACAAAAATACGAATGATGTACAAGGTTCTAATATGACACAATGCTAGGGAACCATTCTAAGGGTGAAATCCATTGAAAACCACACTAAATCAACAATAAATCGGCACTAAAAAAACCTTGAAATAATAGAAGGTTTGAAACTCTGAAGATACCAGCATTACCAACCAATGAAAACCCTAACCAACAACAAAATGAGTAGAATGATGTTCACATCCCCGCTCTAATACCATGTTAAGATTCACAAGTGAAAGGAAAAGAATTGATGGAACCAAAGGAAAACCCAAATTCTGTAATAACCAAGTGAAAAGTGTGATAGAGATAGAAAAAATACCCAAGCACAAGTGCACTACACAACAAATACACAAGTGCACATAAAAGAATGAAATGCCAATCACAAGAGAATACCAAGGGAGCGAAGCTGTAATGAAATGCCACTAAGATTTGAGGCCAAGTGTTGTTGGGTTTACCAAAAATGATTAAGCTACTGAAATGAACTTGGATTACTAATGGGGTGTTAAAAAAGATCTTGGCTTTTGCCCTTTTTTTATTTTCCCTCTATACTTTGAGAAGTTGAGAGATTTTTTAAATGGTTTAGCTTCTTTGACCACACCTTCTCCAAAGAAGACTGCAAGTATGGATTGTAAGTGAGGCACTAAGGCCAAGGGAAATGCAAGCTTTATACCTCTAATACAAGTGCACTAGAGAAAGAAAGGAAACCAAGCACAAAAGGGAATTCAATACTTGATAGGTCCCTTTGGGTTTGTGCCGGTGAATGGGGAATCTTCGTGCACCCTCCTGCTGAAAAGAACTCAAAGAAAAATTCTAAAAATAACCCCAAGGTTGCATGCCCTAGTGCTGGTTGCATGCTGACTTAGCATGGGAAACTGTGCATGCATGAATCAAAGAAAGAAATCCCAAAACAGTGTGTCTATTATGCATGTTGAATCCTCCTCAAAAGTGGGCATAAAAGTAGTGCTTCAATTCTCATGACAAATACTCAAAGCTTGATGAATATGTATTAAAATCAGACCCATCACAGCACCCTCAATTAATATTTGGAAGCTTCCAACAAAGGGGCAAACTTGGAAAAGGCACTACCTCATGCAGAAGATAAACTATTGAAATCAATGCCTTGACTGTAGATCCTCATGCAATTCAACCCAAGGACAGTGCCCTGCATCTGCTGGTATGATTATCTTTCATCAAATGTCAATTAGATGCTAAAAATAAGTCATGGGAGAGTTGACTTGTGACCAAGCCACCAACAGTATTCAAATTATATTTCATTGATCTTGGAGTGTAAGAAAACTCTACTGATAAGTTCTCCAGCATTCAAATGAATCTAGGAATTATGTTAAGGAATATGCTACCTTGCCACATACAATTTCCAGCACTGGTATCTCTTAGAAAAGGTAATAGGTCTCAAGAATCAAACACAGCAATGGAAACAATCTGAATATATGAAAGGCTGCAAACAACAAGTAGTGATCATCCTTAGGACGTGTCCAACGATGCCAACATTACAAGCACCCTTGTCCAATATGATATGGACTTCTAAAAGGTTGGAAACTGTTGGATAAAGGATACCACTTGCTGCTGATATGAGGTGCAGGTACAAGTGCTGATAGTGGCTCCTACTCAAGGATGGTATTCTCTCATGGGATGCTAAGAATCCCAAAACTCCACATGTTGCAATAAAAAAACAACTTGCAAAAATTGAAACTGAACTTGACTCTGACCTTTTGACTATTTTTCAATTCATAACATAGAAATTAGAGGCATCTTTAAGACACAAATACCCTAGGTAACCGTACAAGAACAACATATTATGCCTCTACAATTCTTGAAGACCACCCACGATACAATTTTTTACCTTACAAATAACTTTAAGCAAAAATTCAGACTGTAATTTATGTTTACATCATGAAAATATCATTATCTAATTCTTTCTGAACTTGACTTAATCGAAAACCCTAACCAACAACAAAATGAGTAGAATGATGTTCACATCCCCGCTCTAATACCATGTTAATATTCACAAGTGAAAGCAAAAGAATTGACGGAACCAAAGGCAAACCCAAATTCTGTAATAACCAAGTGAAAAGTGTGCTAGAGATAGAAAAAATACCCAAGCACAAGTGCACTACACAACAAAGACACAAGTGCACATAAAAGAATGAAATTCCAATCACAAGAGAATACCAAGGGGGGGAAGCTGTAATGAAATGCGACTAAGATTGGAGGCCAAGTGCTGTTGGGTTTACCAAAAATGATTAACCTATTGAAATGAACTTGGACTACTAATGGGGTGTTAAAAAAGATCTTGGATTTTGCCCTTTTTTATTTCCCTCTATACTTTGAGAAGTTAAGAGATTTTTTAAATGGTTTAGCTTCTTTGACCACACCTTCTCCAAAGAAGACTGCAAGTATGGATTGTAAGTGAGGCACTAAGGCCAAGGGAAATGCAAGATTTATACCTCTAATACAAGTGCACTAGAGAAAGAAAGGAAACCAAGCACAAAAGGGAATTCAATACTTGATAGGTCCCTTTGGGATTGTGCCGGTGAATGGGGTATCTTCGTGCACCCTCCTGCTGAAAAGAACACAAAGAAAAATTCTAAAAATAACCCCAAGGTTGCATGCCCTAGTGCTGGTTGCATGCTGACTTAGCATGGGAAACTGTGCATGCATGAATCAAAGAAAGAAATCCCAAAACAGTGTGTCTATTATGCATGTTGAATCCTCCTCAAAAGTGGGCATAACAATAGTGCTTCAATTCTCATGACAAATACTCAAATATTGATGAATATGTGTTAAAATTAGACCCATCATAGCACCCTCACTTAATATTTGGCAGCTTCCAACAAAGGGGCAAATTTGGAAAAGGCACTACCTCATGCAGAAGATAAAATATTGAAATCAACGACTTGACTGTAGATCCTCATGCAATTCAACCCAAGGACAGTGCCCTGCATCTGCTGGTACGATTATCTTTCATCAAATGTCAATTAGATCTAAAAATCAGTCATGGGAGAGTTGACTTGTGACCAAGCCACCAACAGTATTCAAATTATATTTCACTGATCTTGAAGTGTAAGAAAACTCTACTGATAAGTTCTCCAGCATTCAAATGAATCTCGGAATTATGTTAAGGAATATGCTACCTTGCCACATACAATTTCCAGCACTAGTATCTCTTAGAAAAGGTAATAGGTCTCAAGAGTCAAACACAACAATGGAAACAATCTGAATATATGAAAGGCTGCAAACAATAGGTAGTGATCATCCTCAGGACGTGTCCAACGATGCCAGCATTACAAGCACCCTTGTCCAATATGATATGGACTTCTAAAAGGTTGGAAATTGTTGGATAAATGATACCACTTGCTGCTGATATGAGGTGCAGGTACAAGTGCTGATAGTGGCTCCTACTCAAGGATGGTATTCTCTCATGGGATGCTAAGAATCCCAAAACTCCACATGTTGCAATAAAAAAACAACTTGCAAAAATTGAAACTAAACTTGACTCTGACCTTTTGACTCTTTTTCAATTCATAACATAGAAATTAGAGGCATCTTTAAGACACAAATACCCTAGGTAACCATACAAGAACAACATATTATGCCTCTACAATTCTTGAAGACCACCCACGACACAATTTTTTACCTTACAAATAACTTTAAGCAAAAATTCAGACAGCTATAAATGTAAAGGCAATATCATCTAAAAGAACCTTGTCGAAAATTTTTCCTCTTGCAAGTTATTCAATTATCTAAAGACAAACCATGCAAGCCTTGGAGGCATGTTCCTCGTGAAAAAAATCCATACAGGTTTCTTCATTATCTGATTGGCCAAAATATCAGAAGTAGCCCCATGTAATTGGGAAAACATCCATTGTGTCCACTATGTTCAAAGATGGTGCAAACAAGTCTACAAAAGTCACCTTGATAAAACCCAAATAAGGAAGAAATTGTATCGATTTCTTCCAAAAAATATGCAATGTATTGGATTTCCACTAGGATAGCATAAGCATTAGCTAAAGAGCACACCCTGGAGAGAGAACATTCTATTGCAAAATGACCAAGAAAGTTATCATTAGGTATGAAAGAGATTTTTAAACCCCAGAGAGTAGATTATCCAAAACCCCTGGTTCTATAGCACTTAGGGAAATGCCACTAGCCAAAAAAAGAGCGCACCCTGGAGAGAGAACATTCTATTGCAAAATAAACAAGAAAGTTATCATTGGGTATGAAAGAGAGTTTTAAACCCCAAAGAGTAGATTATCCAAAACCCCTAGTTCTATAGCACTTAGGGAAATGCCACTAGCCAAAAATCTTTGGATCAATAGCTGGAAAATTCACATTTCAAAACCCTAGGTCGATGGTCCTCGGGGTAATGCCACTATCCAAAAATCATAGATTAAGAAACCATTCATTGTTATCCAGACATCTAGTTCTATGAAATTGAAAACAAAACTAACCTCTTAGCCTCAGTGAAGACTGTAAACCCCAAGAAACTTTGAACAACTGCAGAAGCCACTGTCAAAAACTCAAGCTTTGTCGAATGCAGAGATCTAATGATTTTTCATGTGGTTTTTACTGGCTCTTGCCCCCTTATATAGCGACTTCAACATTCTAGAACCTTCATCTTAGTATGGACCAATTCAAGGTTAAAATCATCTTTACCTGACAAAATTTAGTGGTTGAAACCTCAATTCAAACCCCCGTTAACCAAAATCGAGACCTTCATCTCAGTATGGACCAATTCAAGGTTAAAATCATCTTTACCCAACAAAATTTAGTGGTTGAAACCTCAATTCAAACCCCCGTTAACCAAAATCGAGACCTTCATCTCAGTATGGACCAATTCAAGGTTAAAATAATCTTTACCCAACAAAATTTAGTGGTTGAAACCTCAATTCAAACCCCCGTTAACCAAAATCAAGGGGAGTTTCAGTTGGGGTGATTTGAAAATTTGAAATGAGATTTTCATAAAAAATCTCAAAGCTAGGCCGCCATTTTTGAAAACGTGGGGCGAGCCAACTGCTCGTGGGCATCATCACCAAAATCTTCGAACCAACTTACCAACTCAGAACTGATTGCAGCCTCGGTTGCTGGCTGGGTGAACCAACTATTCGCGGCCTCCATTACCCTAAATGGTGGGCGAACCAACTCTTCTGGGCATCCACTACCCGAATTTCTGGGCGAATTCAGCATTTCGAGATTAGTTCACTGGGCTACATAAATTTTTCCTCTTTCGCGACATTGGCTATTCGATTTCTTTTGAATATGGGTTAAATAAATATGGGGCTAATATGTTAAATTTAAAAAAACTCATTTCATATTAAAAATTCACCCAGGGTTTCTTGGTGACCCCTATAATTTCGCCCATGGGCTATAATTCACCCCTAAAATTTTCCCTGGAAGCTACTCCAAACGAACAGAAAAAGGTGCATGATAAAGGGTAAGTCACTTATCTTTCGTCACTTATATTCACAATGAACTTCATAAGCTATATTTGATCTCATATGTACTATATGTCAATTTTATTTCATGAATACAACAATGAATTTAGAAATTGATTCCATCAATAAATTCATTCTTTACAAAGTGGAGGAAACAAAATTATGGGTCGCATTGTATGGAGAGAAGGGGATGAAATGGGAAATTGACAAGAAATAATTTAGATGGTTGAATGGTAGAAGCATGCCTTATCTAAATCATCTAAAGAAAATATTCCAATGATCTTTCCCAACAATTGGGTTGCTGAGGTCAATTCAAACAGAAATATGGTGCAATTAGTCGTTAGCTACATGTTGACGAGGATGCGCTAAGCATAAAGATCATGTGCAACAACTTGGTAATAATCTCTTTCTGTTAAATCAATTTCTAAATTTATAATGCACCTTTGAATTATATCATCTATATTTTATATATTATTGGTTGGGTTATTATACGCATGACATTGTCATTTGTTCATTTTTTTATAGGTTCATTTGTTCCCATCTATGTGGGCATATGAGAATCATTTTTGCACCGAGGATGTCAATGATTGTAACATCCCAAAAAAATGACAAAAATTTAAAACTTTTCTATGTGACAATAAACATTATCTAATAATGCGGAAATAGAACAATGCATGAAATGTAATCTATATTTAATTGTGTTGTTACACATCACTTCTGCTGTGCTTATAGATGTTGAATTAATTGTTTAACTAAAGTACTTTTGTTTGATTGATGAAGGGGTCCTTCGGATGCCTCGAGGCTTACTTAGCATTCGTGCTAAAACATGTGAATTCGTACTTGTGACAGATTGACAGGTAAGAGATAAAAGTTGCAAGAGAAATCAACAGTTTATCAAAGAAGATCTACAATGTTTACATCACAGTATTGTACCCAGATTTATTTGGTTTCCGTCATGTTTTCTGTATGTAACTATTTACTCTCTATCTCAATGATAAATTGTGGAATTTCATGTTCGACTATTTGTTAATTAGTTTAGACTCTTTAACCTACAATGATAGTATCATTCTGAAATGTTTCCTCTTACACCATTCATTAACAGGTGTGTATGTGTACGTGTTGGGATCTGTTCACCATGTATAACTCTAAGGTCTGTCTTACCATTGTTTATAGGGTTGTTATTTAACCGTTGCAAACATATTTTGTTACCATTCTAACAACTATCACATTGGTGAAATGTGAGTTGTAAATAATGTGATACCCTAAGCGACACTTATGTGTTTGTACGACACTATATGCACAATATGGTTTCTGTGCAACTATAGGGCATATGTGCATCATTGAGATCCTATTTTATTTTATACGCTAAACATCTTCTTGGCTATTATGTGAATGGTATGAGTTGAGTACGACCCTTATTATCTATGTGTAACTATATGGATCCATGTACACATCTATAGGTTAGATGCTACTTTGTAATACTTGGTGATATGTGAGAATTTTATTGCAATATATGGTATGTAAGAAAATACATACAAGGTGATACTTATATGCATGCGAACCTTGTAATATCGTGCAATGGTTGAAATATATATATACAAACTATACAATAATGTTTAATATGCAAACCTTGACGAATATAGTTGCTAACTTCGAGCCTTGACAAGTTTATATGATTTTGACTTTACCAAAGTGATGCAAGGTGTAATAAATGTTATAAGGTGGATATCCACGTTACAGGTTGGCAAGTTAAATCGTAACTTTGGTATTGAATGCACACAGCCAACAAAATTAGTGGAAGTCCAACGTGGATGATACGGTAGGCTTGGCTCACATGCTAGTTTCAAGATATAACCTTTGAGTGTTGAGTTGTAACCTGACACAAGGGAAATTGCTGTAGAGTTGGCTCCTTCATGGTTTTGGTAATGATGGCTCAATTAATGTGATAGACTGGTTGTAAGTTTCGTAATCTTTGCCTAAGATCTTCACCGTCAATCTTGTGAGGGTTTCGATGCATTGGTTAAACCCTACTTGGTTTTGGAATATCTTGTTTATTGTAATCGTTGTTCTTTGATGGTAGTGGCTCTGCACTGGCCGACAGGCCGAGGGTTTGTAGCAGAGTTGAACTGCCTGTGGGCTGTAGCTCCTGAGTCTCGTACTCGAATCTTTGAAATTTATAGAGCCGAGCTCTCAATTTCTTGTGCAGTAGTTTGTTTGTTGAGTTACCAGTTGAAGTTGTAACTTACTAAGGTTTGATTGTTAGACCTGTTGAGAGTTTTAAGATTCGATTGGGAAACAACCAACCTTTCACTATGGTTGTTTCCAGGTTTTGATATTGTTGAGAGTTGGTGGTTTTGATGGGCTCTAGTTACTCCAACTTTTAGCGAGGTAGGGCTTCATCGCTACTACACTAGACTTGGCATTGAATGCTGCTATGGCTTTCAAATAAGAGGTAATGTGTTTGGTTTTTATCGCTGTTATATGCATACGATGATATGAATAGTTATCCTATTTTCAATACGATGACCCTTCCTTCTCGATATTGTTTTTAACCACTCCTGTAATACTCTCGCAGGTACAATGTGTAATGGTTTTGACATTTTGGGCATTGGAAGTTGGGGTTCAGCTATACCAACTGGTAAGCCTTCGGTGGTTGTCTTGGAAACCCTGTGTAGAAGATGATGGCCATCTACCTAAAATTTTTGTGTATTGTGTTTGAAAACTCATAGAGTTTTGCGATTAGGGTTTGTGAATCTTGTTAAAAGTATGGGGAGGATATCCATCAACCCATAAGACAACTGTTGGTTCTGTTTTCGATTGTAATAGTGTTAAAGACGGGGTTTTACCCCCAGAATTGAATGAAGCAATATTTGATGTTTCAATACTATAGTTATCGTTTTCCTTTCTAAATGGCTAGGTAAAATGTAAATGTTTGAATCTGTAACACGATGTGTCGGCTGCTACAGTCTAGATAATGTAGGCTTACGGCCTGCATGAAGTCTTGTTTATTTTGTAAACCTGTAGGTTAAGTTTTCGAGCTCCTTCAAAAGAAATTCAAATGGAATGTTTATAATTCATAATACTGTAATTGTGTCCTTTCGTCGATTTGTGCTTGGTCTGTACACACGATCTGTAACTCATTGTTAAAGTGATAATGTAATATGTTTTGACAACCCTTGTACTCATCTTGGTTATCAATCGATAAGTGAATGTTTCTATGAAATAATAATGCGACTAACTTGTTTGATTAGAACAATGGATAAATGAAACTATTGACAAGGCTTACAGCCTGTGTATGTTTCATTTTGGTTATAATGCTGTAGCTGCGTTTTAAGGGAAGATAGGAAATAAATCTAATGTTCGGGTTTAGTAATTGTTGTTGAATCTGCTTGTACTGGCATATTGTAATATCTAAAACATGTGAACTGATAGTGAAATAAACAATTTCGATCTACAAGCATCTTTTGGATAATCGTTTGGTTCTTGTCTTTAGTCTTGTCATAATAATGACAGTCGAATTTGCTTGTCTTAACACTTCTGTTTGAAATGACTTGTCTAATGTTTAAAAGAAAAGATTATCAGAATTGTTGAGATTACAGCTTGCTCCTATTTCCATGGTAATGTTGTTATAAACTAATGATGGATAACTCTGTTAGGGTTTTCTTTTGGTAGAAATAGCAACTATCTTGATAACTGTAGAAGAATAACATCTTGCTAGACTTTTGAAAGTAAATCCTTATTTATTCTGATATAAATAAGAATAATTCTACTACCGAGTATAGGTAAATAAATCCTATTATTATTAAACAGAAACATAATTATTTTGAAATTTGAAACAATTATAAACATAAATATTGTATATAACTTATGAAAAAAACTAACTAAAAATAGTTAATAATAAGAGTACTGTAATGTAAGTACAGGAATTAAATAGCAAATAGAAACTTGAAAAGTTATAATAATTCAACCTTCTCATTCTCTTGGCTATTGCCTATCAGACTTATCTATTTCTAATCAGTTTCTGTACTGGAGTACGATGCTATTCCTTTTGCATGGAGAAAAATACAGAAACCATTCTATTCAATCATTTCACATTTATCCAAAACTACTAACTTATACAGGAAAATGAAATAACTTATAATTTAAACAGTGAAAGTTTTAATAAACAGCAGAACTATAATATGAAAAATAGATGATAGAAATTAAAAATAAAACAGATATGACAATAGAACCTATAACTCGCGATAGGGCTGACAAACAACCAAGGAGGCCTGTTCCTTCCAACCTACTTCAGAAGAAGCATCTCAACTGCTGACTTCTAATGAACCCCCGAGCCTACTTATTGATCCATTAAGTGGATGGAATCTGTGTAGAAGCAAGGTACTCAAAAATACCTTCTCCACTCGGTATCAACCTCTTGAAACAAAATGCCTTCTCCACTCAGCATCAAACTCCTGAACTCAATAAGAGTTTGGCAGACTCACAACATGATCAACAACAGCATATCCCCTCACCAAATCTCTTGGGTGCAAACACAACAAAACCCCAAGGTAAATTTCCTCTTCAGGAAAAGTGATGAACCTCACTTCAATATTTGATGGCTATAATATAGACTGTCTAGGTCTTTTAGTGGCCAGTTTAGAATAAATGAGCCTCAAGCTCCAGTCCCATCTTTCAGGGCACTGTGACCACATTTCAAGGGAGTTGTCCCATACCAACAACTAGTTAGTTGCATCATGATGCTACCACTTGTCCATTGCCTTCTACCCCATATTCCATTCCACCTAGTAGATCAGTAACCACTCTTTCAACAATCCTCTTAGGTGTTTGTCTCCTATTTTATTTATTAAATAATAATATATTGTGCAAATTACAGTCATCCTTGGACACCTGTCCATTATAAACTTTACAATAAAATTTATCCTAATGTTTCTAAACACAAAATGTTTTCTAGCTTAAAGGGTATGTTACAATCATGGATGTCTTACACAAGATTGTGGAGTGGAATTTAAGTTCAACCAATCTAGCCACTTCGATAAAAAAATAAAAGGGGGGGAATTGAGTTATGTCAGAAAGATACAAGATATCATTCAAGTGGACTTCTCATCTTTCCAGTGTGTTATTTTTAGGTGCCAGTGGTGGTGTAACGCCCCATATTTCGACTAGATAGATTTATCTGTGAGACATATTGCACTTTATTTCTTTTTATCTATTGAACTCAGCTAAGAGTGAGTAAAATATACTTATGACACGATCGACCCGATTATATGTTGCTACCATGTTTATGTTGTTACTATGTTATGTTTTCATTATGACT
Organism: Larix kaempferi; assembly: GCA_027924585.1. Lineage (NCBI taxonomy): Eukaryota > Viridiplantae > Streptophyta > Pinopsida > Pinales > Pinaceae > Larix > Larix kaempferi. The sequence goes on along the minus strand of BSBM01000924.1, from coordinate 17,529,926 downwards.
ATGATGCAACGATATTATGATGTTACTATGTTCATGCAGTTATTAAGTTCTGATTATCATGAGATTCATTGCTTTTATGATAACAATATATGTTTTAGCGTTTTCATTGATGAAATGTGAAATATATGGTGTTGTACGTGGATGCCATCCTATGATGAAATTGATAGAACTGTTATATTCCATGCATACCTGTGATGCGATAAAATTGTGATGTGAAATAAAATGATGTTGATGATATGGATCAATTAGTGATCGAATGGAAATGCTTGTTATAAAATGTGTATTTTGCGGAATACTAACCTACAGGACACAAGGGCTATGGGATAGACGGATACTTGATCTGATATATGGATAAGAACATATCCATGCAGTAAACCTTAGCAACCGAAATTGATGATACGATGACATGGACCGATAATCATGATAGCAGCAAAGTATGATTCGATAAGGGTGTAGACCCAGTATGTTGAGAGGGATGGATGTATTTACCACCCTATGTTTCTATGATACCTGGGGTCGTGGGAGGGCCGTGCTGAGACACGCTCCCCAAGTTGTTCTGATGACGATGGTCGGATGCCTGCTAGGAGAGGCTAGGTCCGCTAGTTAGCCGACGCTACCGCTCTCAGGTTCTATGTGGTCAGGTCAGTATAGTTGGCACCCACTTTTTGTACTAGCAGAGGAAGGATAGGGAGGATGTGGACGTAGGTTAGGATCGGAGGATATGTTAGTTATTACTGTTGAGGGTTGGGTATTCCTTGATCTTGAGTTAGTGGTAGTAGGTATCTTTCCTTGTACTTGATTGATTGAACAAATGTAATCATAAAGATAATGAAATGAAATCTTAAAGGTTAACTAATAAAATGACCGATGATGTTTTAGTAATGTTATGATAAATATATACTTGTTCTGTTTGCATGAAGTATTATTAGTATTAGTTAGTTGTTAAGCATAGGAAATATGATGTATGTTTATAGTACTTGTCAGACCTGTGCATACGCTGGCCACGCATGCACATTTTGTACATGTGCGATAGTATCTGTTTACAACATACTTATAAGGATTTAACACTGCTATAAGTTGTCATAGATAATCGAGTTAAGGAGTTAGTAAACGACTTAAGTAATATATGATCAACATACTAATGTGTGAAATAAGTTAATTAGTCTTTGTATGTAAATAATGTAATGAACAATTAAAATAAGTTTCTTCAATTGTAAGTATACTCAAGTGAAGGTGTCATCAGTATGAAGCCAATATATGAAGTCAATATGAAGTCAATATGAAGTATAATAGTTAAACATTAACACTCGAAGAGTGTACTATTTAATTATTGATCATGATTAATTAAACCATTAAGAGTATTTCGTTTATTAATACACAAAGGTACTATGTTGATGTTGGATCATTTATCGATTAAACAAATGAATATTGTTATTCATTATTCACCATTAACTTAATTACTATTATTATTGATTATTATTGTTATTACTATTATTATTTAATTAATAATAAAAACAAAACGATAATTGTCTTTTTTATATAAACCATTTTATAAACCATAGTGAATCCAATAATTTATTAAATGGATTATTGAGTTAACTAATTGACCGAATCATTCCAAGTAACTTGAAAGATTTAAAAATAAATAAATAAATTATCAAATAATTTGGATTATTTTCATATTAATGGAAGGAGGTACATTAAATTGATAAATTAAATAAAGGGATATATGAGGGAATAATCTTTAAATAATATTTTATTTTTACAAGTTAGACCATTTAGTGTCGAGATGCAGATAAACATTTAAGATTTATGTCCTTTCATATCTTGAAAGGTCCCACAATATTTATATTATTTAAAACACTTAACTAAGCGGTGGAGTGATTTTAATATTGTTTAAAATTGTCTTGGGAGTTTAAATATAATTCATAAATATCTTGCTTCTATTAAACAAAATGAATTCAAAGCTAAACTATAAAGTCAATAATTCCACTGCTCGAGAGAAACTTGGATGATTTAAAATAATATATAAACATCATTTATCTTGAAAATGGTGTTGCATTTATGATTGACATTTCCAAAACCATGTAGGCTAGGGCGGTGGAGTGACAAGGAAGTTATGATTTTAATATTATTTAAAATTGTCTCAGGAGTTTAATTTAAATATATATATAATCATCACTTTATCTTGAAAATGGTGTTGCATTAATGATTGATATTTCCAAAACCATGTAGGCTAGGGCGGTGGAGTGACAAGGAAGTTATGATTTTAATATTATTTAAAATTGTCTCGGGAGTTTAATTTAAATATATATATAATCATCACTTTATCTTGAAAATGGTGTTGCATTAATGATTGATATTTCCAAATCCATGTAGGCTAGGGTGGTGGAGTGACAAGGAAGTTATGGAGGAGGAAAATTTCTATTTAAGGGAAGATTTAACAAAGTAGTAAAGGAGGTTATTGTGGGAGAACTGTGAGGATTTGTATGGAGAAGTGAAATATTCCGAGGATGGGGAAAACTCGAGGAATGGAGGAGTGAGAAACCTCCAATGAGGAGGGGGAAAAATCACTGAACAATATGGTTATTGAACTAAGGACAAGGCTGCTATGGAGATTATCGGTCTGTGGGCTCGGGGGCTAGGAAATCTGTTGATTTCCTAGGGTTAGCAAGATAATAGCTGATGGGCAGGGTGGACACATCATTTCGGGTTGCTAAGGGAACCTACAAAATCCACTACATAAATCTTGTTATCTTACTGCAATCTACGGATCCAGGTATTTTTCTGAGTTAGCTTAGAAAAAATGTATTTTCTTTTATTTTCAAATTATGTATGTTAAAAGAACAGAGTTAAAATGAAAAGTCTTAAGTTTATGTTTATTTATTTGCAGAGACATATAAACATATAGAAAACAAACATATAAACATATAGAAAATAGAAACATAGACAGTTGATTTTTTTTTTTTTTTTTTTTTTTTTACAGAAAACAAAAAAACTTGGTATTTACATGAAAACGAAATAGAGACCCAGTGCCATGGTTGGGCACTACATTTGGTATGAGAGCTTAAGGCTCGGACACTTAGACCTTTAGGGCCTGGACACGCCTAAACTACCTTGACTTTTCACCATGTTAAAGCCTACAATAACTTAGAACCACTTAGAACATGAACCTTGATAGAAATACCTGCACGAACACAAAAAGTTGGATATGTTAGAAAAACTGCATATATGTAAATATATGTGTGTTTGTATTTCAAAATAGATACATATTGCAAATATATTTAAGGAATTAAAAACATTTTGTCATCAAAATCTATTACTCATTAGGAATGAAATTTAACCTCTAGCAATGTTCTTGGGATAAAAATATTTACATAATATAACAAAGTGAATCCAATCACACCCCAGTTTTAATGGAAAAAAAAAATAAAAAATAAAAATACAATTATTTGCAGGTTGAAGCAAGATAACAAGTACAAACTGTATATGTAAAGTTTTAGTGTTATTTTCTAGCGTGAGCTATGTTAATGTAATTTAACTGGAATGCATATCTATATTTAAGGCACCACAACAGAATGCACATATTATATCAACATTTCTAGATGCCATAAAGTGATCAATATATAATTACAGTTGTACACTAGTTTAATAGGGGAGGATGCAATCAATCTCTAAACTATGTCTAAAAGCTCTGTAGTTTTATATGTTGACTCATACAAGATAACAAGGTGAAATGCACAAAATATATTAACTTCCAAAGATGGCTGAAACTGATTGACATAGAGTAAGGGGTTGATCTATGCATGCTTAAATAACACAGGAGGGAGCAACATAGACAATTCTGATCAACGTCCCATTTGCTATTGAACACAAAAAAAAAATAGAATTCCTCGCTATATATATAAGAAAAATTGATTATTATATAAAATGCAAGATTTCTTCTGTTAAGAAGAGTTGGTGCTGGTACAATGTGACTGGAACAAGTGATCGATATCATTTAATCTCAAATTATGCATCTCAGTCATTCTCTCTACTGGTTTATATCATACATATAGGTTTGTTAATTAAGGTTTGCTAATTAATATTCAAGAGAAGCTTTGAAATTAATTATCCATATAATTATTGCTTTAGGCATACAATTATGAAATTGTTGGTTTCATAGAGTTATTGAGAATCTTGGATTATATGTAGCTACTTGCAATATATTTTGAGATGAATTTTGGCATGCTGGATTTTAAGTGGCTACCTATAAGATTTTGACCAGGAATTTTAGTTGTACATTTACACCTTACAATTATTTTCCTGGGTCAATGAAAAACATGTTTGCAACAATAGCCAACTAGCAAAATGTCCGCCATTGAACACTACAATTTAGTAATGTTACATCTACTCTTAGGGTTTATGCTAGGAAGCATATACATGCCATCCCCACGTTAATAACTCGGAATCCTAAATGAGTAAATGTTGTTTGGCATATATTAGATTTAGACCCTATTTGCAAAGCTGGAAGATCCCACAGGTTGCCTCTGTTAGCAACAGGTTTACACCGGAGACATATCTTAGTGGGTACTAGGATGATAGAAGCCAAGACATCTAGGTCTCCAACAAATTTTATTAGATGGCACCTCAATTATGCATTGATTACATGAGAATGGTTGAAGGCATGATCGAATAGGAATCACCACCGATGAGACCTAATATTTAATTATTTTGTGATTAGGTCATAACTAGTAAAAAAAAAAAGGGCTAAATGATTGAATCGGCTCTTCTACGTACCAACTTCTAGTTTAGAGAAACTGTAACAGCAAAAGAAAAGCATTTACATATATTGCTTAAAGCAATCGATCTTACAACCAAAATTTCAGGATGGAAATACTTTATTTAGGGTTTGGAAGGCAAAACGTGACTCATGGGTTTTAATGAAAACTATTTAAATAAGGTTAAATAAAAAAAAGACAAAAAAAGGGGGGGCGGCCTGGTAAACAATCTTGGAGTTGAGTTGGTTCGGCAACGATAGGTAGAGGCTGCAGGTCCCAATCACTATCCATAGAATGATGAAATACTTGACAATGCAGGTAGGTTTCACTCATCTCAATCCCAATCAGCCATAGACTACCAGTTCCTCCATACAGAGCTCTATAATTATTGATTTGTACCACTTAAAACATCAAATTTGATAGGCAAAATGCGCCAGAAGGGGTAAATGTAACTGTAAAACGTGTCTATGGGGATTATCATTTGTGAAGTCATGTGGGCTTTGAAGTCCCAGCTTACCAATACCAAAGCCCAATGCATAAGCGTTAAGTCAAATATGAAAGCAACTCTCACTCTTTCATGGTTAGTTGATAGATATTTAATCCAGATAGGTAAGTGGCCTTCAGAAGATCCTTTGCATATTGAACCTGCAGATTGCGCGTCAGTTTGGTTTGGGTTCAGTCTGCACTAGTCTCGCTGCTGGCTACTCAGAGACTACTACTATTGGGCTCCTGGGATTGATTGGAGAGCGAACCCGAACTACTAAGGTCTCCAAGGAAAGACCCACATGGAACCAAAATCTTGCACAACACGTCGAGAGCAAGCGTGAAGGAAAGCACCATCAAGTCACAAATGTAGTGCTCCAGATAAAAATTCACAAACCACCTGCAATTAATAAATTTCCAGATAAGTTACGGTGAAAATGCCATACCTAGAAAATGTCTCGGAAAATGCCATAAGCTTAATACCGCTTGCTCGAAGGCCTGAAGGCTATAAAGACTCTCATAAATCCTTGGAAATTTGACTAAAGGGTGGGGGGCTGCACTTGGTTCCCTTTTCGCAGAAACCCTAGTCAGTAATAGCGTTCTTTTAGTCTATCACGCCGTTCTCCCAAAAGGTTGGTCAATAACTAATATTTAATTGATAACTATTCAGAAGGATTTTTTCTACCCCACTACTGCAAAAATGGAAATTTGTTTTGGCTTTATGTTCACCGCGTTTTTTTTTTATTATTATTTTGTTTTAACATTTACGAATATTTAAAATTACTTTTAGAATGCTGTTTGGGCTGCGATCTCTGAGCTGGGGTACGCCCCTCTCAAAAGAAAAAAAGAAAAAATGGGGTTGCTCTCTCTCAGCTGCACAAATTTCTTTTTTAGCAAAAGCCTTAGTATGATGCCGTTCGGTATCAAAAACCATGGCTGTAGAAATCCTGGCTGTAAAGTCTAATGCAAAAATCAGAAAAATGATTACCATTAAGCTATAAACAAGGGGACAAATCGAATTTCAAATAAGGAAGTCACACCCGAATTTCAATATCAACCAAACTTCACACCCATTTCCAACTATCACTTGATTTTAGTCAAACTATGTCCTCTAAATGCCCACAAGCATCATGGAAACCCTAGCATGAACATGCACAAAGAGCCCACGAGTGATGTGCTGTGCTCAATGCGTTTGGCTATATTCAATGCATGCTGTGTTTAAGGGAAATCAGTTGGCTGAGCATCAAATCCTAAGATAGCCATAACCATCTACGACTAATAGCAAGAATAGAAGCCTCTATGCAAGCAGTTGTAGAATAATTGTAACTATCTTTGTAGGAAACATCAACATGTTTTTTTAAATAACCAGCAAACTACTCGTACCTAGCTTAATGCCAGACAAATTACATTATTAAATTGGACACAAAACAAAACAAAAACAAACAGAAACGCAACTCAGCCCTTAGCTCGAGTGCATCAAGAGGTGGATGGGCAATGTTAGGTCATTTTTGTGCTTATGAAATACATGTAGATAATATATATATATATAAATAAAATAGATCTACACACCAGAGCGCCAAGAGGAGAACATTTTGCGAGTGGGGATGTCCAAAAATGAGAATTTGGTGGAGAGTCATGAATCAGAAGAGCTAGTGGAGTCTAGCCTTTGAGCTTAATAAATATTGAGGCTTGCAGTCATCTTTCCAATTTAAATTTAGCTACTTGAACCCAACAAAGACATGGAGCCGAGCTGGCCATGACTGTTGTCAAGAGGCAGAGAACTATGGACCTCACGGAACAAAAAAAAAAAACTCTCCTTCGTGCGCGGGGATGAGGAGGGCTGATTAAAAGAGGTAGACCGCCCTCCACCCAGGCTCCAGAGGAAAAACACCTGGTGGCATGCGAGTTGACGCATGGCAGACATGCAGGTTGCCTCTTTGTGGGCTCCCTTAGGCGAATGGAGGGAAGGCAAGGTGAGTAGCAGGGTTGTCACGTGGAGGGGCAGCGGGGGATGGCTGGCGGTGGTAGCTGGCTATGCATGGGGAGAAGGGGAGAGATAGGTGGAGAGGCCATAGAATAAAATAAAATATAATAATAATTTACAAATTGTGATAAATGAGTGGATTGTAACATAGATTTTCATATTATCTTTATTTTTTTTAAATTACTTTGATTTTATTTAAATTAGATTTTAAATTATATATATTTTGACAATCCATATAAACTACATAGGTTGATTATATATATATCATTTTATAAATCATATAAAACTTGCATAAAAATAAAATAAAATGATATCAATTCTATTTTGTTTCTTAATTAAAATTAAAATTAAAATTTTAATACAGTTAACTATAAAAGATTTATGAATTGACACTAAAGAATGGGTGTTGCTCGAACATAAAAGTTAACATTAAGGGTTGACACTTAATGTTCATAAGGTCAATATAGATTAGATTAATTAGATTAAGGGTTGGCATTAAAAGTGAACTAAAATGTAAGTATTCATGCTTAACCATAACTTTAAGTATTAAGACCCCAAAATGTCTTATGTCGAGACTTCGAACTATAGTCGAAGGGGCGAGACGAACGCAGAATCTCGCAAGCAAGACACCGATGAGACCAACACAATGAGATGAACACTAGGACACTGAAAAGTTTACATGTTGAAACAATTTAATAAAAACGACCATAGAGTTAACACAACAATCCTAACAAACTATTCCTTACACATAAGTATAAACAAATGCATAGCTAAATTTCATGTTTGTTTATGTTCGAGTGTTGCAACGATGCAATGCGGTAAGGAATGGATATGCTATAACCCATAAATTATGTATAATGAATGAGTTACATTACGCCTTAAAATACCTTCATGTATGAGGAGACGTTAAATAGTCTAGTTGTATTGGCAAAACACCATAGTTTGAGCTAACATAGTTGAATCTAGGCATCAAATTGGTAAATAAATATATGTGCACAAGTGTTGGGGATTGATTGTTGATAGTACTAATTAATTAGTATGATGCATTCTTCCACATTGTGTGCAATTAGTCGTGTTTCAATATACTAAGTGGAAAGAGATTGAAGGAACTAAGTCTGTGCGAGAAAAGGGTAGCAGTTATATGTCGCTTGTCTTGCTTATGTTAAATTATCATTATTTGAGGGAAAATATTGTTGGGAAACAACTATGATTTAATAATTACAAAGTGAACAAGCAATAAAATATAAAAAGTATGAAAATTGGTGGGGAACTAATAAGTTAGCTTGAGTAAGCATATACGAGATTAAGAGAAGTAATGATAATAAATAGAATAATAATGAATACAAATAGGGAACCAATGTGCATTGAGATTAAGTTATGATGTTCAAACCCCTAATATATGATGGAAGAAATCGATCATCATGTGAGAGGTAAAAATTGTTGTTAACTGAGAAAAACAAACAAAATGAGAAGTATAATGTTATGAAGAAAGGATTATATGTTTCCGTTGACATCAACATCTCACAAAATAAGAACAAAGCTTGATGCCACGTAAGTGCATAATGTGTGTAGGTATCCATAAGATCCATGGAGATTAATGAGCGTATGTATAGGAAACTTAGATTTACGACAAGAAATAAAAGTTTATAGTATGGTAGATACTAGTAAAAGCCTTTACGTTGTGCGAACAAGAACAAATTAGCTATAAATTTATTAGAAGTAATGGTTCCCCTTCTAATTATATCACATGGAAAAGGAGAGATCAATGGTTAAAGTTGATAACATTTGCATTCTAATATGGTATAGTCCCAAAAGCCTTGTAACAATAATAGTTGTCCTAGTTTAGTGAATGTTACAATACTTTTGTTATTGCTAATTATCAATAAGGGAATAATATTGTAGGACCTTAGGATTTAAAGTACATGAACCGTCTCCCCTAAGAGAGGTATGCCAACCTTAAGGTTCCTTGGTAGTTGCGTGTTGAGTGAATACAAATTATGAGTTCTAAAGACCTCCATTTTAAATCGTTGATTATTTCATGCTAAGTTAGATCAATATAAGCTTTTGTAATGAGTAAACCCCTCTGGATGTTATAACTTAAAGGATATTGCTAAACGGTAAGAAGTAGGATACTAAGGTGGATAGCACTTGATTATAACCTTAGGCATTCTAGATATAATATTGAGATTCGATAGAAGGATTAATCTAAATGTTTCTTTAATTATTAGAATACATATCAGGGGATAAAAGAAGTAAAACCATAAGATAATATCGACATATTCGGTCAAGTCAAAGCTAAGTAGGACAAGTATGGTCAACATTTGCTACTTGGAAGAATGAAGAGATTATGCGTCGAGATTTTCTCTCGCTATTTTGACCATAACTTCGGGACGAAGTTTCCTAAAGGGTGGGTGTATGTAACGCCCCATATTTCGACTACATAGATTTATCCATGAGACATATTGCACTTTATTTCTTTTTATCTATTGAACTCAGCTAAGAGTGAGTAAAATATACTTATGACATGATCGACCCGATTATATGTTGCTACCATGTTTATGTTGTTACTATGTTATGTTTTCATTATGACTATGATGCAACGATATTATGATGTTACTATGTTCATGCAGTTATTAAGTTATGATTATCATGAGATTCATTGCTTTTATGATGACAATATATGTTTTAGCATTTTCATTGATGAAATGTGAAATATATGGTGTTGTACGTGGATGCCATCCTATGATGAAATTGATAGAACTGTTATATTCCACGCATACCTGTGATGCGATAAAATTGTGATGTGAAATAAAATGATGTTTATGATATGGATCAATTGGTGATCGAATGGAAATGCTTGTTATAAAATGTGTATTTTGCGGAATACTAACCTACAGGACACAAGGGCTATGGGATAGACGGATACTTGATCTGATATATGGATAAGAACCTATCCATGCAGTAAACCTTAGCAACCGAAATTGATGATACGATGACATGGACCGACAATCTTGATAGTAGCAAAGTATGATTCGATAAGGGTGTAGACCCAGTATGTTGAGAGGGATGGATGTATTTCCCACCCTATGTTTCTATGATACCCGGGGTCGTGGGAGGGCCGTGCTGAGACATGCTCCCCAAGTTGTTGTGATGACGATGGTCGGATGCCTTCTAGGAGAGGCTAGGTCCGCTAGTTAGCTGACGCTACCGCTCTCAGGTTCTATGTGGTCAGGTCAGTATAGTTGGCACCCACTTTTTGTACTAGCAGAGGAAGGATAGGGAGGATATGTTAGTTAGTACTGTTGAGGGTTGGGTATTCCTTGATCTTGAGTTAGTGGTAGTAGGTAGCTTTCCTTGTACTTGATTGATTGAACAAATGTAATCATAAAGATAATGAAATGAAATCTTAAAGGTTAACTGATAAAATGACCGATGATGTTTTAGTAATGTTATGATAAATATATACTTGTTCTGTTTGCATGAAGTATTATTAGTATTAGTTAGTTGTTAAGCATAGGAAATATGATGTATGTTTATAGTACTTGTCAGACCTGTGCATACGCTGGCCACGCATGCACATTTTGTACATGTGCGATAGTATCTGTTTACAACATACTTATAAGGATTTAACAATGCTATAAGTTGTCATAGATAATCGAGCTAAGGAGTTAGTAAACGACTTAAGTAATATATGATCAACATACTAATGTGTGAAATAATTTAATTAGTCTTTGTATGTAAACAATGTAATGAACAATTAAAATAAGTTTCTTCAATTGTAAGTATACTCAAGTGAAGGTGTCATCAGTATGAAGCCAATATATGAAGTCAATAGGAAGTATAAACGTCAGTATGAAGTCAATATGAAGTATAACAGTTAAACATTAACACTCGAAGAGTGTACTATTTAATTATTGATCATGATTAATTAAACCATTAAGAGTATTTCGTTTATTAATACACAAAGGTACTATGTTGATGTTGGATCATTTATCGATTAAACAAATGAATGTTGTTATTCATTATTCACCATTAACTTAATTACTATTATTATTGATTATTATTGTTATTACTATTATTATTTAATTAATAATAAAACAAAACGATAATTGTCTTTTTTATATAAACCATAGTGAATCCAATAATTTATTAAATGGATTATTGAGTTAACTAATTGACCGAACCATCCCAAGTAAGTTGAAAGATTTAAAAATAAATAAATAAATTATCAAATAATTTGGATTATTTTCATATTAATGGAAGGAGGTACATTAAATTGATAAATTAAATAAAGGGATATATGAGGGAATAATCTTTAAATAATATTTTATTTTTACAAGTTAGACCATTTAGTGTTGAGATGCGGATAAACATTTAAGATTTATGTCCTTTCATATCTTGAAAGGTCCCACAATATTTATATTATTTAAAACACTTAACTAAGCAGTGGAGTGATTTTAATATTGTTTAAAATTGTCTTGGGAGTTTAAATATAATTCATAAATATCTTGCTTCTATTAAACAAAATGAATTCAAAGCTAAACTAGAAAGTCAATAATTCCACTGCTCGAGAGAAACTTGGATGATTTAAAATAATATATAATCATCATTTATCTTGAAAATGGTGTTGCATTAATGATTGATATTTCCAAAACCATGTAGGCTAGGGTGGTGGAGTGACAAGGAAGCTATGATTTTAATATTATTTAAAATTGTCTTGGGAGTTTAATTTAAATATATATATAATCTTCACTTTATCTTGAAAATGGTGTTGCATTAATGATTGATATTTCCAAAACCATGTAGGCTAGGGCGGTGGAGTGACAAGGAAGTTATGGAGGAGGAAAATTTCTATTTAAGGGAATATTTAACAAAGTAGTAAAGGAGGTTATTGTGGGAGAACTGTGAGGATTTGTATGGATAAGTGAAATATTCCGAGGATGGGGACAACTCGAGGAATGGAGGAGGGAGAAAAATCCAATGGGGAGGGGGAAAACTCACTGAACAGTATGGTTATTGAACTAAGGACAAGGCTGCTATGGAGATTATCGGTTTATGGGCTCGGGGGCTAGGAAATCCGTTGATTTCCTAGGGTCAACAAGATAATAGCTGATCAACAGGGTGGACACATCATTTCGGGTTGCTAAGGGAACCTACAGAATCTACTACATAAATCTTCTTATCTTACTGCAATCTACGGATCCAGGTATTTTACTAAGTTAGCTTAGAAAAAATGTATTTTCTTTTATTTTCAAATTATGTATGTTAAAAGAACAGAGTTAAAATGAAAAGTCTTAAGTTTATGTTTATTTATTTGTAGAGACATATAAACATATAGAAAACAGACATATAAACATATAGAAAACAGAAACATAGACAGTTGATTTTTTTTTTTACAGAAAACAAAAAAACTTGGTATTTACATGAAAACGGAATAGAGACCCAGTGCCATGGTTGGGCACTACAGGTGGGACACATTCGACAAGAATAATGTAAAGGAAGATCGCGAGAATGGGTTGATATGTATGATCTCTTAAAGGATGTGGGATGAAGTAAGGAGCCTTATGTTTTCCCAAAACACTGCAACTAAGTGCTTTTTTACCCAGATGTGTTGGATAGGGATTGGTTGTTCGTATCAAGGCACAAACCTAGATCTAAACATATTTTTGAGAACAACAATGCTATCATGCAAAAAGAGGAAGATAATGAGGGTGAACATACAGTGATATGTACATGTTTTATTTCATGATTTACATTTTTGATATATTATTTTATTAATGCTATATTTAATTCTTGAATTATTTTGTTAATTTTTAGCATTGTGACAGTGGAAATGGAAATTTGATTACCGAATGTTTTAAACAATTTGAGTTAGTAACAATCAATCTAATGTGAAAAGTGCTTGTCTATCAAGATATTTGTGAGTGTATGGAATGATTGTATGTGATTGTTCATAGTTATAGATGATATTTCTTGATTTCCACTTAATTCATTCTAGTGTGTTTTTTTATTTAATTTATTGTATTATAATTACATCTGGATCCAAATTAGCTAACTAGATTGCAAATTATCATTGATGTAAATCATATTTATTGTTTGTTGTAATTTCAACTACTCTCATTTGAATAACAAGGTGGATTTCATGAATATATTATACTTAGACACTTATACTTTGCAATATTGTGGTATTTGAAGCATAAGAGTTCCCTTTCTTATTTTTCAAATGAGATTTTTTATTGGAAGCTTGTCATGGACGTTAGATTTAGATTGTTTCTTTTTGTCATTGTTTCTCTTTCGTTTGGTATAACTAATTCACTTTTTATTCACCGTGAGTTTTTGTTAGTTTATTCATTACTTACTATGTATTAAGTGAAAGTAATAAATCAATGACAACACCCATTAGAAAGAATGGTTTAATGATACGTTCACCAAATATATATTGTTACTTATGAAAATAACATTGAATAGAAAGCACTTACTTGTGAATATTTATATTAGTCATATGTTTAGTAATTAAGTATGAATATGAAATTAAAATTGTTAAGACAAAAAAGGCTTGAAAACAATACTTTAAACTATGACACTAATATGTTGATCTATCACACTATAGATATTAAAGCTTGTTAGTTAAATCATGTTAATAAATAGGAAAATTCTCTAGGAAATTTGAATTTATATATTGTAAGCATTAAATCCCACAAATATGAAGTTAAGTACACCCTATAAAAATGTGGAAATACCCTTAAAAATAAAACCATGGTATAAGTATTAAATTGAATACTTATATTGGGAATTTATATATGCATGTACAATCCATTTATGGTTACATCAGGATGAATAATTGTGTCAATTTAGGAACAATTCCGAAAAGATCAAATGCATAATAGTTGCATCACTTCATTTCATAAATTATTCATATGATTAACTATGATTTTCATTTAATTACATGTAGCATTAAGACACGCATTAAATGCACATTATAAGTTCACTATAAATTAGTTAAAAAAAATATTTGTCATAGGGGAATGAAATGCATTGTATTATTAAAACATTTTTCAAAATTAATTAATTTAAATATAATTAAGATAAAATTACATGTGAAATATTTCTGACCTATTATATTTTATAATATAAGTTCACAAAATTGTTTACATTTATTGTAACAATATGATAGTAATTGCACTGCCAAGAAGAAGATATTATTGATTTTTTTTAATAAACACCTCTCATAATTTCTCAAAATAAATATACATGAATTTGTTTTCACAATTTAAAATGCCTGATGTTTATATACAATATCAAATTGGAGGATTTTTTTTTATAGTACACATCTAACAGACACATCTGTAAGCAAACATGAGAATTCACATCTAATATCACCTAACATCATCTAAGATAAACATCTAGTAATTACATCTAAAAATAGTTAACATCATCTAACATACCGTTAGCACTCAAATTTACTATCTAAAATATTCACTTCCCCGATCCAAACTCATTTGGTAGCCATCTTAATTATTATACCTGTTGATATTCTTCCCAGCCTAATTCACAATCTTATTTTAATTTACTGCCTGATAGGTTTATAGTTTGCTAATTCTTGCTTGAGTTTGACTGCTTGCGATAAGTTGATTGATTGCATGAATTATGAAAATTTCACAGTCTGTAGAGATATTTGGTTATGTTTTGATCATGTGTGTAGTGCCCCTACACTATTGTAGACCTTGAGGGAACCTGTCGAGTGAACCGACTGAATAAAAACCTTAATAAAATAACTTTGTATGGAGCATTTGCATGACAACAATTGATTATTGAATTAATGAAACGAACGATATATGTGGTAGTTTATCTAAATGAATGATTTCATGTTGCTTAATGATTAGCGATGATGGTGGAAAAAATATATGGTATTTAACGATTAGTTGTATGATGAATTGCGAATGGGAAATGAAGAAAAACATGTTGGCTGAGGATTCTATGTTTAATTGAAATATATGACATTTGAAAATGAAATTGCTTAATGACTAGTGGATTATGGAATGAACTATGATTAATGAGGGCAAGGCTATTAATATTTGTTTTGAGAAATGTGTGTAGCGATAGGTGAAACGGTTCAATGACGGACACACAAAGTAATTAAGGGTCGTAGAGTACGGGTAAATCACACACGGGGAGAATGACGATGGTGTCGACTTCCGACGGAAGGCCTTGCATGAGTAGAGAAGCATTGATCTGCTTACTCAGGAGAAGCGTGAGGTCATGCGGGTGGACCACAACGGAGTTGGTCATGTACGATTTGAGGGGTGTGTAGTAAGGATGGACTTACTCCTCAATGCCATTAGTCCCTAATAGCATGTAGACGGAGGATAGAAGATAATAGCTCTTGAAATCCCTACATGAAGTTCCCGCAAGTCAAAATGAAAGGATATCAGCAGAAGGGACCGACGATGCAGTACCGTGCCGAGAACAGAAAAAGTGGACACAAGGACCCGACGATGTGGTACCTTTCCAAGAAATGGAAACAATAGATGATTGGACCCGACATAGTGGTTCCATGTCGAGAAAATGAAGTTAAGGAATGGGGAAGCCCAATGGCGCGGCACCGGGATCCTAGTAAAAATGATTGTTAAACTTAATTGGATAAAAACATATAAATTGCACCTAGAACATTTACTTAGAAAAATGCATTTAGTACTTTAAACAATAGAAATTAGTACTTGAGACATTTGCACATAAAAGAATATTTTAGCATTTAAAATAATATTAATTGTTATTTATGCATTTGCACATAA
Organism: Larix kaempferi; assembly: GCA_027924585.1. Taxonomy (NCBI): domain Eukaryota; kingdom Viridiplantae; phylum Streptophyta; class Pinopsida; order Pinales; family Pinaceae; genus Larix; species Larix kaempferi. Next base: position 17,513,907 of record BSBM01000924.1, on the reverse strand, counting down.
AAGAATATTTTGAGTATTTAAAATAATATAAATCCTTATTTAGGAGCAAAATAGAATCCTAAGCATAGACATCTAGTCAACTCCCCTTACACCACAAATTTAAGAGTTAGGTGAAACATCTTGGGGACAAACATGAGAAAACTTAGAAATGTTGGTGCATCTCCTAGAAAAACTGACACATGGATGGGTGAGTTTTATTTTGAAATTTAATACAATAAATAATTTTGCATGGAGTGACATGTGTTGCAAGGGATTTTCCTACTTAAGGAAGGCCTTGGGAAGAGAGAAGGGACCATTCTTTGGATGGATATTGTAATTCTTGCGATAGATGCGACTTGCTGCTATTGGGGTTTGGCTAGAAATTCTTGTGGGGGGCGAACCCATTGAGGAGTTTATTGAAAGGTGTGTGTGAGCTTTACGACTTGAAGCTCGGGGATGGCCATGTGAGTGAAAGCATGAGGCTGTGGTTGGGTGGAGAAGCTAACAGTTGCTTCACCTATGGTTAAACGAGCTTTGTTGGAGGGATCCTATGGAAGACGCAAACGACAATGGACCATATGGATCGGGTTGACAGGTTATGGCTTTGTTTATATTTGCTAAGTTATTTAGTTAATTTATTTTATTTCTCTAGTAATTATGGTTTCTAATATCTTTTGTATCAAGCTGTTGAGTTTCAGGTTAAGCACGGAAGGACCCTACAGGAGGGGCCCTACATAATTAAGTATTTGTTTTACTTCTTAATAGATATTTGATATTTGTCATTGTGAAGTGAGTTATTGTCAAATCAACAAAAATATTGAATGATACATTGATAGGTCATATTGATGTTGATATTTATATTTTTTTGTGATGTTCATATTTATATATTATAATAATATTACATGGTAATACTTGAATTTTTGTTATGATGATTGGTTACACTTATAGAAAATGATTCATTTATGTTTATCATTTGATAATTAATTTATATACAACATTATATGTTCAAGACTTAATTTATTTATTAAAATTCATTATATATTATTTTTTAATGCTCAACATAAAGTTGCAACAAATTAATAATATATATATATATATATCAGTATAACATTATGACAAATGTTACTACATTAGTAAGAAAATAATTACAATAAATTATAATATCCATACAAATTATATGAAAACAATATGAAAACCAAATAATTTTTTTTTATTATTACCTAAACATAATACTATGATTGCAAACTATAAAACAATTATAAACATGATACTATGACATATTATACAACATTCATAAATCATATATTTGCCACTACATCCATTATAAATACAAAATTCATAAAAAAAAATTAATTTAATGATAATTTCAATTCAATTATATTATGTAAAAATATGCTTTTTAATCTATATTAAATTACATGAAACATTTTTCCACAATTTCAATTACAATCATTCCAATCCGTATTTTCACATTTATGATGACCTAACAACCAACCATATGTTCAAATTCAATGTCTAACAAATATATCAACCTATATATGAAACCATACTTCAAATTGTCTGCAAAATTTAGGTTGGAATTATTTATATGAAAAATGGTCCAAAGGATGCTAAAATTTTGACCAAAATTAAAATCCCAATAAATTTCTTTACAAAGATCTAAAATATTGAATTGCTTTGTAGTGATAGTTGATATGTTATTTTTATGAGTGTTAACTATATGTAAGTTATTCTCAAATCAAGAATTATTTAATATGAAAAATGGTCGAAAGGATGCTAAAATTTTGAAAACTTTGAAAACTTTCTAATGCTTTGAAAACTTGTTAAGTCATACAACAACTTCTTTTGTAACATTATATACAATGCAAATTGTAATGTTTTTGTCGACTAAAATAGTTAGTAATTTAAAGAACCACATTTTGAATAGTACAAATTTCTTTTACATAAGCATACGATCATCATCATTTTCAACTCCTAATAAACATAAACATAAACATCATGATAATACAATCATAAACATAACCATAAGCATAAACATAAATGTACCATCATCATCATTTTCACAACATAAACATAAACATAAGCATACCATCATTATGATTGTCACCATCTAACAATCACTATTTTAAACACATGATCATTCAATCAAATGACATTAATAAATATCCTAATTTATAATTTTAAATATATATCATCATACCACCTAACAAACATAAACATAAACATCATCATACCATAACAAACATAAACATAAACATCATCATACCATCATAAACATAAACGTACCATCATGATCATTTTCACCACATAAACATAAACATACCATCATCATGATCATTTTCACCATCTAACATAAAACATAAAAATCATCGGTATAGTATCATAAACATATAAATAAAAATAAACATGATCGTAACATCATAAACAATATTTCCATTATGTAACATAACACAAGCCACATTATAGTATAACATGCATAACCATAACACACATCTAAAAAACATCATCTAACCCGATCTAACATACACATCAACATCAAGTACATATAAATAAACATCAACTTAAACTTCGACATCAACATAAACATGAAAAATGCAGTATACATATATAGACATCAACATATATAACATCAAACTGGTGATGATACAATATGCCAAATACATATATCCAGTCCAATAACTATTGGGTCCTCGCACAAAGTTGAGAGACCTTTTAGATGCAATTGTGCTTTCATGAAACACGCTAAACTTTAGTGAAAGGAAAAAGCACACGTGTTTCTTTGAACTAGGCATGGGCGAGCACGAGCCTGCCATGTCACTTAACATGCAAAGTAGGAAATAATATCGCGTGAGCGATATGAATTCAATAATGTAGGAGCGCTATATAAATACATAACACGCGAGCATTATGTATCACTATAACGCTTGAGTGATATTGTAATACATAACGTGCAGGTGTTCTAGTTAATATATTAAAGGAAAAAAAACAAGCCACTTTCGCGTCCATTGTTCATTGACCGAATTAACCAAAACCGCTCGAGTGATCAGAGCATCCAACGTGGACGTGGAGAAGTGGAGGGAGGGTGAATTCGAAGAGCAAGGACGATTGGAAAGGTAGGCATCCAAACATTCATTGTTGCCTCATTTATTCAATAAAAATATAAATTTTTATATTTCCCTAAATTAAAAATCCATGTAAATGAAAATTCCATTTAAACTAAAAATTTCAAAATTGTTATTTAACATATGGAAATTTCTCCATACTATCAATCCGATTAATGAATTTTGCATCTACCTAAGAAATGAGGGATTTGAATCCCAACACCAAATTTTCCTCAATATTTTCTCCACATCTATTGCAAATTGGGAAAGAAAATCCATCCACCATTTGGCTAGGAGGAGGAACTATGAACTATAACCTAGGCTTGCTATCTAGACATGACTCAACCAAACCCTATGTTTTGTTTCCCACACATTATTTTACCCTAAAAATGTCCAACCAATGCTTGTGAAGCCAACCCAATGGCATGATGGATTGTACATCATCCCCAAAAACCCAAGGGACTACGTTCCCCTGCTTTGCAAACACACCACTCACTTTGTTGCCAAGATGAACTACCACATCTTTTTTGACCTCCTTCACCACCAAGACACTCATTTGATGGATTTGGGTCTTCATACCTAGAAATCGATAAGATATTTACTTCATGGAACAAGCGTAGATCAACCCTCACATTTAAAATATTTCCCCTTCTTAATGATGCAGAGGAATTCACCACAAAATCTTCCTCATCATGCACTAGATTTTGAGCAAGGAAAGGGCCACGAACATGAAATGAATTAGATACAAAGGAGAAATTTATGAAGGTAGAGGATGACAAATAACATCTTCTCCAATACCTAGGCTCTAGAAAGGTGTACGTAAAGTGCTTTTAAAGCCCTCGTTGTCTCGATCCTTCAATATTAATTGAATTAGGAGCTCTCTTCCATCGATCATTAATCTATTTACATGTAGTTGATCCTCACCTTCCACTTTGGTTTACATGTAGTTGTTATTATAGTATATTCAGATGATATTTATGTTTGTAATATATTCGTTCTTGCGTAAAGTTCTTACATTTTTCATTTCTGAGAGATGTTACTATAGCACATGTATATGTTTGTAATGATTTGTTTTATTTTTATTTTTTGATTGCAGTGACGACCATGGATGCACATTCAGACATCCAAAGAGAAATTGAGAGGCTCAGATACATTCGATCCTCAATAACAATTGTTGATGATAGGCACCGTATGCTTGCATCCAATTTGGATGCAATGATAAAGACCTTTAGTAGGTCAAATGGTGCACTACAAGATATTGCGACATACAGAGAGAGAAAGAGAAAAGAATATGTTGATGGAATTAGCTACAAGGAAGTTAAGAAGTTGAAGATAACGAAACAACATATCTTTTCCCTTTTTATAGATCCACGGCCAGGTGAAATCCCGAATGTAAACAAAAGGAATATTTATATCGAGTGGTGTACATATAAACCATTCATAGATAATTGGATGGACTGATGGAACATGGTATTTGATGTACCACCACATAACAACAGGGAAACGCCTCTATATTTTCTTAGAAACATGTATGCAGAATTTTTTTGGGGAAGCATGTTAATTATTTTGATATCTTAGAGTACCATGGAGTTGGGATGAGGATGCCTCAACAATGTTAGGATATATCGTCATTTAGTTATGTACTTTGCATGCATGCATGAATTTCATGCACCCGCATGTTGCCCAGTTACCAGTTTGATGCCACCAGCACCTAGTCCCTAGTCTTCCAACACTCGGGAGATACTTTCCACTCAAATTTATCCCTCCTAGTCATGGAGGCGCCTACTTCTCACCTTCCACTATAGAAGGGTGCCTTTTCTCACCTACAAGTCCAGTTCACTTTAGTTAGCCACCAGTCTTTCCTTGATTTGAGGCTAGACTGACTCCTCACTATTGTTATCACTTCGATTGACCTCCGATGAGACTTGAATACCTATTCTGAGTGCAGTTAACTCCTCATGCACCCTCCACTGAGCCTCCATCCCTACATTAGTGCCACTTACCATCAATTACACTTATTACAGTCAGTTAGACTCAGTTTGACACCTGTCTGACAGTGACTTGTGCATTGATGACCACCACTGATTGATGATGAGGACTCCTAGTTTGAGCCAAGCTATGCCATGTAGTATATTCAAATGACCTCCTTGTCTAATTTGAATTGCTCACTCATTGGGACAGTATTGTATTGTAATTCTACCATTCTGCATTATAGAGCACTAATGCATCTCTCTTGCACAGTTTTTACTCCAAATTGTTTCACATCTTTGTGATTGATATTCTTGTTAAATAGATCTATTGTGACTTATTTTACATGGTATCAGAGCCATTGTAGGGACAAGATATCTCTCCTACAGGTGTTCTACATGAATATTTGAGTGAATTTGCTCAAAATTACTTAAGTTTTGGCATGCAAAATCTCATGTGCATTCGCTCATGTGCATGCAAGGCTGAAAAACAATCTCTAATCCACTCCAGAATATTGAGTTTTCCACATAATTCCCGGATTTGATACATTGGATCCATTCGAGCTTGCTTGATCTCCAAACCTAGGTGTGATGCAACTCTAAAAGGGTGGATTGTTCGACCTTACTGTTCTTGTTTGATTGTGATTTGCAGGTTAATCATCTCCATCAAGTGCATTTGCTATCTTATGATTTGAAGGTTCTCCTCCATCAATTGCACTCGCCATCAGTGATGGAATACTCTTCTTCAAATCCTATGCTAAATCCTTTCAATTATTTTGATTGGAAAGGAGACATGGAGATCATATTGCACTCTAAAGGGTTCTATAGAGTCACCACGGGCCTCGAATTGGAGCCAAACACATTGCTTGAGAAAACAAAACACTTCAATAAGATTGATGAAGCTTATGGTCTTCTTTGCCTCTCTATCTCCAAGGATCTTCACTTCCATCTCCGCGGATTGAACTCTCCAAAAGCAGTATGGGAGCAACTTGACAAACGTTTTGGTAAGCAGGATGAGCTTAGGGCTTTTCAATTGGAAAATGAATTGATTACTCTTAGTCCTGAGAATTTTGAGACCATCAATGAGTTTTCCACAAAATTCAAGCACTTGGCTTTGCAGTTGAAGAATAGTGGAGTTCTTAAAGAGGATAAGCAATTGATCCTCTCCATTCTTTCAAAGCTTGGTAAATATTTCTTGGTATTTGTCTCTACTTTCAATTCCGTTCGGCTAACTACCCCGAATTGGAAGATTCCTACCTTGAATGCCTTCATTGAATCCGTTACCAAAGAACATGACAAGTTGATTCAAATGGGGTCCATAAGCTCCAAATATTCAGCCCTATTTGTTCAAGGATCCAAGAATTTGAATGGAAAAGGAAAGAAAAAGAAAGAGAATCCCAAATTCGAACCAAACAAGCAAAGAGTGAAAGGAAAGCAATCAGATGCACCATTCGGTTCAAGGAACAAGCAAAAGGGTAAAGAGGGTAAAGAAAAATATAAATGTTCATATTGAAACCGTGGCTTTCATCCTGAAATTTCATGCATGAAGAAAAAAATAGATCAAATGTCCATCCTTTTGGAAAAGAATAACATATGTCTTCCCGACGGTGCACAGAAGAAGGATAGAAATGATGATCATGAAAGAGGTCAAGCACTCATGGCAACTGTTTCGAAACCCACCACTCTACTGATAGATTCCAGTGCCTCGAATCATATTTCTGCAAATATTGACTCCTTCTCTCCATTCGATCCAAACAGCGCCATCCCCATCCATTTTGGAGATGACTCAAAAATTTCATCAAAGGGTAAAGGTACCATCCATTTAGAGCATGGAAGTTTTCAGAATGATCTCTATGTGCCTTCCTTGGCTTCAAATATAATTTTTGTGTATCAAATGACACACATTTGTGAACCGAAGCAAGTGACATTCAGCCCTAAAAAATTTGAAATTTTTTATATTGAAAGTGGAAGACTTATTGCAATCGGAAAGGAAAACCACACTGCAAAATACTATGAGTTTTCTCACTTTGCGCCACTTGAAAATCCCACTGCTCTCCTCACTCATGGCCACAAGGCTAGTAGTATTTGGAATGAAAGGTTTGGAAACCTTAATTACAAGTATTTTCTGCTATTACAACAGAAATCCATGGTTGATGATCTTCCGCAACTCCGTTCCTCGAAGGGAATTTGCCCCGGTTGCATTGTTGGGAAGCACCCTGAGCACAAGTTTGGCCACGAAAAAGCTAGCAGAGCTTCTACAATTTTGGGTCTCATACATTCTGATATCAATGGCATACTGCCAAATATGTCCATGAATGGTTCAAGGTATGTTTTGACATTCATCGATGACTTCTCCCGCTTTACTTGGGTATTTTTTCTCAAAAACAAGTTAGAAGTGCTTAAAAAATTCAAGGATTTTAAGTCTTCTGTTGAGACCGCCACTGAGAGAAATATCAAAGATCTTAGATATGATAATGGCAGAGAATATATCAAGACTGAGTTGCTGCAACTTTGTGCCAAAAGAGGAATTCAGATCCAACATACAAATACCTACACACCCCAGCAAAATGGTGTAACGGAAAGGAAGAATCAGTCACTGAAAGAGATGGCTACCTGTATGCTTGAGTCAAAAAGTTTGGCTGCAAATATTTGGAATGAAGCCATGAATTTTGCTACATGCATTCAGAACTAAGTTCCACATTCATCTGTGAAAGTTAAAACTCCTTTCGAAGCATTCACTGGTTGCAAACCGGATGTGTCCAATTTGAGGGTTTTTGGCTCCTCTGCATGGGCTAGAATTCCTTCTGATAAGAGAAAAGATTTGGATCCACAAAGTATTGAATGTATCCTAATAGGATATGGGTAGGAATCAAAAGAATATAAACTCATGAATATTAGATCTAAAAAGATATTCATAGAGCGAAGTGTGAAGTTTGAAGAACCACTGCCAGATCTGAAACTAGTCGAGGAAAACACTGCCGATCTGCAACCTCCACAAGAAGAAGATTTGAGAGAATATGAAGAAAGAATTGGATCTAATATCTCTAATATTTTATCAGAATTTGATGGCCATGACATATCAAGTTTGGAATCAGACCATAATGATCCTCCTCAGTTACCAAAGTGGGACCAAAACACTCTACAATATGTTGCTCCAAACATTGGAAATCCTACTGATCCAAGGAGAACAAGAGAATACTTTCAAAGAGAAGGTATGGCTCTTTCATTTTTTGATCCATTATTATCTGAGAAATGTTATTTTATGATTGGTTCAGATCCCAAATTATACTATCATTCCCACCGAGATCCACGATGGAAAACCACCATGGATGAAGAGTACAGTTCTCTTCAAAAGAACAATACATGGGAGCTAGTTTCTCTTCCACCTAGAAGAAAATTAGTTCAATGCAAGTGGATCTACCACATGAAGGTTGCTGCTGATGGTTCTATAAGAAAATAAAAATCTAGGTTGGTGGCAAAAGTTTTCTCCCAAGTCCAAGGAGTGGACTACATTGAGACTTTTGCACCGGTTGCAAAGATGGATTCCATCCACCTAGTTTTGGCCATTTCCGCATCCAAGCACTGGGAAGTGCACCATATGGATGTGAAGAGTGCTTTTCTACATGGATACCTTGATGAATAATTATATATGAAGCATCCAGAAGGATACATATTAGATCCATCATTAGTTTTCAGGTTGAAGAAATCTTTGTATGGATTGAAACAGGCCCCAAGAGCTTGGTACGTAAAGATGGACTCGTTCCTTCTTTCTCAGAATTTCAAAAGATGAAAATCTGATCCAAATGTGTACCTACAAAAAGTTAAAGGTAATTTGCTGATTGTTTTTTTATATGTTGATGATATTCTCATTACTGGTAGCACTCTCCTTACAATCAACAAGCTAAAAACCGCTATAAATCTAGCTTTTGATATGAGCTATTTGGGCTTGCTTAAGCAATTTTTGGGCTTGGGGATAGCTCAAAACTTTAATGGGATCACATTATCTCAGAAAAAGTATACTAAATACCTGCTATTAAAGTTTAATATGGAAGAATGTAAGGCTGCTCCATTTCCATTCCTCTCAGGAATCGGTCTTGAAGAGGGAAATTCTACACCTCTTGCAGATTGCACTATGTATCGACAGTTGATTGGTTCACTACTCTACTTGACACACTCAAGGCATGATATATCTTATGATGTGAGTGCTGTATCAAGGTATATGCAACAGCCCCATGAGATTCATTGGTGGGTAGCCAAGCGGATCTTGCAGTATGTGCAAGGTACGAGACATTTTGGCATACATTATGCTGCACATTCTGAGCTAGATTTCATTGGTTTTACAGGCGGGTGATAACATAGATCGGAATTCCACTTCCGGATATGTTTGCATGATTGGCCATGGCCCTATTTTCTGGTCAAGTAAAAAGTAGGAAGCCATTTCACTTTCTTTAGTAGAGGCAGAGTATCAAGGGGCAGTCAATGCCTGCATTCAGGCAGTTTGGCTGCAGGGTATTCTTTTGAGTTTGATTTTGGTAGCACTACTTCGAATGTCCTATTTTTTGACAATCAAAGTGCTATTAAGATCTCCACTGATCCAGTTTAGTGGCAGAGTACCAAGCACATTGCAATTCATATGCACTACATCCAAGAGTTGGTGCATGATCGCACTATCATTCTGCAATATTGCCCTATCGATGAGCAAATTGCAGACATCTTCACCAAGAGCTTCACTAAGAAGAAGTTCTCTTACCTCCATTCACTATTGGGGGTGAGTTCCATCATGGTGGAGATATATTAGATCCATTTTTATGTTTAGCTTGAGGGGGGGCTTTCTTCCCACTAGGTTTTCCCTCTTTCCTGAATTAGCTTATTTTCAACATTTTTTTAATTATTGTATTGGGGTGACCTTTGGTCTTAGTAACCAGGGCCCTAAATTTTATTTTTTACATCATAGTTTAGCTTGAGGGGGGTGTTAGGATATCTCATCATTCAGTTATGTACTTTACATGCATGCATGCATTGCATGTACTCGCATGCTGCTCAGTCACCAGTTTGATGCCTCCAACACCTAGTCCCTAGTATTCCAGCACTCGGGAGCTACTTTCCACTCATATTTAGCCCTCCTAGTCAGGGAGGCACCCACTTCTCACCTTCCACTGCAGAAGGGAGCCTTTTCTCACCTACTAGTCCAGTTCACTTCAGTTAGCCACTAGTTTTTCCTTGATTTGAGGCTAGACTGACTCCTCACTACTGTTATCACTCCGATTGACCTCCGATGAGACTTGAATACCTATTCTGAGTGCATTTAACTCCTCATGCACCCTCCACTGAGCCTCCATCCCTTACCATTAGTTACACTTATTACACTTAGGTAGACTTAGTTAGACTCAGTTAGACTCAGTTTAAAACCTGTCTAACAGTGACTTGTGCATTGATGACCACCACTGATTGATGATGAGGACTCCTAGTTGGAGCCAAGCTATGCCAAGTATTATATTCGAATGACCTCCTTGGCTAATTCGAATTGCTCACTCATTGGGACAATATTGTATTGTAATTCTACCATTCTGGATTATAGAGCATTGATGCATCTCTCTTGCATAGTTTTTACTCCAAATTGTTTTACATATTTGTGATTGATATTCTTGTTCAATAGATCTGCTGTGACTAATTTAACAAACAACGTCCCAATGTGAGGCACATAGATCCCAATCAGCTAGTACCTCCACCTCGCAGGCAGATACCCAGGCCAAATGTTCTTCCTGCACATCAATTCGTCCCATAGACGCATGAGTCACTACTACTATTGGCACAGGTGGTTGTTCTCCATAGCATGTATCTTCAAGGTACATACCAGGTAGGGCCATCATAGCCACCATCAATGGGTGGAGTAGATCCACCACCTTCCAGTGGTCGAGGAGCACCTAGTAGTGGCACTAGACCTGCACATCATGAGCACATCCGAGAGCCCCACCCATGCACAGTATGCGGTCATCCTTGGTTTGGTCCTGTCTAGACAGATGATAGCTTCACTGGGTATTTTACACAAGTAAGTAAATCGTTAACAATTTAGTGTTGTTTGTAAATTATTTTTCCTTTCTATAAACATATATAGATTGCTAATATTTTTAATGATTTTAAAAATTGTAATTTCTACAAGAAGAGGACGAGGGAAAAGACTTTTCCATTGATTATTCCCAGGATAGTCTAGAGGCTCATGCACCAGAACCGTCTGATGTACAAGATTTTGTCATACCTTCGGCGACAACAACTCACACTGAGGTAACTATTTCAACATGACATTATTTTAATACATGTTAGTTTTTTATCACATGTTACTTAATTAATGCTACACAATCTAATATTTAAAATTTTATAAATTGTAGGTTGTAGATCCCCCTCAGAGGGAAATGATTTCATCTAGTGAGCCCCCCTTGGTGGGAAGATAAGCACTAGCATTCCCATAGAGGATCAACGGGTGGCATAATTTTTCTTAGAATTGATTGAAGCATACTGTACATCAGTATGTATTTCATCATTGTCAATTTGTTAATACATTATATTTAATTGACCAATGTATTTATAACTATGTGAGTAATTGGTGATTGTAGCCACCACCTTCTATATTTAGGAAACAATCAGTAGTTTCCTCTCCTCGTAGTCCAAATGTGAAGAAGGGACAAGTGTATAAGAGAGGATCCACTCCTAGAAAGGGTGTGGATGTCCTCTATAGCAGACACATGGGAGATCCATCTAAACCTCACCTAAGAAGGGTCATTGATGTTGCAGTTAGTGTCGCATCTGTAATAGAAACAAATCATACAAAGGTAACTATTTCAACAATTACAATGCATAGTATTTAACCATGTTACTATATTGTTTATTCATGCATGTCTAACTATTTCCCCATTTGGTGATTGTAGGCATTAGTGACAACAGTTCCCGGCCCCTCCGCTCAATCCATTCTTGTGATCGGGTCTCCTCTTGTGGTGAGATGTTCATTAATGACCAAGTATTTTTATTCAATTTACACAAGCATGTTGATCAATGTTGAATTTTTGAATTAATTGAGATATGATCTTTTATTTGCAAAGCATAATTATAGAGAGGCCTTCCATGAGCACACAGTAGGCATCTATACCCTGAACGGATTTGGTGAGTGTTTGTCATAAATAATTTCGCCATAAGTTAATTTTTGAAGTTTGTTAATGGTAGGGTATTAGTGCAGTTATTTGATAAAAATAATGATCTTTTTTCTGAAGACTACTGAGATGTAGAGTGATCCTAGGGAGATCGTTGATAGAGGAAAGTCGGGGGGGGAAATCGAAAGATTGATTTTTGATGTCTCATAGTCCCGTATATATGTATTTTGACATACATGTACATTTTTGTGCTTAGGTATACATGTACATTGACAGGCCATTTAAGGGCCAACTACTTTCAATATTTTGTATTACAAACATTCAGCTATCAATGCATGATACAATATATTCCATATTTTCTCTTGAGTGTCCACTTGTTCTTGTGATGTTTTATCTCTTCAAAAAATTGATAAATTATGCTATTGAAATTTATATAATTACATTTTAAGCAATATTTATTCTCTTACATTTATTGCATTGATCAAGTAACATCTTACCATTGTGTTATGAAAACATTATCTTAATGGAACAAACTAATAATATCTTTCAACAATTCAATGAACTTAGTACATGCATGCTAATTTCATATCTAATTTAAAATTGTGGTTTTTGTCAACACCAAGGGTTCATACCCATTGATCGGGATTATGGTTGCAAGGAAAATATGTCGCAAGGAAAAAATAAAAGTTAACAAAATAAGTCAAAATATGTTTGAATAACCTTTGTCATGTAAAACATGCTACGTGTACCATCAATGTAAACCTATGAATTTTTCACAAACTAAGAGGAAGTCTAATAGTCATAACTTATACTAAGTAACTATTAATATGGATTTTTTAAAAATTAACAAAAATTAAAATTAAAAATTAAAAAATTTTAAAATTGAAATTAATTATTAATAAAGATTTTATAATTAAGTTAATTAAGTAACTAGTAATAAAGATGTTTAGTTAATATTTAGAATTGATATTAATTTACTATTATAGATTAATTAATCTTGTCATTTTATATCTAATTATTATTGTTAATTATTAACTTTTAAACATTGATTAAATTTTTTTTAGAAATTATTAATAGAAAAACTAAAATATTAAATACTTTAAGATACATTAAACAAACTTAAAAAAAAATTTAGGGTTGTCGGCTAAAAACTTTAAGTAAATTTAATTAAAACTTGACCTAAACACTTACTAATATGCTATCTTCCTTACCTAAAAACCTTGAGACACTCTCTCTTGATGATGAGCCCTACTTTGTGGCTCGAAACGTCGAGAACAATACTTCCTAACGGAGTCTTCCTTTCTACTTTACTTACTCATTGCGTAAATCATGAACAGCTTAATACAGTCCCTTCATGGACGGGATGCACTAGACAGCCTGCAGTCCTTCGAGAAGTTACGAGTTAAAATGGTGAAGAAGATAGCTAACCTAAAATTCCTTAAAAATTGTAGAGATAACAAAATTATACCTAAATTCACAGTAGTTAAACATAATCTAAAGGATAGGAACCATCGAATTTTTTAGGAGGCCAGTGTAGCCACAGTACACTCAGAAATAAGGTGAACCCATGAAGCCATTAATGCAATTTCAGAATCTCTCTACAGGTTACATTTAGAGCTAGCAAACAAATTACGATCTAACATATGGATTAGGTTTGAAGCAGTCGTCGCAGAAAGAATGGAGAGACTGGCCGTGAATGTGGATATAAGGCATAAGAACAAGCTTTCTAAACTACTGGAGGCTCAGAAACCAAAATATATGTCAGCTAAGAATGTTAAATCCTGTGTGATTAACCTGTCAGAATACATGTTGAATGAGGAACAGAACAGTGTTCTGGAGCATGGTTTGAACTTTCGTGTTGTGCCCAAGAGACTACCGATAGAGGAGTTAGTCTGTAGAGTGGAGGAGGCATTGTCTAATCTCCTAGAATCCAAGGTCTAGGAAGCAATACAGGAGTGCCCAGTAGCTATTAGGAAAGTGAGACTGCCCAAGACCAACATTTCCCCAGGTGAGAGAACAACGTTAAGAAGCTTAATGAATAATGAAAACATTATTGTGCTGAGGGCAGATAAGGGGAACACAATCGTCATGTTGGAGAAAGATGAATATGATAGGAAAATGCTTGAACATCTTTCAACAAGTGGAAGCTACAGGAGACTGGATAAGGATCCCACGAAGAAGATTGTACATGAGGTTACAAAAACCATCAAGAAGTCCTCGCTTGACGAGAACACCAAGAAGAAATTAATCCCGAAGGATACAATGGTTCCTAGGATTTATGGTCTGCCCAAAATTCACAAGGAAGGCACACCTATTAGGCCCATAGTAAACACTATAGGATCCCCTACATATCTTCTAGCTATGTTTCTTGTAAAAAAGTTGAAGGGTTTTGTGGGCCAAACCTCTTCTTACATCAAAGACTCCACCCACATGGTGAAAGAAATGAAAGATTTTAAGGTAGAAAAAGGGGATATTTTGGGCAGTTTTGATGTAGTGTTCCTTTTCACAAGAATTCCAGTAGATGAAGCCCTTAGGGTAGTCAGAGAAGTTACCGATGAAGAAACAGAAAAACTAGTTAGAGTCTGCTTAAAGTCCACTTTCTTCAATTTTAAAGGGGTGTTGTATGATCAAGTGGAAGGTATTTCCATGGGTTCCCCTCTCTCCCCAGTAGTTGCTAACTTGTATATGGAGGCATTTGAAAAATATTCTATTGAGTCCTTCCCATTAAAACCAAAATGGTGGAAAAGGTTTATGGACGATACTAACATAAACTTGCCACATGGGAAGGAAATCTTGAATGATTTTCTAGGACACCTGAACAACAGATCTGATCATATAAAATTCACCATGTAGGTTGAAGAGGATAACCAAATCCCATTTTTGGATGTACTCATCACAAAAGGAAATGGTGGATCCTTATGTCATCAAGTTTATAGGAAAAAGACTCACACTGGTAGGTACCTACATGTGGACTTACACCATCTACCTACTCAAAAGATAGGGCTTTTAAACACCTTGATAACTAGAGCCATCAGAATTTCGGATGAAGACCACCTAGAACAAGAAATAGACCACTTATCCAATGTCTTCCAAATGAATGGTTATAAAAAAAATCAAATTAATAAGGTTATCCAGAAAGCTCATAGTAGATCACAAAAACAAAATAGGAACATTGATGGAACTAAGGTCAGTCTTCCCTATATTAAGGGAACAACAGATGTGTTAGCTAGGATTCTTCGTAGAAAGGACATTAGAGTCACCTTCTCTCCCCCAAACTCGATAGGTAGGATGCTAGATTCCTCCGAAGACCTTGTAGAACAATTAAAACATAAGGGTGTGTACAGTATTCCTTGCTCATGTGATATTTCTTATATTGGGGAAACTGGACGCTCCATCAAAGTAAGACTCAAGGAACATTGTGCACACATCACGTACGATCGTCATAAATAATCAGCACTAGCTGAACATGCCACCACATACGCATTGAGGATACTAAACTCATCGCTAGGGAGGAGCATTATAAAAGGAGGAAAATTAGGGAGGCCATAGAGATAGAAAAAGCCCCATTAAATCTAAATAGGGATGATGGCCTAAAACTTAGTGAATGTTGGTGCCCTATAATTCAACATCTTAAAAACAAAAACCCACATATAAATAACAATGGCCCTATTAATAATTAAATAGCTAATAACACTCCTTTGATTCCCTTGATCTTCAAAATCTAATTAAATAATTTCTTGTTCATTACTAATTTTTAGATAAATAATCTCAGTAAATTAAAAAAATTAAAAAACTTTATGTTAATAAAAATTGAATATTAAAGTGTTACTTCTTAGAATTAAAAGGCAACTTAATTATAATTTTAATATTCTATAATAGTCATAACTTATACTAAGTAACTATTAATATGGATTTTTAAAAAATTAATAAAAATTAAAATTAAAAATTAAAAAATTTTAAAATTGAAATTGATTAATAATAAAGATTTTATAATTAAGTTAATTAAGTAACTAGTAATAAAGATTTTTAGTTAGTATTTAAAATTGAGAGTAATTTACTATTATAGATTAATTAATCTTGTCATTTTATATTTAATTATTATTGTTAATTATTAATTTTTAAACATTGATTAATTTTTTTTTAGAAATTATTAATAGAAAAACTAAAATATTAAATACTTGAAGATACATTAAACAAACTTAAAAAAATTGTTAGGTTTGTCGGCTAAAAAATTTAAGTAAATTTAATTAAAACTTGACCTAAACACTTACTAATATGCTATCTTCCTTACCTAAAAACCTTAAGACACTCTCTCCTGATGATGAGCCCTACTTTGTGGCTCGAAATGTCAAGAACAATACTTCCTAACGCAGTCTTCCTTTCTACTTCACTTACTCACTGCATAAATCATGAAAAGCTACCGTATTTCATCAAACGATACGTACATGAGCATCTATGAAGTTGAGTTGAAGTGTTCCTACTCTATCGTGCTAAAAACAATGGAAAAGTATCAAGTACAATGGGAAGGAATGCATGAACTAAATTGTAATAAAATTTGTTTGGCATTCATGTACATATGGTCAAATATACAACAAATATACCCTAGTTTGTAAGACCCTAGTTTGTTCCACTATGCTAACCAATAGCTGGTCATGAATTCGCTCTCATAAAATTGTTGAAGATATAAACTCTATCCTTACTAAACCCTAGTATGTAAGACCCTCGTTTGTGCTTTACCTCTTTCATATGTCCATTTTCCACTTGTCATAATTCTAATTCATGTTTAAATGTACATCCTTTCGATATTTAGGGTCCTGAACATGCCTCAAACCATGAGTCATTGCAAAAAATATCTTAGTGGTTAAGCATGGCTCTAAATATGTTGAATGTGCATAAAAAAATGTGTAATGCAAAAGTAATCATACAAAATCCATGGAAAATGAAATACCTAACTAGTTTAATGATCTTCCTTGATAATTTTGTTTTGATGAAGGAAAATAAGATGTTCATGGTCCCATGTTTGTAAAAAGGATGGGTTATCCTCATATGAAAATGTATTTACAATTGAATGTACTTGATTGATACAAATGATGATGTAATTGTTGTTCATTGTGATTTTGAAAGTATTCCCCCATAACTTGATGGAAAAGGTTCATGGTGACTTTGATCTAACAAATCTAGCAAGGATCAGAGGGATATCATTGATGAAAACATCGCCTCCATTTTTTATTTGGAACATTGAATTCTTAAAAATAACATTAATTACTCAAAATGCAAATATAGTGGAACACTAAGGAGATGTTAAATGACGTGGCACACTAAGGACATAGAAATATACCAAGGGTGCAGTGTGGTAGGTTTGATTTCCACTCTTTGGATGTCTAGTTCTAGAATCAAAATCAAAATTTTGCGAAGTTGACCCCTATGTGCAAAAATTGCACAATCCCTTACTGAGGAAAAACCTAATTTCCAAAATGGACCTAAAAGTTGATACCTGAGCCATGTGACCAGAGGATAGGGGAACCCCTAGAACTATTCCGATGTCCCAAATCCAACGAAGTTGATGGTTTCTTGATCCAAGCAACGGTCATCATTCTATGTCTCATTCCAAATCACATCCCAAAGGCCTTCAGGGACACCTGTTGGATACCTAGTAGGAGCATAGAATTCCAACCGTGCAACAAAACTAGGTTACGGGAAGTCTTGGAAGTGTGTCTAGGAAGTTTCCAGCTAGGAATGCTAGCCGTAAGTCCCCGGTCGATGATTTTGAAAAGTTGACCACTGTGTGCAAAAATTGCATAGTCCTTTACTGAGCAAAAACCTAGTTTCCAAAATGGACCTAAAAGATGACACTTGATCCATGGGACTGGAGGTGAGGGGCACCCCTATCACTATCCCAATGTCATGAATCCAATGGAGTCGACGTTTTGTTGATCCGATCCACTGTCATCTTTCTATGGCTCGTTCCAACTCGCATCCCAAAGGCCTTCAGGGACACCTGTTGGATACCTATCGGGGGCATAAAATTCCAATTGTGCAAGAAAATTAGGTTCTGGGAAGTCCTACAAGTGTGTTTAGGAACGTTCCAGTTGGAAAATCTAGCCATACGTCCCCAGTCGATGATTTTGCAATGTTGACCCCTATGTGCAAAAATTGCACACTCCCTTACTGAGCAAAACCCTAGTTTCCAAAATAGGCCTAAATGATGACACCTGAGCCATGGGACCAGAGGATTGGGGCACCCCTAGCACTATCCTGATGTCCTAAATCCAACATATTCGACAATTTTTTGATCGGAGCAAAGACCACCATTCTATGTCCCATTTAAACTCGCACCCGAAAGGCTTCCAGGGACACCTACAAATGGCTATACAAGAGAAAATCCAACAAAATAATACAGATGACTGTACTCATAATTTTAAAGGGTAATTGTCACCATCCATTCGAGTTCCCATTGAGTTCAAAGGGATATTAAAATTGATTTCATTATTATTTTTAGATTATTTTTGAACCTAAAAGAACGTGATGCCTTCTTAATTCCTTTTAAACTAACGATTAACTATGATTCAAAAATAAAAATAATTTAGGGTACATATGGTGCAAATACGAAGTAGGGAGGATTATTGAGGATTTATGCAAGAAGCATTCCTAGTTGGTTCATGTAGACTCCATCTTAGGGTTTTTTCTAGTTTTTAGTGGGGTAGATGGGTTTCATGAAAACATATAATTCTAGCTTATGGAAGGGTTCCATGGGTTGGTTGTTGTGATTCTTAAAAAAGTAGATGAAGGAAGTGTGTTAACTAATGAGACTAGTTGATGAAAATGCTTTCTGATGATGAAATTAAGATGGATGAAGTGTTTTTTGATGGTGTGAAATTGCCCACATAAGATCCAAAGAGATGATGTAAACCTCACTATGAAAGAATTTAGGAAGAAGAGAAGCAATAGAACATAGATCCAATAGAGGCAGAATAATTACACACATTACATTAATCAGAATAGTAACCGGGTAAATATACAATGCTGAGTATGAGGATTCGAATTCACTAGGTGTAATTCGAATTATCCTTCATGCACAGATCCATAATCAGTGGAGAGTCATCAGTGCCAAACTAGGATTCTATCTCATCATCGGTGAAGTCATCAATGCACAAGTAGTGATCAACCGGGAGTCAAACTGAGTCTAACTGAGTGTGGTTGGTGTAACTGGCACATGGAAGCACTGATATAGTGATATTCCTATACTCCATCCTAGTCCTTCTAACATTTCTGACATTTTCAGTCCTGCATGCAAAATTAGGGTTTTGCATGCAATTAGGGTTTTGCATGCAATTAGGGTTTGCAGCACCAGCACCTAGCCCTTGCCAAACTAGCCCCAGGAGCTTCTCTCGGATCAGTCTTAGCTCTCCTAGAGCTTAGTGCGCCCTCTTTTCAGTTATTGCATGATAAGGGCACCCTTCTTCACCTACCAGTCCAGTTTAGTTCAATTATCTTCAGTTCCTCCTTGATTTAAGGATTAACTGACTCCTAACTGACCTTATCACTCTTTTGGACCTCCAGTGTGACTAGATAGACTGTTTTGACTCCAGTTAGCTCCATGAGCACCCCCCACTGAGTCTCCTTCACTATATCAGTGCTTCCATGTGCCAGTTACACCAACCACACTCAGTTAGACTCAGTTTGACTCCCGGTTGATCACTACTTGTGCATTGATGACTTCACCGATGATGAGATAGACTCCTAGTTTGGCACTGATGACTCTCCACTGATTATGGATCTGTGCATGAAGGATAATTCGAATTACACCTAGTGAATTCGAATCCTCATACTCAGCATTGTATATTTACCCGGTTACTATTCTGATTAATGTAATGTGTGTAATTATTCTGCCTCTATTGGATCTATGTTCTATTGCTTCTCTTCTTCCTAAATTCTTTCATAGTGAGGTTTACATCATCTCTTTGGATCTAATGTGGGCAATTTCACATTGTATCAGATCCTTGAGAGTATATTCTACCTCCATTCTTGAGAGTTTTTTGCAGGTATTTTGAAGTTCCAGCAGTTGTAGCAGCAGATTCAGTAGCTTCTATTTTGCACTTGTTCAAGCAATCAAGATGAGCAATTCGAATTATCTTTCTTCTATACTTCTCACTCCTTTCAATTATTTCGAATGGAAAAGGAAGATGATAATACTCTTGCGATCAAGAGGGTTTACTAGAATAGTTGAAGAAAAAGATGTCATACCACATCAAGCTGAAAAGAGAGTCAAGCACCTAAACAAAATGGATGAAGCCTTTGGATTCATATGCCTTCATATTTCTGATGATCTATTGTTTCATGCTGATGGATTGAAGTCTCCATATGATTTATGGATAAAATTGAGGAGTCTTTTTGGCAAACAAGACGAACTGAGAGGCTACATTCTTGAGAATGAATTGGTTGCCCTTCAACCTAGCAATTTCGAGAGCATTCAAGATTTCTTCTCCAAATTTCAGAATTTGGTTTTGCATTGCAAGCAATGTGGCATCACTAAAAGTGATGAGCAATTGATACTCTCTATATTGAGCAAACTTGGATCTCAATTCTCTGTCTTTGTATCTACCTTTCATTCTGTTCGAATGTCCATCCCTGGATGGAAGTTTCCCACCTTAAGTGACTTCATTGAGGCTCTCACTCAAGAAGAGAACAAACTGTTTCAAATGGGTGCCATCAAAACCTCCAGAGATCTAGCTCTTTTGGCTGGTGAATCAAGTGGAGCGAATGATAAAGGGGGACAAAAAGGCAAAGGAAAGAAACCTTCAAGATCCAAGAATGACAAACAAAAGAGACCAAATTGTACCTACTGCAAGAGAGGAAACCATCTTGAGCATGCCTGCATGCATAAGAAGATTGATCTTCTAACCAAGCTTCTTGAACAAAACAAAATTGTTGTTCCAAAAGAAGTAAAGATGTCTGATTCTGGAAGTGGATCTGATGATTGTCATGCATTGATGGCTGGTTTTTCAAAGACAAAAGCTCTCCTCATAGATTCTGGAGCTTCCAACCACATGATGGCACAAGAAGAATCCTTCTCCTCTTTGGATCTCCAAGATGGGCCTACCATTCACATGGGAGACAACTCTCAGATTTCTGCCAAAGGTTTGGGTACAGTTCATATGGACCATGGTAAGTTCAAAAATGTCTTATTTGTTCCTTCTCTTACAGCTAATTTGTTATCAGTATATCAAATGACTCATACAGGATCTCCAAAACAAGTGATTTTTGGTCCAGACACAGTAGAGATTACAAAAATCTCCACTGGAAAGGTTATAGCGAATGGGATTGCTAATCATGCCTCAAAGGCATATGAGTTCTCCCACTTCATGCCCTTCTCTCCAACTATCCCTTCAGATTCTGATGAGGATCACAGTTCCTTCTCTTCCAGTGACTCCTATTCTAGTGAGGAAGAAGATCAAGATTTTGATGTTGAGATCATAGTTCAAGAAGATTCAGAACCAACACCTATTCTTAGTCCAGATTCAAGAGAAATATGTTCTCACACAGTCCTTGCTACTACTAAGAACACAGTTGATGATGTATTTACTTACAGAACTACTAGACTTCAGCAGCATGCTAACCTTGCATTATGCCATCCACCTCTCCATGAGAGATTCAGCATGATGATGGGGTTTACTCTTCCATTCCTTGGGAAAACTCATCATGATACATTCGCTCCAACGACAGAAAAGGTTCCTGAAAGACTTGCTACATTCAACACATTCTCTAGCACTTGCATTCGCACTTTACAGAGGATTAGCTTAACAAGTCTCTTTGCAAAGTTTTCACTGATGAAAGCTTGCTTCTTTTCTGCTTAGAGTAATGGCTCCTTGAGTTATTCAAAAATATAAAAACAAAAAAAAAAGAAAAAGAAAAAGAAAAATTGAGGCAGTATTCTTTTTATCATTTCATTGATTGTATGGGTGACCTTTGGTCCTAGTTACTAGGGCCCAGGATGGAGTCAAAACAGTCTATCTAGTCACACTGGAGGTCCAAAAGAGTGATAAGGTCAGTTAGGAGTCAGTTAATCCTTAAATCAAGGAGGAACTGAAGATAACTGAACTAAACTGGACTGGTAGGTGAAGAAGGGCGCCCTTATCATGCAATAACTGAAAAGAGGGCGCACTAAGCTCTAGGAGAGCTAAGACTGATCCGAGAGAAGCTCCTGGGGCTAGTTTGGCAAGGGCTAGGTGCTGGTGCTGCAAACCCTAATTGCATGCAAACCCTAATTGCATGCAAAACCCTAATTGCATGCAAAACCCTAATTTTGCATGCAGGATTGAAAATGTCAGAAATGTTAGAAGGACTAGGATGGAGTATAGGAATATCCTAACACCCCCCCTTAATCCATCCTAGGCCCTGGTAACTAGGACCAAAGGTCACCCATACAATCAATGAAATGATAAAAAGAATACTGCCTCAATTTTTCTTTTTCTTTTTCTTTTTTTTTTGTTTTTATATTTTTGAATAACTCAAGGAGACATTACTCTAAGCAGAAAAGAAGCAAGCTTTCATCAGTGAAAACTTTGCAAAGAGACTTGGTAAGCTAATCCTCTGTAAAGTGCGAATGCAAGTGCTAGAGAATGTGTTGAATGTAGCAAGTCTTTCAGGAACCTTTTCTGTCACTGGAGCGAATGTATCATGATGAGTTTTCCCAAGGAATGGAAGAGTAAACCCCATCATCATGCTGAATCTCTCATGGAGAGGTGGATGGCATAATGCAAGGTTAGCATGCTGCTGAAGTCTAGTAGTTCTGTAAGCAAATACATCATCAACTGTGTTCTTAGTAGTAGCAAGGACTGTGTGAGAACATATTTCTCTTGAATCTGGACTAAGAATAGGTGTTGGTTCTGAATCTTCTTGAACTATGATCTCAACATCAAAATCTTGATCTTCTTCCTCACTAGAATAGGAGTCACTGGAAGAGAAGTCACTGTGATCCTCATCAGAATCTGAAGGGATAGTTGGAGAGAAGGGCATGAAGTGGGAGAACTCATATGCCTTTGAGGCATGATTAGCAATCCCATTCGCTATAACCTTTCCAGTGGAGATTTCTGTAATCTCTACTGTGTCTGGACCAAAAATCACTTGTTTTGGAGATCCTGTATGAGTCATTTGATATACTGATAACAAATTAGCTGTAAGAGAAGGAACAAATAAGACATTTTTGAACTTACCATGCTCCATATGAACTGTACCCAAACCTTTGGCAGAAATATGAGAGTTGTCTCCCATGTGAATGGTAGGCCCATCTTGGAGATCCAAAGAGGAGAAGGATTCTTCTTGTGCCATCATGTGGTTGGAAGCTCCAGAATCTATGAGGAGAGCTTTTTTCTTTGAAAAACCAGCCATCAATGCATGACAATCATCAGATCCACTTCCAGAATCAGACATCTTTGCTTCTTTTGGAACAACAATTTTGTTTTGTTCAAGAAGCTTGGTTAGAAGATCAATCTTCTTATGCATGCAGGCATGCTCAGGATGGTTTCCTCTCTTGCAGTAGGTACAATTTGGTCTCTTTTGTTTGTCATTCTTGGATCTTGAAGGTTTCTTTCCTTTGCCTTTTTGTCCCCCTTTATCATTCGCTCCACTTGATTCACCAGCCAACAGAGCTAGATCTATGGAGGTTTTGATGGCACCCATTTGAAACAGTTTGTTCTCTTCTTGAGTGAGAGCCTCAATGAAGTCACTTAAGGTGGGAAACTTCCATCCAGGGATGGACATTCGAACAGAATGAAAGGTAGATACAAAGACAGAGAATTGAGATCCAAGTTTGCTCAATATAGAGAGTATCAATTGCTCATCACTTTTAGTGATGCCACATTGCTTGCAATGCAAAACCAAATTCTGAAATTTGGAGAAGAAATCTTGAATGCTCTCGAAATTGCTAGGTTGAAGGGCAACCAATTCATTCTCAAGAATGTAGCCTCTCAGTTCGTCTTGTTTGCCAAAAAGACTCCTCAATTTTATCCATAAATCATATGGAGACTTCAATCCATCAGCATGAAACAATAGATCATCAGAAATATGAAGGCATATGAATCCAAAGGCTTCATCCATTTTGTTTAGGTGCTTGACTCTCTTTTCAGCTTGATGTGGTATGACATCTTTTTCTTCAACTATTCTAGTAAACCCTCTTGATCGTAAGAGTATTATCATCTTCCTTTTTCCATTCGAAATAATTGAAAGGAGTGAGAAGTATAGAAGAAGGATCATTCGAATTGCTCATCTTGATTGCTTGAACAAGTGCAAAATAGAAGCTACTGAATCTGCTGCTGCAACTGCTGGAACTTCAAAATACCTGCAAAAAACTCTCAAGAATGGAGGTAGAATATACTCTCAAGGCTCTGATACCATGTGAAATTGCCCACATAAGATCCAAAGAGATGATGTAAACCTCACTATGAAAGAATTTAGGAAGAAGAGAAGCAATAGAACATAGATCCAATAGAGGCAGAATAATTACACACATTACATTAATCAGAATAGTAACCGGGTAAATATACAATGCTGAGTATGAGGATTCGAATTCACTAGGTGTAATTCGAATTATCCTTCATGCACAGATCCATAATCAGTGGAGAGTCATCAGTGCCAAACTAGGAGTCTATCTCATCATCGGTGAAGTCATCAATGCACAAGTAGTGATCAACCGCGAGTCAAACTGAGTCTAACTGAGTGTGGTTGGTGTAACTGGCACATGGAAGCACTGATATAGTGAAGGAGACTCAGTGAGGGGCACTCATGGAGCTAACTAGAGTCAAAACAGTCTATCTAGTCACACTGGAGGTCCAAAAGAGTGATAAGGTCAGTTAGGAGTCAGTTAATCCTTAAATCAAGGAGGAACTGAAGATAACTGAACTAAACTGGACTGGTAGGTGAAGAAGGGCGCCCTTATCATGCAATAACTGAAAAGAGGGCGCACTAAGCTCTAGGAGAGCTAAGACTGATCCGAGAGAAGCTCTTGGGGCTAGTTTGGCAAGGGCTAGGTGCTGGTGCTGCAAACCCTAATTGCATGCAAACCCTAATTGCATGCAAAACCCTAATTGCATGCAAAACCCTAATTTTGCATGCAGGACTGAAAATGTCAGAAATGTTAGAAGGACTAGGATGGAGTATAGGAATATCCTAACAGATGGTGACATTAAGATGGATGAAGTGGTTATGGAAGATCATGCACTGATGATTCATTACCATGGTAGGAAGCTTGGTGAGAGTTCACGTGTTCAACTAAAATAGGGTATTTCCACACAAGTTGAACACCAAGTAAGAAATCCCTCACACAAACAAATCACATATCGATTCACTAATGTACGGTGAAGGTACAATTTGGGAAACAGTGACAATGAATAATTGATATTAGCGATTGGTCAACGATATTTAGTGGCTACAAACTAGGGTTTCTGGGATTTTGAACACAAAGTAGGCTCTAGGCTACAAACTAAGGTTTCTACAGTTTAGAATTCAAATTAGGGTTTAGGGTACAAAATAGGGTTTCTAGGATAGGATTTCTAGGCTAGGGTTTTAGAATACAAATTATGGTTTTTTGGCATGGTTTAGGTTTCTAATGTTATGGATTAGGTTTCTAAGGTTATATTTGTGTTTCTAGGGAAGACTAGATTTCTAAGGCTAGATTAGGTTTCTATGTTTGTGGTTTGGGTTTCTAGGTTTCTAAATTAGGTATCTAAAGATTATATTTGTGTGTATGATGGATGAGAATATTATGGTGAAAAAGGGGATGGTGATGTTGACAACATGGGTAGGAAGAGCATAGTGGTGATGTTCATTGTGGCATGGTGATGGAGACAAAGACCGTGGGGATAGTGATAATGAGCATGGAGATGGTGATGGTGATGGTGAGCATGAAAATGGGCATGAGGATGAATATATTATGTTTTACTTAGAGTGGAGAAAAAAACAAAGAAAACAAATCCATGAAGAAACTTGTGCAATTTATCAAGATGTACCAAGTCTATGCAATTTATCAATCTATCAAGCTATCAATGTCTCGATAGGATTTGTAGGCCCGTTTAAACTCTAGAGAAAATGTGTTCTACCTCTATGATTGAATGGGGAGGATGGCCCTACTGAAATAGATGTATTGCAACTAATGACATGTCCTTTCAATGCACAATTTTCATTTCATGCCTCCAATTGCATTTAGGTCAAGTTTCTCAAGGAGAGCTGGAAAATTCATCCTTGGGCATAATAACCAAACCAAGCAAAAAAATTGAATGTTGTAATTTTTGGAAAGCGTGTTTGGGAGAGACCAACACGAATACATTTTCCATAAACTCTCATTCAAATGTTTTATAAATTTGACCTTTTAATGCAAAATCTTCTTTTCCTCTTAATGAGAAAAACCCTAGTTCGATACAGGTTCCAATAAGATGTTTTTACTCCACATATGGGTACTCATGCCTTGGACATGATCATGGAAGGGAAACAATAAACTTAGGTCCTTGACAATGCTTAGAGGAGGGAACCAACAACCTTAGGCCCTAAAGATAACTTCTTAGGATCAAACTTCATGAATGTGTCATTGGACCTCCACATAGGACAATGAATGAATTGTGGGTGTTAACACCAAAACTGACTCCCATGGCTGAAAGAGGGTAATCTCAAGTAACCACTAACCAATCTTTGGTCTACGCTTCTGATCAAACATAAAAAAAGTGGGCTCTCTCTACGATCTCATGAAATGACTGGAATAATCAAGATTGTCAATAATGAAAAAGGAACACCAGCATTCACGGCTAAGATATTCAATTACAACAATTATACAGAAGATCAGATTTCTGTTTAGGGACGAAAAAGGATTCAAGAAATATTTGGTTGAAAATGCATGAATTTCATTTGGGCGATGGAGTCACATTTAACAAGTTCTGAAAGCAACATTCACAAAGATTCTGCAAATGCATTCACAAGGGCAAGGTAGCAAGCAGCTAGTAGTCAAAGAGCTTTAATTTGTGGAATGGTAGAGAAAAGAATAGTCCATCAATGTAAGGCATCTAACAAGAATGAATCCTACATCAACTTTAGCAGAATATATTTGGTGAAATACTTGGAATAAGCTAAGCAGAGCATAATCTCTATGAATTATACTTAATTGTTACCCTGATCCAAGCATGAAGGAAATAACACAGAATGGAATAACAAAGAGAGAAACACATTTGCACATGGGAAAAGAAAGGTAAAGACTACCAGATCGATTACACAAGAATCCTTGTCAAAACGCAAGCTTCATCTCTGCAATTTCTATTAAACAGAACTCCAAAAAAAAGTCTTACAAACTGATCATCAAAACACAAATAGTTTTTTCATAAGATTTCCAACACTTGTGCCTTCGATTACAAATGTATATATAGATGTCTTCGAGCTCTAGGCTGGGCTCCTTCAAAACAGAAAAGAGTTACAACCATATGCCATCTCATCAAAAATTCGTTTACCGTAATTGTTTTCAAACAAAAAATAGGTAGAGCCATCCTAACTATTTTTACATTTGCCGGTATTATTACTGAATGGAATTTGACATCATAGTAAAGTAAACATAGTAAGTGTAAAAGTTCCAGCTGGCTATCCATTTAGCCGCCTCAAAATATATTACATATGAGTCATGCCTCAAACAGACTGATTAAGATAAGGAACGGAATATTATAGAAAGAGGATTGTTTTAACCCTGGGTTCGCAATGACCTTGGGAGTCAAAGAAATCTTCCACTTTCAATGAGCTGTCGGCCTTTGATGCGCCCTCTAGCAGGATAGGTGTCGTTTCCTTAGTGGAGAGCACAAAATTGTGAACTATTTCTGCACCCAGTTGGCCGCTCTATTTGATTTCGTGTTTCTCCTTCTTCGTTCTTTGTCAGTTTCCTTTGGAGATTTGTCATCCATCAGGATGCTCATCTTCGTTGACAGAACTGGATTCTATGAGGTCAAATACCATAAGAGGTGGAGGAGTAGAATTTTCCTCCATCTCATCCCACACTTGTTCTAGCATGAATACCACCTCACATTTCCGCCTTTTCTCCATGAGCCAATAGTAACCGAGAAGATGGTCAAACCACCAGGTGCGCCATCTTTCTGTTGTACCAACTATAGATAAAAGATGCGAAAATGTTATCCATAATGGCCATGATGATGACGGCAGCTTCCGCATGCTCAGCGACGTCGTCCTAGATAGACAGCGTAGCCAATGATGATGCAAAAAGTGCTTTCCATCATACTGATAATCCTCTAGGATATCACTCGGCTTTGGGGGTACTTCGTTCTGACGTCTCTCGTGTGACAACACTTGATCTCATGCTTTCTTCACACGCTCTGAAAGACGTGGGTCACACTAACTCTATCATCTTCCGAGCCAACCTCCAATCTACGCAAGGGACTTTTTCCCTTTTCACTCCTCCTGTACAAACTTTCTCTGGTCTCCTCCTGTTTTCCAACTTCTCAGTCATAAGCATCCAGCACCTTTGTGATGCATATAACCCTTTGAAAAATTCAGTCTTCATCTTAGTAAGGTTGGGATTTAGATCTTCTCCACCTGCTTGTTCCAACCCTTCCCCTTTATCTGGAAACTAGGCCAGAAGCTATTAATACCAGGGAAAAATGTCACCTGTGGAGGGATACCTTTAGCCATAAATTCTACCATGTCGGGGTTTAATCTCGACGCACCCATGTTTTCGGACAGACCAACTGCTACTTTGGATGTTCTGGAAGTTGTGGAAAATAACCCTAATAACCAGGTTGGGCCCATGGTGGGGAATTACAAAGTCCCAACGACCTTTGGACAAACTTTGGCCAAACAAGGCAGCCGCTGTTATTCCTGAGATAACCTCCAGGCCCACAAAGCTGAGGTCTAGAAGGATAGCTTCTTCAAAGGACATTATAGCCCAGACCAAAACATACAGGGTCTTCCGAAGACTTCCCTTCTAGGGCGCGACCGCATGACTTCAGCGTTTCGACCCAACTGCCTAGCGACCAACCATCGAACTCCTATACAAGTGCTAGAACATCACTTTTCTGGAAAAAACCCCTTCTGTTTAGATAGGCCTTGGAAGATCATGGGAAGTCGGGTAACTGCATCAAAAATATTATCATCCCTGTCCTCCATGGCATTCCTAACTCTACTTGTGCTCATGGCAGAACCTTCTTCCATGATTCTACTGAATTATCTACTTTACTGACAAGTCTCAGTCGGAAGGGCCTGCCTGTTGCCAACAAATCCTCTGGAATGATTCTGTCGAAAGCCCCGTCACCCTCGCCATCTCCCACCCACTGAGAAGATTTCGAACCTTGATAGTTTTCCAAACAAACAAATGTCTACAACACCCGCTGAGGGTTTTATATATAAATCTTCTTTACTTAACCATCGATCTTATCCGCCACTTGTCCGATGATCCTGACCGCTGATTTTTCACGTGTGATTTTCAGCCGTCGGATCTAGACTTTTATCTAATCTTATGATGTTACATTTTATGCCTGCCCTCCGTCATATCCCAGGTAGGACCCACTCTATCTCATTCCACTGTTACCACATGCCTAGCGAGCATCATTGATGTTTTCCCAAAGTGGTTTCAGATACCACTTCCCTTCCCCGTGATCACCTGTGGCGTTGACACCTATCCAACAGTTTTATCCATCGTGACCACCTTCTTAGGTATCTATCGTGCTACTTCTCGACAAGACTAAGCTTTGACCGTAGATCTTGTTCCACTTTGCATCTGCGGTGGAGATGAGCGACATATTTAATGTTCAACCTTTCCCCGACAATGGGGCTCACTGTCTGTTTCTTTCATCCATATTCCTTCATCTCCGCACCGTCGATCTAGGATACCCACTCTCGACACCATGGATTTCTATATGACTCTACCACCCTGGTATCTCGCACCCTTGTGGTGGTTTTGTTTACCGCTCTTCTTCCCGCAACGAGCCCTCCATCTGCCATATGTCCGGTGGTATCATCCATCGCTACCACCTTTTTGGTTATCCATTATCCAGCTTCTCAACGAGATGAATCCTGGACCATGGATCTGGCTTCGCATTGCATCTATGGTGGTTCTCTTGCCGAGACTTAGTCCTTATAATACTTTAGGATGTCGGACTTAGGACTTGGGGTTATTTATTCGCTTAGAAGGTTCGTTCACATACTTCTTTGTGAATTTCTTGTGGGGTATTCCCTCTTAGCCCTTTATATATTAATTTCCCCTATTCTGGCCCTCAACCATGAGGGAAGATTGGGGCTTCAAGCCTTTATCAGGTATGTTTCTCCAACCCTATTCCTTTCACACTTGATATTTATGAGGTGTAAAAATCAGGTGTTAACAATTGGCTCCAACTCAGGGATGCTATCCTCCCTGCGAGGTAGCAAAGAACTCCGTAGACTAAGTGCCTGATCCATTGGGCAATTTTCCTTATGGCCTTAGACTGAAAAAGTTTCTCAGAACCTAACGCTGGGAACTGTGCTTGCCTTCACCTCCAGGTAGAATACTTACAAAAAAACAAAAAGACAACAAAAATTACATGGCCTCCCCTTTCAGACCTTAGCACCTTCACTTTGGGCTTCAAGTCTTTTGGTTTTCCATTAAACCTTCAAAAAATTGAAAAAAGGAAAAATATGTACAAGTTATGTTACATGAATTACCTGGCTCGTCTAGGATAGATAATTCTTTAAAAATCTTCCATTGACTAGTCCTCCTGGCTAAGCAGACCCATCTTGATCTTTCAGTATAAAAGAGTTGGTTCCTCTGGGTGCAGCAATGATGTATGGACCCACCCACATGTGGTCAAATTTACTGTGTCTGTCTTCTCTTGGGCAGTCCCATTTCAGAACCAGGTCATTCACCTGAAATTTATCTTCCTTGGTCTTCTTATCAAATGTCTCTTTCATCTTTTCCTGGTGTCCTTGTACTCTGTCATAGGCTTTAGTTCTCAACTGATTTAACTCAATTATCTGGTTCACTCTCCTTTGCATATGATTTGGTTCTTCTTCTAAGACTTGCAGCAACCTCATAACTGGTAACCCCAAAGAAGCTGGAAAAACCACTTCAGCTCCATACACCAACTAGAATGGAGACATTCCAATGGCCCTTTTAATGCTTATTCTATCATCCCACGAGGCATACTTCAGCTTAGTGTGCCATGCCCTCTTATTCTCTTCCAATAATTTCTTTATGATCTTTACTAAGATTTTATTGGAGGATTCCGCCAGACCGTTTCCTTGGGGGTAATATGCTGTAGAGTGGTTCAGACTGATATGATATTTGTGGCAGAAATTAACCATCTTCTTAGAACAAAATGCAGGCGCATTATCAGTCACAATCCTTTTGGGGCAACCAAACCTAGATAGGATATTATCCTCCAGAAATTCCATAATAACATTTTCTGTTGCATTCCTGGTAGGTATAGCTTCTATCCACTTAGTGAAGTAATCCATGGCTGTCAATATCCACCTATGCTTCCCAGAAGAGTTAGGGTTTATCTCCCCAATGAAATCTAGTCCCCATTGTTGAAACGGAGCTTCTACTGTGATTGGGTGAAGGGGTAGTGATACGACTTTCCTCTTTCCTTCAAAAATTTGACATTGGTGACAGGTTACTATTTCTTTATACACATCTGTGAACATGGTTGGCCAATAGAGACCAGCCCTCAGGATCTTGTTCACTGTGACCTTCCAAGAATGGTGACCACCACAATCCCCCTTATGAAATGCTCTCTTAGTATGTTTGGCTTCGTCCTCTAACAGGAAATTTAGCAGTATGCCTCCAAGATCCTTCCAATACAAGAACTGATTCATGATACAGTATTTTGCGGCCTTTAATTTTACAGCTTTGGCCCTACTCTTACTTAATCCTGCTGGAGCCTATAGATTTTGCAATACATAAACACTTTCAGAGTACCAGGGAGACGCACAAAATTTGGGCTTTATTTGTAATGCTACATCCAGTTGACATAAAGAGTCTTGCAAAAAATTTAGTTGCAAAGAGTCATAGTTAGCTTTGGTCATCAATTTTTCTAACCCTTGCCCCTTTATCAGTTTGGTAGGTTTTATTTCCAGGTCGTATTCTAGCAGCATAGCGATCCATTTTTCCCTTCTTCCTTCTGGATCAACCTGGGTGCGGATACCTTTTACTGCACTATTTGGGACATGGGCAATGATGTGTGAATGGAGAATATAGACCCTGAAATCTTTCAGTGACTTGATTAAAGCATAAGCCTATTTCTCCATGATATCGTATTTTAATTCTGCATCTCTCAATACTCTGCTGAAAAAAGAAATTGGTTGTTCGGCATTCTAATCATTCTTCTGCAGCAACACTCCTGCTACTGTATGTTCAGAAGCATAGAAAAACATTAGGAAATATTTAGAAAAATCAGGGCTTGCTAATACAGGGGCCTCAGAAATAGCATTTTTGTTTCCCTTGAAAGAATCTCTTGTTTCCTCCGTCCACCTTATCTGATTTTCCTTTCTCAGCATATTGGTAATGCTCATCATAATCTCAATAAATCTAGGTATGAACCTTCTCAAAAAACCCACTTGTCCAATAAAATATTGCACCTC
Source organism: Larix kaempferi (assembly GCA_027924585.1). Taxonomy (NCBI): domain Eukaryota; kingdom Viridiplantae; phylum Streptophyta; class Pinopsida; order Pinales; family Pinaceae; genus Larix; species Larix kaempferi. Next base: position 17,481,129 of record BSBM01000924.1, on the reverse strand, counting down.
CTTTTTACTTCTGGGCTCTCCAACTTTCTGGATCGCACTAACCCTCTCAGGGTCAATCCTAATACCTTCCTTAGAAATAATATGTCCCAAGAGTTTAGCCTCTTCTAAAGCAAAATGGGATTTCTTTGGGTTGAGGGAGATACCATATTTTATACACTTCTTAAAAACCTGTTCTAGGTGTTTGAGATGCTCGTCATCAGACTTTTAATATACTGTTATATCATCCATGTACACCACCAAAAACTTATCTTTCTCTTCATCCAAGGCGATGTCCATCGCTCTCTAGAAGGTAGCTCCAGCGTTCATCAATCCAAAAGGCATCTTAGCATACATGAAAGTACCCCATGGAGTGGTGAAAGCAATCTTTTCTTGATCTTCTGGATTGACTTTGATCTAATTATACCTTGAGAAACCATCCATTGTAGAAATCCTTTCTGCCCCTACTACCTTCTACAGGATGTGTTCCATTTTGGGCAGAGGGTAATTGTCCTTTAAGGATGCTCTGTTCAAATTCCTAAAGTCTATACAAATTCTAATTTCCCCATTCCTTTTTCTTACAGGAACTAGGTTAGCCACCCATTGAGAGAATCTCAAAGTGACAATAATCTTTGCGTTGAACAACCTCTTGATCTCCTTTTCTACCACCGGTAACAACCTGGGATTAATTCTTCTCAACTTCTGTTTGAAAGGTTTTTCTCCAGGACGAATTGGGATGGAATGGTGGATTATTGAAGTATCATACTCATTTAACTCTTCATAGCTCCAGGCGAAAGCAACAGCATACTTTTTCATCAGATCAACATACAGCTTTTTCCTCTTCGTCTCCAATTTTTTAGACAACTTTACCATCCGAGGTTCCCCAATAGAACCTAAATTATGATCTTCTATTGTATCCCTGGGAGGTTCAAATTGTGAAAATCCTCACAGCAGATGTAAGATATGATGTATACCTCACAAGAGAATGATTATGATTAAGCAAGAAAATAGAAGAAGAGTGGTCAATACAGTATAATGAGCAACAGAATAATATGGTACAGTAGAACTCGGATAGAAGCAATAATACTTCACACACACTAATTAATTAATCACAGTATGGACAAATAAATAGTACAATGGTAGAGAGGATTCGAATGCCTAAGGTGGCAATTCGAATTAGCCTCTCAGAGTGATCATAAGATCAATAGAGTGTCATCATAGCACAACTAGGTGTCATCATGATCATCAGAGCACAACTGGAAGTCTTCATCATCCTCAGTGGAGTCATCAATGCTCAAGTAACTATCAACCATCAGTCAAACTAACTCTGGTAGGTGTAACTGAGTGTAACTCAATGTAACTAAGTGTAACTAAGTGTAACTGAGTGTAACTGAGTGTAACTGACTGTAACTGACTGTAACTGAGTGTTACTGACTGTAACTGACTGTAACTGAGTGTAACTGAGTGACACCTGGACTGGTAGGTGAAGAAGGGCGATTTCATCCCTAAAATCAAGGAAGGAGGGCACGTTAAGCAACTGGAGGGCTAAAACTGAATAGTGAGAAGCTCCTGGGGGATGGCTAACTGAGGGATAGGTGCTGGATTGATGACTGGGATGCATGCAAAATGCATGCAAACCCTAAAGGTGCATGCATGACTGAAAATGTAAAGGATAAAAATACTGGTGGGACTAGGATGGAGTATAGGAATATCCTAACACCCCCGCTTAATCCATCTTGGGCCCTGGTAACTAAGACCAAAGGTCACCCATTACAATGAATAATAACAATCAATAAACCAAGGAAGTGGGAAAATTTCATGGGAAACATACCCCCTCCTCAAAAAATAGACTGTAAGGCACACATAAAAATAAATGCTCCAAACTCAAGCATGTGTGATACTTGGTCATATGTTTGGAGGTATCTTCTTCTTGGGAAGAAGTGGATCATGCTCAAAAAGCATGTGATTGTACTTGCTCTTCAGATCGAATGCGATGAGAACAAATCCAACAGTATGAGAATGATCCTTGAACCTGTGATTCAAACCAGCTGAGGTAGGATCAAATCTGTGAAAGTGCATATAGTCTTTTGTCTTCTCCTTTGAACCACCATGGGTGAGATTATGCCAAAAATAACTATTACATGTTTGCTTGAAATCAAAATCAGATTTAAGACTTAAAAAATAGTTTCTTGAGATCTCCTTTGAACCAACAGGGGTGAGATCAAAACTATCATATGCATGAGAAATTATCCCAAGCAGTAATTGCTTAGAATCCAAATTAGATCCAACACTTGAATCATGGTTTCTTGAGATCTCCTTTGAACCATGAGAGGTGAGATCAAAACCAGTAATTGCATGAGAGTTTATCCCAAGCGAATGGCAATGGCCATAATCTTCAATAACCTTCTGAAAGCATGAATTTATGATCATATAGTAGTATAAAAGAGGAGATAGCTGGAGAGGAGCAAATTCATTACCTTCAGTAGCTATTTTGACCTCTGAAATAATCATGTGATCATGATGCAAACCAACAGACTCTGGTGCAAGAGAGGATTTAGGACCTTCTGCAATATCTAGAGTGTAACCTAGCACAAAAAGAGAAGAAAGTTTGAGCATGAGTGGAGAATCTGCAAGTTCTTTATCAACAATTTCAATATGAGATGATACTAGTTCATGATCTGATAGACCATCAAGAGGAGCAAATGCATCACTTTGCTTGCTTTCGAATGGGTTAGGACCAAGTCCTTCATTCTTTCTGTCAAATTTTTCATCCAGGTGAGCCCATATCTCTTTTGGAGTCCATAACTCCTTTGGAGTTTCAACACCATTACGGTATTTGAATTGGAATCTCTAGCATGCAAACAAAGAAAACATTATTGCTGCAAAGTGCATGTCACTTTTATTTAACCAGTCAATCTTCTCTTCAGGGGATTCGAACTCTCTTTCAAAATAACAATCAAAAAGATCATGGATCTTCAAGTCTGCTATCATTCTTGGTTTCCATTCATCATAGTGGTGTGGATCAAGAGGATTAATTCCTAATGAATACATTGAAGCTATAGAGGACCTGCAAAAACAATATAAAATAACTGCAAGTCCTACTGCTGAAAAAATGCAGAAACTGCTGCAACTGCTGCACTCGAAATCTTGGTAATAACCTGCAAAAAACTCTCAAGAATGGAGATAAGCAATACTCTCAACATGCTCTGATACCATGTGAAAATCCTCAAAGCAGATCTAAGAGATGATGTATACCTCACAAGAGAATGATTATGATTAAGCAAGAAAATAGAAGAAGAGTGGTCAATACAGTATAATGAGCAACAAAATAATATGGTACAGTAGAACTCGGATAGAAGCAATAATACTTCACACACACTAATTAATTAATCACAGTATGGACAAATAAATAGTACAATGGTAGAGAGGATTCGAATTCCTAAGGTGGCAATTCGAATTAGCCTATTGGAGTGATCATAAGATCAATAGAGTGTCATCGGGGCACAACTAGGTGTCCTCATGATCATCGAAGCGCAACTGGAAGTCTTCGTCATCATCAGTGGAGTCATCAATGCTCAAGTAACTGTCAACCATCAGTCAAACTAACTCTGGTAGGTGTAACTGAGTGTAACTCAATGTAACTAAGTGTAACTCAATGTAACTAAGTGTAACTAAGTGTAACTGACTGTAACTGAGTGTAACTGACTGTAACTGAGTGTAACTGAGTGACAACTGGACTAGTAGGTGAAGAAGGGTGAGTTGCTCCCTAAAACCAAGGAAGGAGGAGACATTAAGCAACTAGAGGGCTAAAACTGAATAGTGAGAAGCTCCTGGGGGCTGGATAATTGAGGGCTAGGTGCTGGACTAATGACTGGGATGCATGCAAAATGCATGCAAACCCTAGAATGCATGCAAACCCTAAAGGTGCATGCATGACTGAAAATGTAAAGGATCAAAATACTGGTGGGACTCGGATGGAGTATAAGAATATCCTAACATAAATTTGGGATTATTTTCCACATCGTTTTGGTCAAAGAGTTTTTCTAGAGGTATCAGTCCTTTGGGAATATAGTTGCTTTTTAATTGGACAATGTCTTTGCCTCCCAGAGTGTTCCTCCAATCCCTATTTCCATTCTCTTCGCCATCTGACTGCTCTTGGTCCACTAGACCTTCTACATTCTCAATGTCTATATCGATCTGAACATTAGCAAACTCATGAGACTATTCTAAAAACCTTCTAATTTGTATGTCATCTTCAAACACTTGCCAATACTTGGAATTATCTGGGATGGATGGCATGTTTACCACTTCAACCTCGTATTTATCTTTGGAAAAAATGGGTGTTTTAAAACCACCTGCAGTAGTTTCCAAGGAGTCAGCCACTTGATTGTCACATCTTGGGATTGCCCAGATCTTATGTTCGTCGAAAAAATTTCCAAACATGTCCCAAACTTCGTTTCTATAAGCTCTCATTCTGGGGTGCTTTGCCTGATAACTATTGTTCACCTGATTCACCACCAGTTCTGAATCTCCAAATACATGCACTCTCCTGGCTCCCTGATCTTTCAGAGCTCTCAATCCTAAAAGTAGAGCTTCATATTCAACCACATTGTTTGTGCACTCAAAAGTCAATTTATAGGATAGGGCTCTAGATTCTTTGTCTGGAGGTATGATCCAAACCCCAGTCCCAGCTCCATTTTTGCTTAGTGAACCATCAAGGTACATCTTCCACAATCCTTCTTCATTTTTTCGCCTCTCTGATGCCTTATGCCTTGCTACAAACTCTTTGTCTTCCTCTACTTCATGGAAAAATGGTGGTCTAGGATCAGTATGTGGACCATCATTGAAAATGATGGAGGAACCCATGTCTGTGTCCACAACAAATATAGGGTAATTCTTAGGCTTGTCATCATTATTGACTACATAAGCCATCCTTTTTTCTCTGCATAACTTCCTATTGCTTCTGAATAGTGGTATAGTAGCATAAGATAAATCCATCTGCATCGTTCCCTTTAGCTTCTTTACCCAGGATCTTGATAACAGCATCCCGAACTTAGCAGGTAAATAAGCTACCACTATGTCCATCATGACGCTCTTTGCTGGAATCTGGGCGAGGGTTACCACCACGTCTTTAATCAGCCCCAAACAGGGTACCCTTCTGGAATCAAAAGAATATAGGTCTTTGTAGGGTCTAGTGACCTCTAACCCCAATAAGTCTACTACCGACTTTGGCATCAAGTTATGTGAAGCTCCAGAATCTATCAGGGCATTGTGTAATAACTTGTTGTCGATATTCAGGCTCAAATAGATGGGAGGGACTTCTTCATCATCTGGTTCCTCCATTTTCAAACAAAAGATTATAGTGTGGGCATCATCCGTCACTTCCAACATATCTTGTGTATTTTCGTCCTTCCCCTTTACTAGGCTATTTATCTCTTCCCTATATTCATTAACTCTCAATAGTTCATTCAGGGCAATAGATATCTTTACCTTAGACAGTTCATCCTTCAAGCTAAATATTGACGTCGGCTTCCCTGCTTCAGTTACTTCTGGTTGCCTGCCCTCTTTAGAATGCTGTCCTCCATCTTCTAAGACTTTTTGTAGAGGATCCACTAGTTGTTTCCCCTTCAATTTATATGTATTCTATTGAGTCTTAGGGGGCTGACTCACCCAGATTGCCCTTCAGTTATTGGTATTTCTTTATTTCTCAACCTCATTTTTCTCTGGATGTCGTCCACAACATTCATGTAACTCATTTGATATTGTTCAGAATCGAACTCTGTGACCTTATCAACATTCCCTTTGGTGAAAAAATCGTGCTCCTTTTCCGTTAAATGGACTGTGTGTTCAAGGGTATCAAAGAGATGTATCTGGTCAGTAGCAGGGTTTTCAGGTCCTTCTTCGTCTACCAAATTCTCAGGAAAAGGAGGTCTTATTTGATGATCTTCTTGGTTTCTTGGATTTCTTGGAGGGGGCGGCCTTCTAAAATTAGGGTTCCTTATCTGATTTTCAGGTTGTTCCCTAGTAGGAGGCTTATTCTCTATGGCTAACCTATCCAACAATTTCTCCATAGTTCTCATCATGGTATCGAATTTAGCATCACTAGAAGAGGCTTCATTTTCTTGCTTCTTCTTATCTGCTTCAGTTTTGCCTTTCATTTTCCCAGACGCCATCATGTTTGCTTCAACCTCCAAGGCATCCTTCAGCATGGCAGGAAATGAGGCAGATTTTATTTCTCTCAATGTGCACGAGAAGTCTCCATTAAAGGCATCTGCATAGTGGAGCTTTGCAGCGCCTACCGAAGGTTTTAGATCATCGGGAATAGAATTGTAGGATTTCATGAATATGGTAGAAAACTCATGGACTGATTCAAACCTGCCTTTCTTTAAGTGATTGTACTGGGACAAGACTATAGCAGGACTGCCCATGGTTTCCCATCTTTCTAGAAACAATACTTTAAAAGCTACAAAATCGGATATGGATGCATTAGGTAGCTGTCTGATCCATTTCTTAGGTTCTCCAAATAGGCTTTGAGCAAACAATCTCATTTTAGCATCATCGTGGTCCACTTCCTCTAGGTCTAAAAAATCTTCAAATCTATCAACATCCTGTTTGGCAGACCAGTCTCCCTCTCCATTATAAGAGACAATTCTCTGGGCATAATTCTGAGGGAGGTCATTCAAGGTAGCAGGCAATACCAAAGGCACATATCTGGCAGCCATGGGTCTAGGTGGATTCAGAGCTTGTGGGGGAATATTCTGAGCAGGATCACTAGCTGGGATTGCAGCGAGGGCTTGGGGGGTCTGAGAATTGGGTTTATCGCCTTCAAATTTTTCAAGATTCTTAGAATCAAGCCACACAGGATCTAAAAGGTAAGATCTAAAATTATTCAGAGGATCTCCTCCTAGGCTTAGGTATGACTCAGATTTTTTTCTTGACAAAGGTTTACTAATATCAATCTCTATATCCAATTCTTGAAAAACAGATGCACCTTCTAAAAAATAAACAGTCTCAATGCTAGGAGCACTAGCCCGATCTTTCATAGTCTTTCGTCTGAGTAGACTTTCAAGGTTATCCACTCCTAATAGGATTTCGGGGAAAGGGTTACCTCTCGTATGAATCTTTCTCAAGGCCAGGATGCCTTTTGGAATTTGCTCAGTAGTATGTTTTGGCATACTAATCTTTCTCCAGTGGAGTCTTCTTGAATTGTTTGATCTTTGTGAGTGGAGTCGCCAGGGCAAAATTTTTCAACCTTCTTGAAATTGCGGAAACCTCTATTTTGCCACAGGGATTTCTCTTATTCTTTGAAATTCAGATGTATATATCGTCCTCCCAAGGATTGATAAAACCAATCGTGTTCCTCGGCAACGGCGCCAATTTGTTAACACCAAAACTGACCCCCAAGGCTGAAAGAGGGTAATCTCGGGTAACCACTAACCAATCTTTCGTCTACGCGTCTGATCAAACATAAACAGAGAGGGCTCTCTCTACAATCTCGTGAAACGACTGGAATAATCAAGATTGTCGATAATGAAAAAGGAACACCAGCATTCATGGCTAAGATATTCAATTACAACAATTATACAGAAGATCAGATTTCTGTTTAGGGACGAAAAAGGATTCAAGAAATATTTGGTTGAAAACGCATGAATTTCATTTGGGCGATGGAGTCACATTTAACAAGTTCTGAAAGCAATATTCACAAAGATTCTGCAAACGCATTCACAAGGGCGAGGTAGCAAGCAACTAGTAGTCAAAGAGCTTTAATTTGTGGAATAGAAGAGAAAAGAAACAGTCCATCAATGTAAGGCATCTAACAAGGATGAATCCTACATCAACTTTAGCAGAATATATTTGGTGAAATACTTCAAATAAGGTAAGAAGAGCATAATATCTATGAATTCTACTTAACTGTTACCCTGATCCAAGCATGAAGGAAATAACACAGAATGGAATAAAAAAGAGAGAAACACATTTGCACATGGGAAAAGAAAGGTACAGACTACCATACCGATTACACATGAATCCTTGTCAAAACGCAGGCTTCAGCTCTGCAATTTCTATTAAACAGAACTCCAAAAAAAAGTCTTACAAACTGATCATCAAAACACAAATAGTTTTTCCATAAGATTTCCAACCCTTGTGCCTTCGATTACAAATGTATATATAGATGTCTTCGAGCTCTAGGCTTGGCTCGTTCAAAACAGAAAATAGTTACAACCATATGCCATCTCATCAAAAATTGGTTTGCCGTAACTGTTTTCAAACAAAAAATAGGTAGAGCCATCCTAACTATTTTTACATTTGCCGGTATTATTACTGAATGGAATTTGACATCATAGTAAAGTAAACATAGTAAGTGTAAAAGTTCCAGCTGCCTATCCGTTTAGCCGCCTCAAAAAATATTACATATGAGTCATGCCTCAAACAGACTAATTAAGATAAGGAACAAAATATTATAGACAGAGGATTGTTTTAACCCTGGGTTCGTAAATGACCTTGCGAGTCAAAGAAATATTTCACTTTCAATGAGCTGTCGGCCTTTGATGCGCCCTCTGGCAGGATAGGTGTCGTTTCCTTACTAGAGAGCACAAAATCGTGAACTATTTCTACACCCGATTGGCCGCTCTGTTTGATTTTGTGTTTCTCCTTCTTCATTCTTTGTTGGTTTCCTTTGGACACTTGTCGTCCATCAGGCTGCTCGTCTTCATTGAAAAAACTAGATTCTATGAGGTCAAATACCATAAGAGGTGGAGGAGTAGAATTTTCCTCCATCTCATCCCACACTTCTTTTGGCATGAATAGCACCTCACATTTCTCCTTTTCTCTATGAGCCAATCGTAACCGAGAAGATGGTCGAACCGCCAGGTGCACCATCTTTCTGTTGTACCACCTATAGATAAAAGACGTGAAAACCTTATCCATAATGACCGTGATGATGACGGCAGCTTCCACATGCTCAGCGACGTTGTCCTAGATAGACGGCGTAGCCAATGATGATGCAAAAGGTGCCTTCCATCATACCGGTAATCCTCTAGGATATCACTCGGCTTTGCGGGTCCTTACTTCTGACGTCTCTCCTGTGACAATACTTGATCTCATGCTTTCTTCACATGCTCTGAAAGACGTGGGTCACACTACCTCTATCATCTTTCGAGCCAACCTCCAATCTACGCAAGGGACTTTTTCCCTTTTCACTCCTCCTTTACAAACTTTCTCTGGTCTCCTCCTATTTTCCAACTTCTCAGTCATAAGCATCCAGCACCTTTGTGATGCATATAACCCTTTGAAAACTTCAGTCTTCGTCTTAGTAAGGTTGGGATTTAGATCTTCTTCGCCTTCTTGTTCCAATCCTTCCCCTTTATCCGGAAACTAGGCCATAAGTTATTAATACCAGGGAAAAATGTCACCTGTGGGGGGATACCTTTAGCCAAAAATTCTACCATGTCGGTGTTTAATCTTGACCCACCCATGTTTTCAGACAGACCAACCGCTACTTTGGACATTCAGGAAGTTGTGGAAATTATCCCTAATACCCAGGTTGGGCCCGTGGAGGGGAATTACAAAGGCCTAATGACCTTTGGACAAACTTTGGCCAAACAAGGCAGCCACTATTATTCCTAAGATGACCTCCAGGACCACAAAGTTGAGGTCTAGAAGGATAGCTTCTTTTCAGGCCATTATAGCTCGGACCAAAACTAATACAGGGTCTTCTGGAGACTTCCCTGCTAGGGCACGACAACATGACTTTCGCGTTTCAACCCAACTTCCTGGCGACCAGTCGTCGAACTCCTGTACCGGCGTTAGAACATCACTTTTCTGGAAAAACCCCTTCCATTCAGATAGACCTCGGAAAGGGTCAATCACGGGCAGTCGGGTAACTGCATCAAAAATATTATCATCCCTGTCCTCCAGGGAACTCCTAACTCTACTTGTGCTCACGGCAAAACTTTCTTCCATGATTCTACTAAATTATCTACTTTACTGACAAGTCTCAGTCGGAAGGACCTACCTATTGCCAGCAAATCCTCTGGAATGCTTCTGTCGAAATCCCCGTCACCCTCGCCGTCTCCCACCCACCAAGAAGCTTCCAGACCTTCACAGTTTTCCAAACGAACAAATGTCTACAACACCCGCTGAGGGTTTTATATATAAATCTTCTTTACTTAACCATCGGTCTTATCCGCCACTTGTCCGACGATCCCGGCACTAATTTTTCACGTGTGATTTTCGGCAATCGGATCTAGACCTTTATTTAATCTTCTGATGTGACATTTTATGCCTACCCTCCGTCGGATCCCAGGTAGGACCCACTCTGTGTCATTCCACTGTTACCACGTGCCCACAGAGCATCATCGATGTTTTCCCAAAGTGGTTTCAGATACCACTTCCCTTCCCCGTGATCACCTGTGGCGTTGACACCTGTCCAATGGTTTTATCCATGACAACCACCTTCTTAGGTATCTATCATGCTACTTCTTGACGAGACTAAGCTTGGACCATAGATCTTGTTCCACTTTGCATCTGCGGTGGAGATGAGCGACATATTTAATGTTCAACCTTTCCCCAACGATGGGGCCCACTATCTGTTTCTTTCATGCATCTTCCTTCATCTCCACACCGTCAATCTAGGCTACCCACTCTCCACACCGTGGATTTCTATATGACTCTACCACCCTGGTATATCGCACCCTTATGGTGGTTTTGTTTACCGCTCTTCTTCCCGCGATGAGCCCTCCATCTGCCATCTGTCCGGTGGTATCATCCGTCGCTACCACCTTTTTGGTTATCCATCACGTAGCTTCTCAATGAGATGAATCTTGGACCGTGGATCTTGCTTTGCTTTGCATCTATGGTGGTTCTCTTGCCGAGACTTAGTCCTTATAATACTTTAGGATGTCAGACTTAGGACTTGGGGTTATTTATTAGCTTAGAAGGTTCCTTCACATACTTCTTTGTGAATTTCTTATGGGGTATTCCCTCTTAGCCCTTTATATATTAATTTTCCCTATTCTGGCCCTCAACCATGAAGGAAGACTGGGGCTTCAAGCCTTTATTAGGTATGTTTCTCCAACCCTATTCCTTTCACACTTGATATTTATGAGGTGTAAAAATCAGGTCTTAACAGTGGGGCCTTAGCAATCATCAAGTTGTGAAACAAGTGATTTATGATCATATTGAATTTTCTAAAGGTTAAGGGAATTTGCAAAGTCCTTTAACTAGAAAATGAGAACTTTGTAGGGGGTATTTAACATCTAATAGGGATAGAAGTGCCATTAGTAGGTTTTTTGCACTATAAATAAGTGTTGAGGAACAAACATGGTTTGGGGGGACAATGGATTTAATTCCAAACTTAACATTCTTGAGCTCAAACACCATGACACAATCCCTCTCCAAGGAGTATTTTGAATTCAAGTTGAATTTGGACACCATGTTCAAGTCTTGGGCATCTTGGATAAGTCTCAAGTCCTTAACTCTACCCGTGGGAGGGAAAAAAGAGCATCAAGTATTAAACCTTCCTTATCATTTTAAAGAACAATTTATGAGTTCCCAAAGCACCACATTAAACCTATATAGGTTAATAATCACCTCCAAGGATGTTATTTCCACCATCAATAGGTTATTTGTGAACCAAGAATGGGCCTGGAGGTGTACCAAGTATAAGTAAGGAAAACAAGGGGCAAATTCCCTAAGTGACACTTCTTAGGCTCAATCCCCATGAAAAATATCTAGAATCCACAAAACATTCTCATTCTTGGGGATTCTTTAATGGGTATTAGGTCTTCAGTCGCATGGATGGGTCTTGAGCCCTTTACAATAGTTGAGATGGAAAAATTAGCCTCTCATGCTAAACCTTGCTTCTTAGGTTCAAGCACCATGTACAAGCCCTTTAACCACATGTGTATGTTAATTATCACTTGCAAGGGTGATATGGGTACCATGACTACATTACTTGTGAACCAAGAGGGTCTCTAGGTGTACCAAAGTTAAGGGAGGACAACAAGGGTTTTGTTTCCTAAATGATACTTCTCAAATTCAATATCCATGAAACACACCTAGAATAAATACAATCTTTGTTAAATATGAATTAAGGTGTTTAGAATACAAATTATGGTTTCTTGTACTCTTGTGCATATTTGTAGCATAATGGTTTAGATACAAGTGGATGCACATGAATATCTGAAGTTTTTTTGGCATGCATATATTAGGATTAGGTTGCTATAGTTCTTTTTGGCATGCATATATATTAGGATTATGACTAGGTGTTTTGTCATGGTTTCTAGGTTTCTATTTCTATGGATTAGGTTGCTAAGGTTATATTTGTGTTTCTAAGGTAGACTAGATTTAGAAGGATAGATTAGGTTTCTATGTTTGTGGTTTGGGTTTCTAGGTTTCAAAATTAGGTATCTAACAGTTATATTTGTGTGGATGATGGATGAGAATCTTATGGTGAAAATGGGATGGTGATGGTGATAACATGGGTAGGAAGATCACGATGGTGATGTTCATGGTGGCATGGTGATGGTGACAATGACCATGGGGATAGTGATAATGAGCATGGAAGTGGTGATGGTGATAGTGATCATGAAGATGGGAATGAGGATGTAGATATTATGGTTTAATTAGATGGGAGAAAAAAAAAATTCCACGACGAAACTTGTGCAATTTATGAAGTTGTAACAAGTCTATGCAATTTATCAATCTATCAAGCTATCAATGTCTGAATGCAATAGTCAAAATATTAATGTCAATACACAATGAGACCACGAAACAAAATCATAGCATACATGTACACCACATACCTATAACATAATACACAATAAAACATGCATTCCACATACCAGATTACCTACCTATGGTCATTCGACTAGACCATCACGATCACCTCGAATACCAAGGGTTTCCTTTAACATCTCGTGCTCGAAGTAAGGCAATAAGTATCATTCCTTTGATGATTTCTTCCTTGGCATTGTTTGCAGCTAAAGGTTTGTGCCAATAATTAAGTTTGCATAATGGTATACAATATCAACTGGTCTATAATATTCATATGTATACCCTTTTATATTTGTTGAGTGGGAAACCTGGTTCAAATATTCTTCTTTTATAACCATCAACCCAATCGAAAAATCATTGGCCTCAGAGTCCCATAATGGGACATTTAAGGTTTTCTTCCCCTCTAAGAAACATTCCATCCAATAGTCGGTGCGCTATGCATTTCATCTTGGGGAAACCACTGCATATATGTTCCCTGGAGAAAATATAGTGCCAACATTCCAGTCACCTAATTAGACACAACTAGTTGTCAAAAATATCAAAAATATCAAAATATTAATCAAACCTAGTTGTACGAGATCTGATATGTGGTCATAGTACATTAAAATACTTGATTGGTCCTCCTCCAACTGGGATAATTCTGTAGCTATCTGTCAACCAATGGGGAGTGATTCACAGTCCTGACTGTCAACCCAATCCGTGGATTCACATTCATCACATTCACCACTAATACATGGAGAAAAAAAACACGAGAGTTTCCTTGTCCACATTTCAAGTATAACATTGTCCGACGTTCTAACTGAAAGAAATGCACGAGTTCCTTGGATGGCCTTGCACTCATATAACTCTGATCGATCTACATCCGCCACCTCCCAAAAATATCTATGTGCATGTTGTCATGCTCCTTAACCTCCCAAGTGGCCTTCAGAGGCCATGGGAGACCCTCTGTTTCTTTTTTTTCTTCCAAATTCTACCAATTCCACACACAGCCGCAATGGGCTCAGGTCCGCAATACCTAGTGTGATCTACAATCCACCTTTCTGAATTTCGCAGTCTGCATGCGGGACTCAGAAATCAGATTACCAAACCCAATTCTAAATCAAAATCGTGGTTTTGACTTCTGCAATCTACAATGCGGAAGTCAGAATCCATTTTCGGATTCCAAAATTTATCTGTCTGACTACCGCAGTTCCACAATCTGCATGTGGAACTCAGAAGTTTGATTCCTCCAATCTCGGTGATAGTTTCCTCCTGCAACCCACATTCTACATTCCGCATTCCGCATTCCGCATTGCGGGTGTGGAAATGCGGAATTCCATATTCCAACTCCATGGAGGTTTTACCTCCCACAACCCACATTCCAAGTTCCACATTGCAGATGCGGAAATGTGGATTTCCATATTCCACCAAGATTGATCCCTGACCTCCACAATTCGCGATCCGCATTGCGGATGCAGAAAGGTCCTTGGGGATGCGGAAGGGTCAGGACCAAAGACCTCTGCCCCAACAAGCTTCAAGAGAAAACTTCCAAGGGTCATAACTTCCTCATCCTTGGTCCAAATGGGACAAGGTTGGTGCTGTTGGAAAGATCTTGGAGAGATCTATCCAATGGTGCAATTCCCTCCCCATCTGAGCACTCCAACCATGCCAATTTCTCAACTTAAATTATGTTCATAACCCCACCTAGGTGTCCTTATCCTTCTGCAAGGGACTCTAACTCCTTCCTTCCATGACTTCTCCCTTCACCTGACCACAAAGGGGCTCTGAAACAAATTAGGGGATATCCCATTCTTTTCCCAAGACCAAGTGAATTCAATCCATCCATTTGAAGGGTGAAGACAATGCATAATAAACATATATAATGAACTAAGCTAATCATGGCACCTACAGCCTGCAGGGGTTAGTCATACACCACATTCATGAAAATGATAAAGTATTCAACATGCATTCAATATCATATTCAAGCCTCTACCTATCTTCCTAATGATCAAGCTCATGAAATCATCCATTCATTAGTCTAGGGAATGATATGCATAACAATGCATGAGTTGCATGAAACCATGTCTAACCAATACATCTAACACGTGCAAGATTTGTAATGCATTAAGCTTATGCAACTAAATGAAGTATTCAACATGAACTCAGCCTTCTACTCAGGTTTATACATGGTTTATATATTGATCAAACTCGTAAAACATTCATTCAACAACTTGAGCATCAACACATAAGCATAATACATGAAACCTCACAATTGATACCACATAAACACTTATCTTTGAGTCTTGAAGTTTCCCCAATCAACTGGCTAAGTGAGGACAACTTTCCACCCAACCTTAGGTCTCTTTCAAGCTTGTACTCTTTTAGTTGAGAGACCACCCCCGAGCTGGGATGTGTATCCACTAAGGAGGCTAATGAACTCTCTCACAGTCAAGGTCTCATCCGAATGCTAAGCCAACCTACAACTGGTTTTATCAAGCAATCCAGGGAACAAGGGGGATGCTGCTAAGATAGTGATCTCAACCACAGAGATACAGGCATCTCAGACCACTTAGCAAGCATGGCATCCACATTACCTACCTCACCCAACACAAGGAAGGTACTTTTCTCTATTGCACACTCCCTCAAGGACCCTTCCTTCAATTGCTATTCAAGGTGGGCATAGAAAGGTCCAACTACTACTCTTCATGATATTTCATCCCTTCATTAGGTTTATCAGGCAGACCCAATCCTAGTTTGACCTCTAACTCTATTAAACAAGCTATTTCTTCATAGGGCTGCAACCTAAGCTCTACCCGGTGACTCTGTCCTCTGTAGAACTGATCTCAAGGTTTCTCATGAGTTCTATCAGTCGTTTAGTCTCTGTAATTCATCCCTATGAATAGATATGTGGTTGTCCCAACCGGTTTCATTCTTTCAAAGGGTTATCTTGCGCGTTCTTGGCTCTTCACATTTGGCTCACATAGAAATCATGATTTTCTCTTGTTTCTTCATGACTGTGCTCTACAGGTGCGTGAATGACTTGGGTTCTTGGTCAACAATGGTTAGCACACAGGATGGGTGAGTTCCCTAAGTGTGTAGTGTCTTAAGGAACAATCAAAACACAGGGCCATACCTTCCATATGGATTCGCAAGCTTCCCCATACTCTATCGAATTCATGGGTCGGTTCTCTCAACTACCTTCTTACAGTTGCATTAATTTCAGCATGGTGAGTCAAATGGGTTCACAATTGGACATGTGGTAGGATGGATACCAATTTCATAACCCCCTCACCTCTCCCTAATGGATACACATGGCCCCTTCTCATTGGTTTCCTCCTTAGCTAGTTTCTTGGGTATTTTATTGCAATATTTAATAATTACATCACTTACAAATATTCATGGCTTAACAGCTCATGGGTAACCAAATTGTCAAACACTTTCCCATGCAATTAAAACCTAAACATCCACTAGTGGGGCCTTGGCCTTGAGCTCCACACTAGGGAAAACACACTCATAGCATGTATACAATATTTACATTATGCCAATACACCATAAGGGTCAAAATAGGGGTATTACAACTCCCTCTCCCTTAAAATAACACTGTCCTCGGTGTTCTCAAAACTGAACAAAAGTGGGAATTCCTCTTTCATGACATCCTCCATCTCCCATGTGGCCTATTCAGGATTAAGATGCCTCCATTGCACCTTTACCTGCCCTATGGCCTTGTTTCGAAGCAAAGTAACCTTCTTTTCCAGGATGCATATAGGCTCCACTTGGAACTCTCCCTCTAGTTCCACTTGTATCACATTCCAACCAATTATGTGATTAGGATCATGTACATATTTCTTAAGCAAAGAGACATGGAAAACATTATGAGCTTTCATGTTAGAAGGAAATGCAATCCTATATGGAACTGTCCTATCCTATCGAGGACTTCAAATGGACCACAATATCTTTGTTCCAACTTGGCACAACTTCCCAACTTGATGGAACTCTTCCTTGGTTTCACTCTCAAGTAGACATGATCCCCAATATGAAATTCCTTTTGCACTCTTTTATAATCTGCATAACTCTTCTGACTGTCCTGTGTTGCCTTCAAATTATTCTTGATCTTAACAATATCTTGCTCCATCTCCTTGATCATTTCTGGTCCAATTACTACCCTGTTCACTGGGTTGTCCCAATTCACTAGAGTTCTACATCCTTTTCCATACAACACTTCAAATTGACTCATCTTGTTCTCCACTGTTATATGCAAACTCTACCAAATGTAGATAGTCTTCCCACTTGGATGTCTTGTCCACCACATACATCCTCAACATGTCTTCAAGAATATGATTTACTCTCTCAATCCGACCATTAGTTTGAGGATGATAGGCTATGCTAAAATTCACCTAAGTCCATAATTCCTCGAACAATCCTTTCCAAAAATTGGAAGTGAACTTTGTGTCATGATCTAAAATCATTGCCTTGGGAAACCCATGGAAAATGAATATCTCTCTCATGAAGATATTTGCAATATCATTGGCCTTATGAGTGGACTTTACTGGAATTAAATGAGCTACCTTTGATATCTTGTCCACCACTACCATGATTGAATCATGCTTCTTCACTGTCATTGGAAAACCTATTATAAAATCCATAGATATCACTTCCCACTTCCATTCTGGAATGGGAAATGGCTGCAACAATCCTACTGGATGTTGATGTTGTGCCTTGACTTGTTGCCGCTTTTGACACCTAGCAATGTACTCAACTATGTCTTTCTTCATACCATGCCAAAAGTATTGTTTCCTTGTTGCTGTTATAGTTTTCTAATATCGCGAGTGTCCAGAATATGGCCTTTGATGTATCTCATCCATCACAAGCTTCTTCAAATATGCATTATCTGGAATGTATAGTATGGTACTCTGATAGATGAGAACATCATCCTCACCCAGCTGTTATCTTGCATATTTTTCATCCAGAATACCCTACTGCAATTTTTCTTTAACTTGAAGGTAAACTTCATCACTGATTTGAGCTTCTAGAATCCTTTCCTTCAAATCTGATTTACACACACTCACTGCTGCAAAATGGAATTTTATGCTGAGTGCATCAGAAACCTTATTCTCCTTACCTTTGACATGCTTAATCTCCAAATCAAACTCACAAAGAAACTCCATCCATCTAGTTTTCCTAGCATTCATATTTGGATGGTCAAATAAGTATTTTTAACTCATGTGATCAGTCCTGAGTTCAAATATTCTTCCCAAGAGATAATGTCTCCATCTCTTGAGAGCATGAACTATGGTTACAAGCTCCAAGTCATGTGTGTCATAGTTCCTTTCATGATCTTTTAACTTTCTGGACTCATAGCAGATTACAAACCCTTCTTGCATGAGCACTCCACCGAGCCCTTCAATGCAAGCATCTCTGTATGCCACAAAGTCTTTATTTGGATCTACAATCTTAAGAACAGGTGCACTAGTAAGCAATTCCTTTAGTTGCTGAAAACTCTTCTCACATTTTTCAGACCATACAAATCTGATATTTTTCCTTTGAAATGAAGTGATTGGGTGAGCTATCTTGGAGAATCCTCGAATGAATATTCTGTAGTATCCTGCAATACCCATAAAATATATAACATATGTTGCATTCCTTGGAGTAGGCCAATCCATTATGGCTTCAATATTCTCTAGATCTACTACAATGCCTTTTGCTGATATAATATGACCCAAATACTATACTTTTTGCTGATATAAGTCACACTTAGCTTTGCATACAACTGGTGCTCTCTAAGCACTTGCAATACCATTCTCAAATTATCATTATGTTCTTCTTCATTCTTTGAATACACAAGGATGTCATCCAAGAATACAATCAAAAACTTATCCAAATATTTGTTGAAGACACTATTCATGAGACACATGAATGTAGCATGTGCATTGGTAAGGCCAAATGGAACCAATGTGAATTCATAATGGTGATACCTTGTTCTGAAATTTGTCTTATGGATGTCTTCTTCCTTAATCCTCACTTGATGGTACCCATACCTGAAGTCAATCTTTGAAAACAATCTAGCTTCATTCATTTGGTCAAACAAGTCATCAATCCTTGGCAAGGGATACTTGTTCTTAACTGTCACTTTATTGAGCTTCCTATAATCAATACACAGCCTCATCTTTCTTCTTGACAAATAACAAAGGTGCACCCCAAGGAGATACACTAGGTTTGATATATTCTTTGTCCATTAATTCTTGCAGCTTCATCTTCAATTCTACCAATTCTGGTGTGCTCATTCTGTAAGAAGCCTTGGAAATTGGTGCTTCCCTTGGAACAAGTTTAATGGAGAATTCAATGTCTCTCTTGGGTGGAAGCCCTAGTACTTCATCTGGGAATACATCCTGGAACTCTTGTAACAGTTGAAAGTCTTCTAACTTCAGTCCTTTATCTTCTGCTGAATATTATATATGCATGACATATAATTGGAAACACTTTTTGTAGAGCTTTCTTAGCTATAAGGATGAAATATTCCTCACTGAAAAATGCTTTGGAATTCCTTTTACTAACCTTGGCCTTCATCATCAAGGCATTCAAGTTCTTTCTCATAACAGTCCAACTTGGCTCTATGTCTTTCCAACCAATCCATGCCAATTACGGCATCATATGATCCTAATGGTAAGACATTTAATTCTGCACGTGTGAGGAGTCCATTCAATTCTATGGGGCACTCCTTCACTACCTCACTTACCTTCCTCTTGGTACCTCTGGCTAATTTAACTAGCCAAGCCATAACATGCTTTACTTTACCAAGAGAACAACTTTCAACTACACCAAGAGACACATAACTATGAGTAGACCCTGGATCAATCAAAACATAAATAGATTTCTTAGCAATCTTACCTCCAATCTCCACCACTATTGATTGATGGTCTGCTAGGTGATCAGCCAGTGCTACATAAATCCTAGGTGTTTCCCTTGCCATATCTCCCACTATGGCTGCTCCTATGTTGTGCAAGCTCCTTGGATTTTACTTCCGATGTGGGAAATATTTAAGCATATGGTTTCCTTTGCATCTAAAACATTGGAGTGGCCCTTTTGGTGTCTTTTATGCTACTACAACTAGCTTGAATTCTCTTCTTGCTTGCTGGCCCTGTGGAAGATTCCTTGGTTGATCTCTGAATGGTGGTTTGAATCCATTCTTCTTTTGTTTAAATATTCTGTTGGGCTTACCTTTCCATGTTGGTTGCATCTTTGATTTACCTTTACCCTACTCATAGCAATGTTCTTCCATTCTAATGGATTCATCTAATGCTCTATCATATCTCTGTAATTATGTGGTAGACTAGAAAGGAAACATTGTATTTCACTCTTTCATCCTTGATGTAGTCTACATACCTCAGCAGCTCCAGAAACTTGTGGACATGCTCATCCATGGTATTCTGCCCTAATCTGATTTCATTGAACTCTTTTCTTTTTTAATCATAATACCTATCTTATAGGTATTTCTCCTAGAAGTATATTTTAAACCTTTCCCAGCTGATTCTTCTTTCACTAATTCCTTTCACTTGCATGAGGTGTTCTCACTGGATTGAAGCTCTTCCAATAAGGTTATAGATGGAAACCCTATTCTTTTCATTCTCTGAATACTCATGCATTTTAAAGTACTTTTTAATTCCAAGAAGCCATGCCTCTGCTTCATGACCTTCTTTTCTTTCACCATCAAATGTGGGAGGTCTTTCCTTCCTAAATTCAACCTATGGAATACCTTTGTGCTTCTTTCTTCTATTGCATCTGTTGGAAGTATGTCTTGGGATTCCTTGAGAAACCTTAGAATCATATGAATTGCTAGATGAAGACCTAGGAGAGGGAGTTATGTGCTTTCTGCTCACAAAACTCTTTTTAGGGCTTGGACTTCTTCTCTTAGAATGACCCCTAGAGTGGCTTTCTGCATTTCTTTCTTCTCGGCCTTCATTTCTTAGATTAGACCCAACATTTATTCTTTGATGCATGTATGTGAGGCTCTGCAAGATGGCTGCGTTGAGTTGGTGTTGCTTTTTTTGCCCTTTCATCAACTGCTCGTTGAATCTTACCATGGTCTTGGGTAAGTTTGGGGGCATTACTTGTGCCCTTCTTCCATCAAACTCAACCTATGTATGTGCCTCTTGCACGTTCTCACCCAACATGTCCTCCTCTCGATCAAATGGATCCTGCGCGTCGTTGAAGGCTACCATTTCCCATCTTTCTATGCACTGCCGTGCTATACAATTCGATTTACTGTTGTTGGCGTCACTATGCATAACAGATACATCTATTAGACATTACAAGCATGGAATTAAACCCTAACATATCCATTCAAATCTTGAATTAATCATTGGTCAATTCATCAATCAATAAACATTATCCAAACCACGCCATGTGCGCATTTATTGCCCATAAATACCTGCATGGCCCGGTCCTAACATCTCCCAGTGCTGCAACTAAAGCTCATATACCACTTTGTCATGCTCCCTAACCTCCCAGGTGTCCTTCATAGGCCATGGGAGACCCTCTATTTTTTTTCTTCCAAATTCTTCCAATTCCACGCACATCCACAATGGACTTGGGTTCAATTTCTCCTTTGCGATCTTCAATTCGCCTTTCTGCATTCCACAGTCCACATGTAGCACTTGGAAATTAGACTTCCAAAACTAATTCTAAATCGAAATCTCGCTTCCGACTTCTGCAATCCGCAATGCGGAAGATGGCAGTCGGAAGCCATTTCCGACTTTGAAAATATATCCGTTTGAATTCCACAGTTCCACAATCCACATGCAGAACTTGGAAGTCGGATTCCTCCAATCCCAAAGATAGTTTCCTCCCGCAACCCGCACTCCACATTGCGAGTGCGGAAATAAGGAGTTCCATATTCCAACTCCAGGGGGTTTGGGACATAGGAATTATGGGTTTAGGCCTTTAATTTCCCTCCCTTATCATTACTCTCCTCAACTCCTTAAATTTATGTCCCTTTCCCTCCCTCTCGTATCTCTATTCTCTCTCTCACCCCCTTTATCTCCATTCAACAGTTAAAAATATAATTTGTGAAGTTCATAACGCCCGCACGTTATGTGAATAATAATGCTCGAGCATTTTGTATATACAAAAACGCACGAGCGTTTCTTCTAACACCAAGCACGCCAACCAAAATATTTGATTTTAAATAGAATGTGCACGCATTCTTGAGAACCTAATAACCCCCTCCTCATGCGTCTGAATGTCAGCCACAATCTTATGTGGTTGGTTAAGACTTACCAAAATTGTGCTATAGAATTTACTGAACCATAGCTAATTAGGCATTTCCACCATTTTTCTCAATATGCATATTTTTCATTGCTCTCTACAGCATGACATACATGGCCATTATTAACTAAAGTTTAGGCATAGATAGCATTTTTTATGCAGATTCGAAATATGTAATTTTCTAAAAAAATTATTGATTTTTTCTATTTGTTTCCTAATTTTCTTGTGTTATCACTCCTTAAGTAAAAAAGTACGTTGTTAGTGTTTATTCTGTAACTTTTTCATTTCACAACCGTTTTAAACTTTTTTTTTATGCTACACTAGTAGACACCGACCTCTACATGACATAAAAAATCCAAGTCGAAATAACTGCATTAAGACCTTCAAATGATGCACCCACATTTTACGTACCGTTCTCGAGGTTTTATCACATACATAATTAAAAAATATATATATATTTAAACATTTAATTTTGGAAAAATAGTGCTGCACTATTGCTACGGGTTCTATACATGTCTACAAATTTTTGTAGCCCGAAACCATCATTTAGGAACTCAAAGGTTGCACCCAGAAAAACATATACTTTATCATTTGCCAAAAAATAAAATGTGAATGTTAGAAAATATGAAATTTGACATAGTTATGTAAATTTTCAATACTTAAAAATTATATAGTCGGAAACATGAATCAATTTGCTACATTTCATATTTTTTACTCAATGCAAGATATCTTCTGTAAGTTTCTCAAAAAAATGAAGTAAGTTGAGGGATGCCTGATTTTTCAATTTTCTATTGCATCTAATGCACCAAAAGTGACCCTCATTAGCTTGCACATGCCCTGCTATGACATATTTGATCCGCCTCCACCTACAGAGGAATCATCAGTATCTCTTCAACTAGATCCAAATGCATAGTCATCTCCACCAATAGATCCAGAGGCAGTATCAACACCTCTACTAGAAGAGCTAGAGGCATTGAAACCCCCACCAATAGAGCCAAAGGCATCAATACCTCTACTAAGAAAAAAATATCTCGAAGAGAAACATGGATAGGTCCATCAAGTTGAATCATATGATCCCCTCTGAGCATCTCTGTAATAGAATCGACTAGAGAAAGAAATGGTGGAGTCTTAGTTCAATCACTAGGATCTATAGGTCGGTCGACCATGAGTAGAAGAGATGATGAAGCATGATCGACAAGCTGGTCTTGTAGGAGTAGAGGAGATGATGAAAGAGCTAATGGAGGAGGAGGTGGATGATATGTCAATGAAGTTGATGGAGGAGGATGTGGAGTAGTAGATATAAAATATGATTGAGGAGGAGGTGGAGTAGTAGATGTCGAAGCTGATGGAGGAGGATGTGGAGGTGGAGGAGGTGGAGAAGGAAGTTCATGGTCATCCATCATAGCAGCTAACTGAATTCATGCAATGGCGATATCTTGCATCAACATCCTTATCTCACAAGGAATAATCCTCCATATATTCACAAGGTAACATTGTCGAATAATGTCGTGCACCCATACAAGATGAAGTCCCTCACATGCCAACAATGTCACCAATCTATTTGCCACATCCTAGTGATACCTACCTTGGGGCCTACATGGATGGTGGTTCGGAGGTCTACCGAACAACTATGGAATGTCCTGATCAGGCTACTCCACATCCTCATTCACCTAAGCAGGAGGAGGGAGCTCACACTCACCATCAAATGTGCTAATGTATGCAAAATATATAGTACAAAATAATAATTATACAATTTCATTAAATAGTTTAATATTTAGAATATATTTCATTTGAATTAAGTATAAATAAAATAAAATGAAACTATATTAATTTAAACAGAAGGATAATATTACCTCTCTCATCCAGGGGTTCCTCCAGGGCAAAGAAGATCTCATGCACCCTCTCCGGTCCAAGACCGCATATGGATATGGCACAATGTCTAGTGCATGGTCCTCCTCACTGTCTAGCATCTCGAGCACATATGACATTATCCTAGCTGGGAAGTCAGGTTTCCCCCTCCTGGGCATCGTCTTCCCCCACATGTGCAATGCACCGTTGTCATCGGCCTATAAGGGAGGCATTGAAATGATGTCCTCGTGTTCAACAACCTTTCAAAAAGTAGACAAAAAATATTTGAACAGAAAGGGAAGTTGGACCTCCCATCAATAGTGCACGACATCTATCCAAAGCATAACAAAACTGGTGCAAAAAAATGGCAGACCAACTAATGCATCTAGGCATTTGCACTAAAGAGTCAACATAATACAATAGAGGGCAACTAATTCATTGTCCATCACTGGTGGAGTGTGCCAACATCGTAAGCAAAAGAAGCACCGTTGTTTATGTTATTTTAAGGTTGATAAGGAATGTGTCCATGGTGCACCTACTACACGTCAAAGTATCGAAAACTGATCCACTGGCATGCATTAGGAGCATCGTTGAATTTTCATTATTTAGGATCTGTAAATGCTAAAATGCCCAAAGCAATGCGTTACGATCATGTTAACACATCGAGATCGATGCGCATTCGTGAACCAAAAACACCAATTATTTTATTTTAATATTCACCGGTGTGATCGATATGCATAGAGGCACCGGAAGGTCGGTGCATTACATTTATATGAACACACCGCGAATTAGTTCATTATTTTTAAAATAAAATTAATGTTGCTTCAGTGTGCTAAAAAAGTGCAGGGAACTGTTTAAGTAGTGCGTTAAATCTGTTTGGATGCACCGCGCAAATTTTATAATTTTTTGGGGAAAAATGACAAATAATTTCAAATTTTCAAAATTTAATCTACTAAAACTTTAAATTATGAAATAACAATTAATTTACCTACTCAACCGCACATTCGAGAGGAATACTAGATATGTATGGAGGATTTGTTTTTTTCTCACCATTTGGAAAAAATCAAACTCAAGTTAGTAGCCAATGGGAATGAGCAATGCGTCTGCAGCCAATGAGGAATCAACATAGGTGGCAGGGCATCCAGTGGGTGATATACGACACCGGTTCAAATGGCTCAGACGCACTATATAGGGGTAAAAATGAGTTTGATGACATGGTAAATTTTTTTATATAAAATCCTATTCCAGTGTGCCCAATAATAATACACACACCGATGTGGTTTAGAACATAACTACACCTCCGTTAGTTTTTTCAATAAAATTTATCTTTTTTTAAATATATATATATATATATATATATTTAATTTTTTAATGAAATATGTACCGATGCTTTCGGTTAAATGACATGCACTAGGATAAGTCATATTAGGTGATGCACTGGTGTAGGGTTTTAAGTAAAATATAAATATTTTTTTAATAAAATATGTTATCTTTTAATAGCGCATACACAGATGCACTCAGTATTTTTACATGCACCAGGGCATGGTGTGATAAGTAATGCACCGATTTTAGGGTTTTAAATAAATTCAACTAGTCTTTTAATTAAAATAATAATAAAATATTCTAATAAAATATACGATGGTGTGTTCGTGTCTACTAAATGCACCAGGGTGTTAAATATTATACAACGTGCCATGTATAGGATTCTAAACAAAATCTTACGAATATTTTAATAAAATAATTTTTTTTTATTTAAAAAAAAAAAAAAATACAGGGTGATTATGTTTATGGAAACACACCATGGCACTTATGTTTACGTAATGCACCAATTTCAATTTTTTTTCTTTTGCGCTTGATTATTTTTTTGGATGTGGTGCAACATGGCATATGGCTTCCCGGTGCGTATGTATTGGAAATGCACCAGTGTGTTCGTACGAAAATAAGAAAACTAAAGAAAAAACTCCACTAAAACCTATGGCTGCTTACCTCTGCTAGTGACCTCCACTATAAATAGATATTTGGACTCTTTTGAGCAGAGCATCCACTATAACCTCTACTACTGGGCCTTTCCCCTGTAGTGTGATATCCTTGTAGATCCCTTGAAGAACCAATTTTATGGACATCTAAATATCCTTAGTTGTGAAGATGATCATATTTTTGTACTGGGAGAGTTTGCATGCCTCGTTCACTAATTTATCAAGGAATTCATTGATGAAGGGCTTCATGATTCCCATGGCATTGCTGAATATACTTATATGGACATGAAATTGATTGAGAACCTTGAAGATATGGATATTTTAATTTGGAAAACTCTTCTGATGTCTCTTTTTATCCTTCTTGCATCCTCCTCCCAAGCTAATTTCTTTTTGTTCTAGGTTTCTAGATATTTCTTAGAGATGGGGCTAAGATTTGGTTGCCATTGCTAACTATTAACAACACTGAAGAAAAAAAATACTCTTCCCAGCCAACACCCTCATAGACATCAAATTTCTCCATAAATGAATTGTATGTAAAACAAATAATATTTTTTTGAGTCTTTCTAGATACTAATACATCTATTAAACAAGAGTTGCGAGCAGCTTAGTCCCTGCCATTTGAATGGAATCTCTAGTAGCAGGTGGACGGCCTACACAGGTGAGTAAGCAGCAGCAAGAACCTCAAAAATCCTTGACATCAAACATTCAGGAATCAGAACTGATATAATGATGGTAAGATGATGTCAAGTCAGTGAATTAGACATCATTAAATAGAATCTGAATACTTCTAGAAGGGTCTTCAAAATAATTATTTAATTAGGTTAGGGTTCCATATAATAACTAACATAATAATAAACTTAAATAACGTGATCATACATATCCAATCGTTTATTCTATTGAGATCAATTAAATGATTGTCCCACACAAGTTTCCCAAAGCTCGCTACAAGTGATTCCTTTGACACATATGCGAGCCTAAAACGCAACCAAAAATGCCATAAATGCAAGGCATCGCAAGTAGAACACAGAACAATCACCATAACAATGAACTCCCATTTAAGTAGATGCACATTAGGTCCTTACTGATGCAGAGAACGTTAAAAAAAGGGGGGTCTATTGCCAAACCAATGGCACATATAGGAAGAATTATCCTATTCCATCTCTAGATAGCTTTGCTTCTTGGGCCGAAGACTGTTCAAAATACCCATTTATCTCTCTTCCTTGATTGCAAGCATGGATAATGAACTTGGCATTGGGTTGGAAAAACAGATGAGCTCGCATCGGCTTCTCCTGCACCATTTGCAGAAGCAACCATATATAGATGGATAAGTTATTTATATACTGATATTACAGTCAGCAAATAAAGGAAAAGATCATATTCAAGACATACTCATCGATGAAAAATCCAGCATCTGGCATACACTTGACTTTAGCAGTCTCTGGCAGAAGATCCCGAAACTCATCGCAATGAAGAAACGTGGTTAAACATCCTGCTGAGAAGCCAGTAAGAAGAGCCTACAACATATAACTATCTCAATCAATTAGTAAGACTAGAATTTTATAGCCCACATCTCTCATAGACTACAACGCTATGGTTATGCATATGGATGCACAGTAGACGTTATAGATGATTAGGAAAGAGTACCTGCTCAGCTTTATCCATGCATTTTTCCAGGAGATCTTCCATAACAACTTGTCAAATCCTTTGAACTCTAATTCAAATTTTGGTGACCTGACGGATCATGGGTACTATTAATTAGGTGTAAATTACAACTTGTAAGAAGGTGCAGAATATAACATAATAGATTTGAACTTCATACTTATCTAGGAGAAAATAAATTCATACATTTTTGGTGTCCAGAGGAAATATTTTTATATACATGCTACCATTTTGCAGTAACATACCTGATTTACCTCCTCCACATCTCTGGTGAATCATGATCCATTACAGTATCGAACTGCAACCCGGTTCCAATTGTAGAAATCTATTGTACAATTTTCAAATTTATGAATAACTAAGGAATCCCTGTTTTCAAATGGCAATGCAGAGGCAATTCTTTTGAAGGAGAAAGGAAAATACATTTATAATGAACTATAAGGACTGCATATTGTGGCCTTCTAAAGATGCAGATGATTCACTTTCATAATAGAGTCTAATTTCTACTCTTGACTGCTAAGAAAACTCATGTTGTAATCACAGATCACTCTAGATTGTGACCAGAAAAAACCTGGATTTAGTGATTGATTGTCAGTTAAGATGCCTGAAAATACCAGCTTCTCTCCCATGTACAGAGATGAGCCTAAGTGAGAGTATGCACTCCTTAAGCATGAAGTTATGTTATTACACCATCCTCCACCCTGCATACAATTTTGAAATAAATAAGACTTCAATAACGGGCAGGCTAAATACCTTCAATACATTTCTCAATTTCTCGTATATTCAAACTGATTACAGGAGGTTAAATCTAGATGAAGTGCAGGATCCTTTCTCCTAAAATATTCCAATTATATGAATCATCACACAACTTAAGACATTAATCTATTACTCTCTTCACTCGCCTGACAACAGCTCCCAAAAAACAACAAGAAGTCAATATCAAAGAGCATGGATATTGAAATAATGAAAACCATAATGGACAGTGAATATAACAAGTTTATGAATAAATGGCTTGTCTCCATGTTAATCATCCAGCTATTTGCTCTTGATCCCAATCCCTGGTGTAGATTGTAAGCCAACGGGCTTCCATCCAAACAAACTGCACTAAACCATGAACTTGAGTAAGTTACACATAACCAGCATGATTTGAAATTCTCTATATAGATGGATAGATTTGGTATCACTTCGCGACACAAGGATAAGAAATGTTAGACTGAAAGTAAGGATAACCATAGCTAAAACAAGGGTCTTTTTGCTTTAACAATTTAGAAAAATGTCAATCCAAACCCACGAAATAGTGAGTCTGACAATTTAAGATATCAAACCAAAAAACAACCTCAAATGTAACTCCATCTTTGCGTTTAAATACAAATCAAAGAATCTAATCATTTATAAAATGTCAATACATCCATGATGGAAAAATGTGATCCCTACCATGGCAGTTACATGGCCTGCTGCCCCATGTACATAGGGGACGTTGTGCCCAAGGATCTGAACGTGGTACTAGCCACAATTTGATTTTCCTCTGCTAAATAAATAAAGCATTGGCAGTGCACCCCTGGAAGGAGCACGGTGCAATCATCTGGGATTTCGGCAAGTGTAAACCTCCTATCCTACTATGTGTGCACCCTTGGAAGGAGCATGGTGCATGCAGGTTGGCTTCAGGCAGGTGTAAACTCATTTGGAGGGCAAGTTATAGTTCGTGGAGCAAGCAACAGAGGATAGACTGACATGTCAATTACTTCCATGTCAAGCAATAAGAATTATGTGGAGGTAAGGTTATTTAAGGGTAAGTTATTGATTTTTTTTTGTTTTTTTTTTCTTAATTTTTTTAAAGCCCGACAATGATAAAAATGGTAAATTCAAGACCTTCTATCCAATCAAATGTAAATACAATTTTTCAAAAAAATAGTTTTAAATACAAATTTTGATGGAACTTTTACTTTAACTTTATAAAAGTTGAAATATTGATACTAACTAATAGGTAAAGGTGGAACATATAGTCTTTCCTATGGCAGGGATTCGTAATTCACCCAAATTCTATTCTAATGAGTAACATGATGAACTTATAATGAAAATATTGTTGTAACTTTCTATTTACCTTAATACCATATTTGAAATGAGAAAAAGTAATATTATTGGAGCTTACTATTTATCATAATAACATGTTTTTACCTTAATACCATATATTTGAAATAAGAAAAAGTAATATTATTGGAGCTTACTATTTATCATAATAACATGTAAACATGTTTGAAAGGAAAAACACTTCATTATAATAAAAAAAACTAACACTGCGTATTTTAATAATAAAAATTAGATAATTATAAATGAAACCAATTTATTAAAAATTAAAATGATAATGATAATAATAATCGTATTGTGTTTGCTAATTACTTAATTTAAAGACATATTTTGGAGAGTTCACATTTTTACAATAAAAAATATACTTATTTATTACAAACCTACTTAGAACAATTTTGACCTAAACTACGGTTCATATATTTAATTTCCTAATTTAATTATGTACAAACTTATTCAGTTAGTTAGTTTGATTGGTAATAGCACTAGGTCTAAATAAGGTTTTGGAATCCATCAATAAATTCCAAAGGGAAAAGCAGTTTCCTGCAGGTATTGTTTCGGAATAAAAACTTACAACTCCTCCATATCTTACAGAGAATTATAATTTGATACAAAAGTGCCAAACATACAACAAAAGTGCCAAACATGCAACTGTGATTTGATACCCATCTTTTTAAGAATTACCATAGATCAAAGATGAACAAACATATATGACTGAGATTTGATAACGTGGTGATTTAATACACATCTTCATAAAAAATAATCTAGATCAAAATAATTATTGTATATAAACCGTCCATTTCTTTGAATTTATCATAGCCTCTGAAGTTGACCTTTGCTCTTCCATCCATTCAGCAATTTCAGGAGAGATGGTGAAACTTTGAAAAAACAAAAATAGTTCATATTCATCTCTAGTGCCAAACAAACAATTGTGATTTTATATTGTCTTCATAAAAATTATAATAGAACAAAGTTCAACAAATATACAATTGTGGTTTGATACCTATCTTCATAATAATCGTGATTGAGCAAAATAAATAACAATTAAAGTAATCGAGTGATTGTAATGGACAATTTTATTGCTCTAATTTCAGACCTCATAAATGCCAATTAAAGTGATCAAGTGATTTTTTTTTAACAAAAACGGTTATAATTTGATTATATAAACAATAGGGGTTACATAGCAAAAAACAGAGTAGATTTCTCCCAAGCATGGAAGAAAATCGTCACTCCCAATTCATCCAGTTCAGGTTGATAACAATCATTATACCTTCCTGTCCTATGAAAACTGTAATATCTTATGAACTTCCCTAGTAAAAAAAAACAGGAGAAATACATTGTGCAGGTGTTTCCTTATCCGTAACTTAAGACTTAAACCTTCCAGGTTTTTCAAAAAGAAGAAACTTCCTAAACTATTAGTTACAGAGTTTTTAAACATCATTTAGGAAAGATGAAATACCAAAAAACAACAAAAAAAAGCCTTAGAAGGCCAACCCGTGACCTGAGCCAGTAATAAACTATTTGGTGCTGACATGCATGGCAGCACTAGCAGGTTCCTCTGCACTTTTCTTTTCTGCACTGAGATCCACCAGGTCTCCTACACTTTCCATATACTTCTGAAGCTTCACCATCTTCCTATTGATTTCTTCCGGCTCACTGCCAATGGCTTCATAGTTTCGAACCCTGCATAAGAAAACCATACCCAAGGAGTCCTCCAAGTGCTCAATTTTCTCAGCCTGTATAGACTTTTGAGCTATTACCTGAAAATGGTTTGTGTATACCAAGTTATAGAGGCGGAGAAGGACATTTTTACACTCCAAGTTCTCTAAGCGAATCATCTTAACCTGCATTTCTAATTCCTGCAGTCGATCTAGAATTTATTCGTTAGTCTCAGGGTTGCTGCACTTTCTTTCCTTACCCTAAATATTCCCAACCCTGCCATGTTTACAACTTCTCGATCTTCCCTGGTGAGGTCCAAGGTTCTCCAAATCCATAGGGGTTCTGCGCGAGTCTTTGGACTGCAAGCTCCAACAGCCACCACCAGAGGGACCTCTCCCCACCAGACCATATCTCTCACACTTTTCAGGAGATTCCCACCCACCATGAAGGAGACCAAAGTAAAAATATCCATCACCTCAAGCTTTAGAGCAGCCACGACAATCCATATCCCATAGTGCACAAAGATAGAGCAAAAATGCAGGTACAAAGCGGGGACCGACAACAGAATGAGGGCATAGGGCAATTCTCCCCCAAAGATATCTCTCGCTCACTTTCCCATACACCAGCTAAATGTCCTTCGGAGTCAGAGTCATTAATTCCCGTGTGTAAATGGGAGGATCGAGATGCAGAGGTGCCGCCAAATCTCCAAGGGAGATTTCCCAATTGTTTGAAAAATTAAGTCTTCCAAGCATATAGTTAAATTTTTTGAAAATCCCATGTGAGGGGATTAAGGTCCTAGTGCAAATGTTACACCATAGACTAGGGAACTTAAGCAATGTCCAAGTTCTCACTATTGAAACGAATATAGCCATAGGGAAGACCTACTCCGGTCTTTTCCAAATGGTCAGTTTGGCCATTATGAATTCACAAGATGTGCAGGAAGTCTAGGTGATGAAATTCCTTGCTGATGCAGAGCAGAAGATGATGCATTTTTTAGGATGGCCTTTTCCTTTTTCCCACAACGTTTCTATCTTCTCAAATGATTATGAGAGAGTCCCTAAGATGGTTAGATTCTTTATGTCCAGAGAGGTGGTGATCTCTATCCCTTTAATGAGGCCGATCCATTCAGCACCATTGTTGGTCTTCTTTCCAATCCCCCATGTAAATTCATTTTGCATGTTCCCCTTGGAGTCTAGGATCACTCCCCCCACACTTTCCAACCATGGATTTCCTTTCGAGGCACCATCAAAGAGTAACATGCTGCATCCCAAATTCATCTTGCACTGCTGAAAGTCATCTGAGTTCATCCTCAACTACCAGGATAGAGAATTTTTGTTCATGGAAGGAGTTCTTCCAGGGGGTGAGAGTAGGAGAAAGTCTGCTAACCAAGTTATCTCTTCCACTGTCAAAGGCTCTTTATGAATGTTATTCAATCCTCGTGAAGAAAGGGCTTCATGCCATAGGGCTTTAGCAACCGAGGAAGCCTGCCGAGGGTTGGAGGACATACCTTCAAAAATTTCTTTATTTCTTGCATTCTAGACCTTCCAACTTATTAACCTAGGTAGAGCTTCCCATGCTCTAGCGAAATTTGGCTTCTTGTGGAAAGAACCCTGGTAATAATCCTTCCAACATTTGAAAAAATCGTTCCAAGCTGTTGGCATAACAAGATTGATGTTTAGAGGGATAATGGAATGGCTCCACACCTCAAGAGTGAAATTGCATTCAAGAAAAAGGTGTTCTGTCGATTCTTCTGCAGCTTTTCACAGAACACATCTCAATGGACCCTCAATCCCTCTTTTTCTCAAATTATCGACTGTTAATGTTTTCCTGTGGGCGAGGATCCAAAAAAAGACACTCACTTTAGGTAATCCATCCTTACACCATACCCTTTTCCATTTAGTATCCCGATTATCGCCAACCATGCTGAATAATACATGTAGATATCCCTCCTTCACCGAGTATGACCCCGAATTCCCCCATCCACGAATATCTTTTAGTGTTAAGCTAATGGGGAATTGATCCTACAGAAGAGAAATGAGAGCTTTGTATTCCGGCCGGAGATGAGGAGGAGTGTCAAGATCTTTCCATCCCTCCCGACAACCACTAACATTCCAGTTAGAGATATCAAACAATGAGTGAAAATTATGGTTTTCCATGTAGACCCAGAGGTCCCGTAATTCCTGTCGAAAGTTGGAAGTGGAGGACTTGCCGAGATGATCGTGCCAAATCTTAATACTTTTATTGTTTCCATCCGTCCAATGCAATTTCTCTCTGATAATGGAGACATCTTTCTTGCATAAATCCCAGATAGGAGACCCTTTCTTCTCAAGCTTGATGTTCTCAATGCATCTCTTTCTGGTCCCACTCATATATTTTTTCTGGAGCGCTTTCTTCCACCATGCATCTCTATCAATGATAATTTTCCACAAAATTTTGGCCCCGAGTGCTAGATTCATAATACTAAGATCCTTTATCCCTGCCCCGCCACAAGATTTCAAGCTACAAACAGTGCTCCAATTTATGAGATGAAATTTCTTGGTATTACTTGCTTTGCCTCCTTGCCAGAGGAAATGCTGGATCTCTTTATTAATTTCGTGGATGATGCACTTTGGTGCAAGGGATATTGAACAAACATATATTGGATAAGAAGACAGAACTGACATTATCAAAGTGAGTTTTTCCGCAGTGTTTAGCCATCTAAAGCCCCAGGAAGAAATTTTCTTTTTAGTTTTGTCGATAAGCCCCTGTCAATCTTCCTTTCTTTTCCTCCCTTTAAAAATGGGGATTCCAAGATAAGTGAAAGAGTTCCAGTTTGTGAGCCCTTCAAAGCCAAATATTCTTGAGATCCTTTCCATAGTAGTTGCCGGGAAATTCCAACCATACACTTTATACTTAAGCACACTGACTTTCCCATCCAAGGTGTTAAGAAACGTTGTAAGAGATTCTTTGAAGCGCTCAACTATAACAGAGGAGGCTCCCCCAAGGAAACTAGTATCATCTACAAATTGGGCGTTGTTTACCGCACGCACTCCTCTTGCAATTCTGAGGCCTTTAAGCTCTCCCACATCCTGAAGCTTCTGAAGCCTTCTACTTAATGAGTCAGCAACCAACAAATGTAGAAACGGGGAGAGCGGGAAGCCCTGTCGGATGCCACGCAAGGCTTGGAAGAAGTTGGTAGGCCTGCGATTGACTAAAGGGGAAATCCAGGGCCTACATATGTAGGCCTTGATCCACCTGATAAACCCTTAGGAAAAGCCAAACTTTGACATGATTTTAAACAAGAAAAAATGATTAACCTGATCGAAAGCATTTTCCATATCAAGTTTGATTGCCATACCTTGTTGCTTATGCTCCATGCTGGAATGAATGGCCTCTTGGACAATAATAATGTTGTCCAGAATTTGTCTTCCAGTGATAAATCCCCCTTGAGACTCAGATATTAAGCGGCCCATTCCTTTCTTCATTCTAGAGGCAAGAATTTTTGCAAGGATTTTATACGAAGTGTTGCAAAGCGGAATAGGCCTGAAGCGATCAATGGAGAGAGGGATTTTATCCTTGGGAATCAGGGCCAGGAAAGTGAGTTTGTAGCTCCTCCAAATTTGTCCTTGTTCCGGGTCCAATTCAACATTTTTCTAAGGTCATTTTTAATTACATCCCAAGCAGCTCTGTAAAAATTGATAGTGAACCCGTCCGGGCCTGGGGCTTTTTCTGCACTCAGCAACCAAACAACAGCTTTTATTTCAGATTCCACTATGGGATTTGAGAGATCTCAATTTTCTTCTTCATAAATAAGTGAGGGAATATCAGCTAACATATCCACCTGAGCCAATGGGTCCGCCTCATTTCTATCCAAGTAAAGCTCTTGAAAATGCTGAAAAATATGGGTTTTTATATCCTCCTGCTCGAGAATCTTTGATCCATTTTGATCCCGTAACTCTCTGATCATGTTGTGGCTAGGTATGACTTTAAATTGTTTATGGAAATAACTAGTATTGCTATCCCCCCTTTCAGCCAAAGCTTCCTTGACTTGATTCTCCAGACAGCTTCTTCCTTTCAGGCCACTTCCAAAATTTTATTGTTTAGTTCCTGTTTGTTCCTAATGAGGGCAAGGGTGATTTCCACCCATTCCATGTCCAATTGGAGGGCTGCTAGATTTGATTGTAACTTTTTCTTGGTGTGCCTTGGGCTTTTAAACTCCTATTTGGCCCAATTTTTGAGAGCATAATGAACATTCTGTAATTTTCTTTCCCAAACATAGCTCCCTAAGCCATACCAAGGGATTTCCCACATTGAGGAAATTATTGCCATAGCTTTCTCTTCATGAAGCCAGGAGGGATTGAATTGAAACGGTATGGTGTCGAGGTTGGCAGGTTGAGAAAGAGTAAGGGAGATTGGCTTATGGTCAGAGGCAGCAGAAGGGATTAGGTAAGAGCTAGGAATAAGATTTTTCGGCAAAAAAAAGATCTTAAAAGAAACCGATCAAGCCTAGCAGCAATGTTCCCAGCACCCAGACGTCGATTGCTCTAGGTGAAAGTGCCATTTTTATGAGGGGGATCGAGCAGGTCAAAAGAAACATCCAAATCCTCCAAACTTTCCCCAAAAGGGTCCCTCACCCTGGAACCTCCACGTTTTTCAGAATGTGATTTAGCGGTGTTAAAGTCTCCGGCAAAGATAATTTCTTGGTCTTTGACTGTTTCTTTAAGTGCATAAAGGCTGCTCCAGAATGCTTGCTTATCCTTATAATGTGTAGGTCCATAAATATTGCAGACAAAGAAGCTAAACTTATCTTCCTTGTTGATGAGATTGTTTAGAGCCCAATGATGGCATTCATGCACTAATTTAAAAGAATACTTACTTGAAAAAATGGATGCGATACCTCCAGAAGCACCTCTGGAACTGACGGCATTTCCCTGGCAGTCTGCCCAGAGGAGATGTGTGAGTGCCAGGATCTCCACATCGCTCATCTTCATCTCTTGAATCAATAGGATGTCTGGTTTTTCGGAGTACACCATTTCCTTGAGAGCCTTTATTTTATTGGGTCCACCAAGACCCCTACAGTTCCAAGAGACAAGCTTCATTACTTCTTCCTCGACTAATGACCTGCTCGGGTCCTTCCCTCTGGCTTGCCTTTGTTATTCTGGAGCAGCTTCATTTCTTCTAAGCTTCTTTGTATTCCTAAGTCAAGTTCTCTTTCTACTTCTTGCTCAGGGTGATAACGCAGAGATTTTCTGCCTCTGGTGTTTTGATTTGGCCCTGGATTGTAGTTCTCTTAAGAGCCTTTAGATGAGGATTCAGGGGTGACTGAGAAAGGGACCACTTTCCCCTGCTTTACCTATTGATGTATATGTAACTTCGGAATGTATTTCACCCATGTATTTCATCTATGTATATTGTACTCCTATAGAGATGTTATTATTCCTCTATACGGAAGTGTTTGTATTCCTATATAGATGTTATTATTCCTCTATACGGAAGTGTCGTCATTTATATTGTAAGTGTCTTAACTTATAATTGATGGGTTATTAGACCACCTTGTTGGGGTCGGCCCTGTATAAGTCATGTGTGTCAAAGGGTTATTAGACCACCCTATTGGGGTCGGCCCAGTCAACATTATGTTATGTGGTTAAGTTAAGGCCGACCTAGTAAAGGTTATTAGGAAAATCAAGTCAAGTATAAATAGAGTGCGGGAGGCACTCTATTTGATCATTGTATTCTCACACACACTCTTTCGAGAGTGGCGCACTTGTGGAGGAGGAGATGTCTATCTCTTATGCTTGGGTTGTATCATTGCTCTATCTATCTCTGAGGATGTTATTGGGGTTTTTCACCTTTATGGTTTTCCCCAAGTAAACTCTGTGTATCTTGTGTGCTTGCATTATTGTGTCCATGATTGATATGATGTAGATATGCTGTACATGTTTTACTCTCAGTTAAGATCCTAGATCAAATTGAAGTAAATTCTAAAAAATTAACATTACCATGTCTACCTAGGAGCTCCCAGGGGGAGGGGAGCCATCCCTAGCATGGGGATCTCTAACTGGATCCATATCCGGAGAAATTATGTTGTTGTTCAAGATGGTATTGTGAGTGTTGTCCGAGGTGGGCTGCTCAGGTTCTGCAATTTCGCCTTCCTCCACAATAAGAGCTTCCAATTGATTGTTAGCAGGGACGATTGTTTCAGTGATCTCAGTCATGACAGTCTCTTTTCCTTTTTCCATCTGACTTCTGTTTGAGTCCTGATTCGAGGCAATAGTTCTTTTTCCTTTCTTAACCTTTTTCCATTCCTCTTCTTGGGTTTTATCAGTGGCTTCCTTAGCAATTTTTGGGAAGTTTTTATCAAAGTGCCCATATTCACGACATTTCTACATTTAAAGGGCAGCTGTTCATAGTCTACCTTCTGTGCATATTCCCATCCATCCATATAGAGCTTAACCACCTCCGAAAGTCCCTTCTCCAGATCCACCTCAACGCAGATTCGGGCACAAGGGAAGAGCGGCCCCTTCGGTTCCGCCTTGTCAATAAATTTCCCAAAATAATTTCCTATTGCTTGTAGTGTTTCATAATTCCAATAGTGCAAGGGAAAATGAGGAAAATGGACCCAAACTAGAACAACAGATGGCACATCTTTTTAAGGATCAAAGGACAGGCTCTAGCGATTAAGGTAGAGCCCCAAGGGCCCATAAAGTACGACCCACTTCTGAAAATGAGATCTCGATCTTCCTTAGCTTCGAAAAGAAAGGTAAAGTAGCCCTTACCATAGAAACAATGTTGAATCCCACCCTTAATCAAGGGCATCCAATTTTTTTTTAACCAAAAGTCCATGGTCTTTGGAGATAGCCAAACACTAGTGAATTGTCCAATCAACCCATGCTCAATGAGAGCAATGGATTTCATTCTAGAAGCAGCCGACATGATCTGAATTTTTGGAGCCTCAGAGAGTTTAAAAAACCCATCGCTGGAAGCAGGGGCCGAGGGAAGAGGGGATGCAGCAACCAGGGCCCAAAAATCTTTATCAAGCAACTGGTGAGCAACAGGATTGGACTCCGGTGGGGGATCCATCCCGGGCTACAAACAACGAGCAGGAGGCCCAGGCAAAACATGCATGAGGGGAGGTGGCAGAACTAGGGTTTCGAACTAGCTAACGGTGATGTTGGAAATCACTTACTAGTAGCACAAAAATCAAAATGAACTATGCTATGTATTTCTTAGCAGAGGTGAGCTGCAAATTGTTTTTAGTCCTAAATATGCAGAAAAAACAAAATGCCTCATTGCCCAGACATTTTAAAGTGATCGAGTGATTGTAACAAACAATTTCTTGCTTTAATTTTAGACGTCACTCATCGTACCTTACAAGTATTCTCATTTTTCATGCTAGTATGATGCTAGTTTATCAAAATACCACTAGCATCTAATATAGTATCTCAGTAACAAAAAACAGAAACTAGTATCTGCATAGTAGCAACATGGGTATACAAAGTTAGTTTTTCCTACCAGAAAGACAGCTAGCAACCAATATAATGATAGCAAAAACTAGATATTC
Source organism: Larix kaempferi (assembly GCA_027924585.1). Taxonomy (NCBI): domain Eukaryota; kingdom Viridiplantae; phylum Streptophyta; class Pinopsida; order Pinales; family Pinaceae; genus Larix; species Larix kaempferi. The sequence goes on along the minus strand of BSBM01000924.1, from coordinate 17,442,378 downwards.
GTGCATGAAGCCATATTTTGAGAATTTTCAGGATATCAAACAAACAAAATTATATGATAGCATTCTTTCCCAAATTGCTCGATTTACATGCAAAGAAATCACATTTTTACAATAAAAATACAAACGGAATACTTTTCAAATAGAATGCATTTCATGTCTTCTGGAAAAATGGTTTAAATATGTAAAACCTTATTTATTGTAATTGCACAGAAAACAAAAGCCAAACATTATGTTGCATGCATCTAATGTTATTACCATGGATCAAATTCCATTATTTTGGTAAGTATGCCAGCTCTTACATAGGGTCTCCCTAAAAGGTGAGTGCCCAACAAGCAAAGTAAAATATTTGTCAATCGGTTATCTTGCTTGTATAGCTTTCTCCCCCTTTTACAGTGGAAATTGAATTTAATTGTAGGGAATTCACAACTAGCTTTTACTGTTCAGTTATCTTCATGTGAATAAAGCCCAAAAGCAAGAACTATAATTTTCGTTGTCTTCTTCTCACGAAAATTAAGACATCATTTCTTCATATTTTCCATCATCAAATAGCTTTGATTGGCATTAGAAGGAAAAAAATATATACAGCTCGAAATAGTCGAAGCTAATAATTTTTTGGGATTTTTTTATAGGTCTTCTTGTAACAGGATCAAAACAACAGACCATGAACCCCAATTACTAGCAACATTCCATGATCAGCAGAATCGGATAACATGTCCAGGCTCTTCTGATTCTTGGTAGTTGAGATTCAAGCCAGAAGTTAGCATAGAGCATACCAAGACAAAATATTTCTTCATACTTACTAACCATCAATACACCTTCCACACTGATGACAATGACCATTACAAACATGCAACCTGTACACTCTTAACTATGTGATCTTTTTGTTTTGGAAACATTTCATGGTTCAGTCATAAATAAGCCTTCCATTCCTGCAAAAGATTTCATTATCGAGTGTACTTTCATCATCATATGAAACTAAATAATTGAAACCATTAGGATAAAAGGTATTTTAGCTTCTCAAGGTGCTCTCTTTTTACCTGAAAAAAGCAGCAATTACAATGTCATACTGTGCACAAACCTATTTTTATAATACCCTCTGCAGTTAACCTTGTGCATCCTGGCAAACATAACTGCAAAACTCATGAATGAAATGCACCATATAAATTTAGGATACTGAGATACCAATAGAAAATAAAAGTTGCACACAAACAACTGAATCAAAGAGCTTTACCTTTTTTCCCACAAAAAAAACTGTATCTGTATCTCATTTCAAGTAGAAACAGTTAGGGATCCATTAAGTAATGTCTTTCAAGAGGAACCACATCGCTTAGAGACTTAAACATGTACAAAAAACCTTCAAGATCTTGATAAAGTTTGGGCATTTACCAATTACGGAAAATTAAATATAATAGAAAATATGTCTGCATTGAATTAAATGTTCTTATTTGAAAGAATTAAGAATATTGCCACGAAAAATAAAAACATAAAATAATTTTTGGTAAGAAAGTGCAAAGCCACGTCCAAAACCTATGAATACAGTATTCAATCTACACAACAAACAATAATATTCCAATCCCTAGATTTGACATAGCATTTATGTGCATATCTTGCTAATATTTTATGTGACACTAACATTGTATTCCCTCATTTAAAAAATGCTAGAGTTGAATCTACAGCCAACCCAAAGGTAAAACAATCGCCTCTTGGTTTTGGTTTAAAACACATCACAACCAAAATTTTTTGTTGAACCTGCAACTCCACAAAACGTGCTCAATTGTCTCTGTTTTCTGGAAGATTACACAATTGGCATCTATATTATTGCAAGACAAATAGCCAAGGAATCCAACATTTATATTGCGAGAATATTATTGCGAGACAAATAGCTAAGGACTCCAACATTTATAACTCATAGACGAGATGTCCAACTGGCCTCGCTAGGATTTATTGCTACTTGCTGGATGGCTGGATTTTAGGCGAGATGAACCCACCCGTTAGGCTAGGCTATAATGTTAGACTGGCACCCATCACACCCGCTGTTACCAACAAGGAATGCACAGTTAGTCTTTAAGCCATAGTTAACCCTCATCCCAAGCATTTAACCCATCGAGACATGATACAATCCTTCCATTTTCGAGGTTCTCTTCCTTCTTGCATAGTTTCACATGCGCCTTTTTTAAATTACTCGATGGCATAAGATCCGTGGTAGCCCCTTGATATCTGCATAGACAAATCAAGAGCGTAAGATAAAAAATTTGCAACAAATTTAGTTTACAGGTTGAAGAGGACCAAATGTTCAAGTAAAAACAAACTGGAAGAATCAGCTTAAAATGTAGTTTTTCTATGGGTTTCAAAGCATAGGCTTCTACCCTTCATAACCTCTCCCTCTGGGCTTGTATTGGCTGGACAGGTATTTTACACAACAATAACTGGCTAGTGGCATCCAAAAACATACAACACAAATCTGAAGGGCATCCCACACATCCTCATCACATTTTATCTTAACGCAACACCAGTTTAACTATCATTCCTAGAAGCGTGTGTAGAACAATTGGCAAGGCATGCAAGTCGTGGCTCGTTGAAAGTCATGACAGGTGCAACACATGCGCGCAGGAGGTAAAGTCGTGGCAGGTGGAGCACAAGCAAGCACAGGAGGGGTCAGCCTATCCACTATAAACAAAATATTTAGATGTTAACATTTGCAAGTTCAAAGTCCTTCTATTTTCATTTTATTTTCATTTTTACTTAATCCTTGCCAATGATGAAAATTGTCTTTTCAAGCACTTTCCACCAATTAGACTTACACACTTATTAAAATATTTTATTAAATAAATACAAATAAATACGTAAATTATTTCAACATTGGATAAACTGTAGGAACGTTTTAGAAATAGTTTTTTGCAAATTCAATTAATACTAAAAAGTGGAACATATAGTCTCTGCCTACGACAGGGACTAAAAACCCAATTTATCAAAGTGTAGAAACATTGCCACTTTGTAACTCTTATTTTTTAATACAAAGAAGAGAACGTATAAAATTCTTCTTAGCAAATCCAATAAAGATGAATCTCTAAATATTAAAATAATAGAAATATAAAAACTATATATTTCAAAATACAAGGTATAAAATATATATTTATTTTTCTCATATTTGTGATTTATAAAGTATGGGTGAGTGCAAGCTATCATGGTCAGTTTTGATATGTGAGATGCAATACAAAAACTGAAAATTAGACATACATCAACTTAAAAGGATAATTTGAGATACCTACACAATGAATCTCGCTTTCAATAAAAGTGATGAAATTTAGGAAATTGACTCACCTTTCCGAATATATAAATTTTATTTATTGAAAATTTTAATAACTAGCTCAAATTATTTTTATTTTTCCTAACATTGGCATTTTTTTTTTTGGGCAAATTATAAGGTATATCTCCATGTTGGTGCACCCTTTGAGTGCCTAAATGATGAAATCAATATAAAAAATTTGGCAAACATGTAGATGACAAATAATACTAGTGCAGCGCTATTCCTCCCCCCCCCAAAAAAAGTACTTTTTAACTATTTTTTAACTATCCAAGTGAGCAAACCTCGAAATTAGTACACCAAGTGTTGGTGCATCTTTTGAAGGTATTAATGTAATGTTGATGGATTGGATTTTTTATAGCATGTAGAGGTACGTGTCTAGTAGTGAAGCATATAATATTTTAATGAAATGGTTGAGAAATAAAAAAATTTACAGAGCATAAACTCTAACGATGTATTTTTTTATTTAATGAGTTACATCAAAAGAAAAAAAATTATTTAAAAAAAAAAACAAATTTGTAATCTGCATAAAGAGATCCATGTATGTCTACAATTTCATGGAGTAAATAACACTCCTAGAACATGTTCTGATGAGTCTAATGGGCCAAACCACACTCAAATCCACATCCTAAGTCAACCATGAATCAAAACCCTATTTTTTGGGGGGCTTCTAGATTTGAGGGTACATTCCATGACTTTGGGGATTTGATCCACTAATTGAGTTATAATTTGACCCATACCACTAATTAATGCCCCAGTTAAGTAAATAGTGTCCCATTTGAGTGATTTTAAGAACGTGCATGGTATTATTCAGTTAATTGAGCAATCACTGAGTTTCTTAATCAATTAACTCAGTCTATGAGTGCATGCATGGCTAATTAGGGTTATCTTCTTTAAATTAACCCTATATATCCCTCTCTTCATGGCATGGAAAATTTGAATTTCCCTCCAACCTAATTCTAATTGTCTCTCTATATAATGTAATTATCTCCTCTCATTCAGTTAATGAACTTGATTACTCTTTTCTCTTCTATTATGAGTTTCTTATGTAATAATCAATGTTATCTATTTATTACATTATTATTTGATGGCTAATTTGTTTCTCATTACATATCTAGTTAGTTTATGTACCTAGATCTATACATGCACGAATTTTATATGATATTAAAGCATACGGATACTAAACTAGTTAGTGTTCAATGATTTTTTGTGAGTTATCTAGCTTGCCGATTGAGATGGGATTTTGTAGCCATAAAGAAGGCTTTTATTTTCCCATAAAGAACCTAGTGACACAACTTAGAGCCCATGATTGTTGTTGTCTTCCTACTCTAACCGAAAGCTAGGAAATCCCTTAACGCTTATGATAGTTGCCATCGGCGGCTGGTTTCCAACAGCAACGTTGAATGTGCGATGCACATGATGATGAACATATTGTCTTGTACACATTCTGGATAAAGTTGTTAATCAAATATAGTTTAAAATGTATGTGTACCATGACAGTTGGGTAAAGGGATAAAGTTGTTTATTAAACGTGCTTTAGAGGGTATATATGTTTATATACCCCTGATCGTTGGGTAGGCAAAGATTTGTTTATCGAATATGTTTTCGGTAAGGTTAGAATGGTTTGCTAAATGTGTTTCGAAGTTTAGTTTGTAACTTTAGAGAGTGGTTTATGATGAATTCACGCTAATATTTAATGAATAACAACTAAACTAAATGATTTTTTTTCTTTTAAGTTTTTTCTTTTTATTTTAAGTTCATATTAAACTAAATAACAATTATTTCCATTTGCAACAGTCGATGGTTAATATAAGGAAAGCCTATGTGTTCATGTAATGGGTTCCCTCGGTATGGCCCTCTAGAATGCGCTGGATTTCTCTTGCATATAGTTTGTTGTGGGAGGGGAATTCTCTGCCTCTTAGCCTAGGCATGCACCATTGCTAGGACTAACGAGAAGGTAAATATCAGCAGGTCAAACATAGTTTTCTCTTAAGAATTCCTGTAGAAAATATACTTTTTAGACCAGTAACAAGGTGTAGCAAAATAAGGTTTTATTGTTTTCATTGACTAAACGCGTTGCATTATAGTTTTCCTAAATAAACTCGTTAATTTTATAAAAAGTTCGGTGGCAGATTATGTTAAGTCATGTCCACAATGTCATCTTTCTAACTTCTCCATAGAAATAAAGCATGATACAATTATCGAACATATGTTTTTGATCCTTCACACTTTGTGGATATAAAAAATTGCACAATGAAACTTTTGGTTTAGAAAATTAATACTAATTACGTTGATCGGATTTTGTTATATAATTTTTTAGGCAATTTGATAAGGTGTTTTGATAAATTTGTATAAGAAAATTATTGCCAACGAAGATAAAACATAAAATTTAAAATGAGTGAAACATATAAGATTTATTCAAAAGCTCAAATCTGAGAAAACTATCATATATGAGAGTTTCTCCACTAACTATCTTATTGTATAATATTTTAGGTTTGCAATACAACATTTTCACATTCAAAACTCAAAACTCTAAATTCTAATGCACTAATAAGAATATTAATTAGATTACCATGGATAGAAAACAACTCAAAAACAAATTCAAATTCAAAAAATTTATTATCCTCTCTTTACTACGCTCACTTTACTTTCATGTGCATTTGCAAATTAATCCAAGGGTAAATACTTTTTCACATGTGAACATTTACGAACCCATAAACTTATACCTTCATGAGGGATATCTTAGGACACTATCCTAAATTTATGTGGGGGTAATATTGCAACTTTCACTTTTCACGTCGCGATAAGATTTAACTCAAACACAAAAAATTTTGCATTATTTATAAAGAAAACATTTAAACATTCATACTCCACAAAAATATTTTAGCAAGCAAAATAACTTTGATTGGTTTTACATAGAGCTTTTGCTCCCAAGCTTCAACAAACTTCTCTTTCACCAATTTGAGCTCCTAGATTTTCACTTACTTCATCTTTCGCCTTCGTCCTCTTCTTGTTCGTCGTGCATTACAAAATGACTTTGTTTTAATTAAAAAATCAGGAAATTGTCTTCCCTTGGAAGCTAGCGAGTAACATTAAATTATGAGTGACATCTACCTAAAAACTTGACTTCTGAACTACTATGGAGCTGCTTAAATATGTTGAGGCGTGAACTCCATATCCTCACATACCGATTGTCATTACAGCCTGATAGATTGACTGACTAAATACTGACAGAGATGGCGCGCACTAGATACACAATCAACTCATAATTAATATTTCCAACACTCCCCCTTGATTATGAGGAGTTGGAATTACAAAATTACATCAAGTTGGAATTGACTAAAAACTATCAGTCACTTGCAGAATTAACAACTCCTAAACAAATATGCATATGGGTCAGTGCAAGCTAATGAGGGTCACTTTTGGCGCGTTAGATGCAATAGAAAACTGAAAAAGCAGGCATCCCTCAACTTACTTGGATTTTTTGAGCTACTTACACAAAATATCTTGCATTGAGTAAAAAAGATGAAATGTAGGAAATTGAATCAAGTTTCTGAATATATAACTTTTATGTATTTAAAATTTGCATAGCTATGTCAAGTTTCATTTTTCCTAACAGACACTTTTTATTTTTTAGGCAAATGATAAGGTATATGTTTTTGTGGGTTGAGCCTTTGAGGGCCTAAATGATGGAATCAAGCTACAAAAACCAGAATGCATGTAGAGAACACATAGCACTTGTGTGCCATAATTTTTCAAAAATTAAATTAGTAATTTTATAATTTTTTTATAATTGTCTAAGTGATCAAACCTCGAAAATAGTACCTCTTTTGTGGGTAGAGCCGTTGAAGGTCTTAATGCAAAAATCTTGAAATGGGTTTTTCATAGAACGTGGAGGTTAGTGTCCTCTTGTGCACCGTACAATTTTTTTTTTAAATGATCGAGAATTGAAAAAGTTATGGAAGAAACACTAACAGTGTGTTTCATGAGTTAAGGAAGTAGGACAAAAAAGAAATTGAAAAAAAATAGTAAAAATTAATATTTCAAAATAAAAGTTACATATTTGGAATCTGCAGAAAAAATGCTATTTGTGTCTAAGAGTTTGTCAAAAATGACTGTGTGTAGCATATTGTAACGAGTGGCTAAGCAGAGGCTTCTCCAGAAACCGGAAGAAATGCCCAATTAGCTTTGGTTTTTCATTAACATAGCACAGGTTTGGAATTACCGAAGCAAACTCCAAAGCATACACATAGGATTATTATTGACATGCGAGCAAGTGACTCGGCTTGGTTTAGGCTCTACAAAACATGAGCGCGTTCTGTTTAAATTCAAAAATACTGTCACGCTTTTAGATGTACATAACGCGCTTGCGTTATATAACTACATAATGCGTACGCGTTATATAACTACATAATGCGTACTCGTTATATAGTTCTAAAACGCGCTCGCGTTATGTAATCCATAAAATACATGTTTAATACTTGAGAAAGAGGGGGTGTGGAAGACTCAAGGGAATTTTTGTTTAATATTTGAGAAGGGGTGGAGAAGGGTCAAGGGAATCTATGGTTAATATTTAATAGGGGTGGGAAAGGGTCAAGGGCTTAGAAGGATGTTGGAAGCTTGAGTGGGGAGAGATGAAGGGAATGAGAACATGATGGGCTATAGAAGGTGAAGGGAAGTGGAGCTTGAGAGCACTATTAGGAGTAGAATAGGTTCTAAAGAGGTATAGGGTTAGAAGTTGAAAGTGAGACTTGAGTGACAAGGGGGAATGGATGGAGACAAGGGGGATGTGAGAGAGAAATAAAGAATACAAGGGGGGGGAGGGAAATAGAGCGAGGGAGGGAGAGGGACAATGAGGAGGAATGGATTTAGAGGGAGTGAGAGATAGATGGGGATAGAACGAAATAAAGAGATAGGAAGGGAGGGACAGAAAGTGTTGGTGGGAGACATGCAAGGAGTGGTGGCGAGAGAGAGAGAGAGAGAGAGAGAGAGAGAGAGAATATGAGAGGAGGGGGAAGGGACATAAAGTGTGTGAAAGAGAGGGAGTGATGGAGAGATTGGGATATGTTGAGGCAAAAATAACATGAGGGAGGGATAGAAGGTGAGAGAGAGATAGGAGATGAGGGATGGAGGGAGAGAGGGTAGAGTGAAGGATGGAGGGAGAAAGGTGGAGATAGATATGGATGGAGGGGGGATGGGTTTGTGAATGGAAAGGGACATAATGTGTGTGTGTGTCTCTGTGTTTGAGAGAGAGAGAGAGAGAGAGAGAGAGAGATTGATGGTTAGGGAGAGAGAGACTAGAGGGAGTTTTGAGCGACAAAGAAAGTGGGAGGTTGTGTGTGTGTGTGTGTGATAGGGAAGAAGGAATCAGTGGGGTGGTAGGGATGAAGATGGTGTAAGGGAGAGAAGCAACATAGAGGGAGGGGGTAAAGGGAGTGAGGGACATAACTAGGGATAGATCTAGAGAAAGAGATAGGGAGGGAGGGATACAAGGTGAGATAGAGAGGGCAGGGGGGAGGGATAAAGGCACATAGGGTTTTTGATTAAGGGCGAACGAAGGGAGAGAGTTCTATAGGGACTTGGATATTTGTGAATATATACATAAGGTGGATACCCTCCTCCTCATCATATTCATCACCATCACCATCTTCACCATCATCACCATCATCATCATCATCAACATATTCATCATCATTGTCATCTCTAGGTTCCTCATCAACATCTCCATCATCATCATCTTCTTCATCCTTATCATCTTCATTATCATCTTCATCACCATCACCATAATCATGAACATCTTCATCACCATAAACATCTTCATCATCATTGTCTCGTCCCCCTTCCTCATCAACATCTCCATCATCATCATCTTCATCATCATCATCATCATCATCTTCATCACCGGCACCATCATCATCAACATCTTCATCATCATCACCATCATCATCATCATCAACATATTCGTCATCATTTTCATCTCTAGGTTCTCCATCAACATCTCCATCATCATCATATTCTTCATCATCATCATCTTCATGACCATCATCATCATCATCAACATCTTCATCATCATCACCATCATCATCATCATCATCATCATATTCATCATCAAATCAACATCTCCATCATCAGCATCATCATATCCTAAACATCATCATGATCATCATCTAAACATCACCATCACCATCATTGCCAACATCTTCATCATCATCACCATTTGCATCATCATCAAAATCTTCATCGTCATCACCATCACCATCTTCGTCATCATTGTCATCTCTAGGTTCCCCATCAACACAACATCTCCATCATCATCATCATCTTCTTCATCATCATCATCTTCATCACCATCATCAACATCTTCATCATCATCACCATCATCTTCATCATCTTCCTCATCAGATCAACATCTCTATCATGTCACCATCATCTTCATCATCATCATCATCATCATCATCATCATCTGAACATCACCATCACCATCATCATCAACATCTTCATCATCATTACTAGCACCATCATCATCAAAATCTTCATCATCATTACTAGCACCATCATCATCAACATCTTCATCATCATTACTAGCACCATCATCATCAACATCTTCATCATCATTACTAGCACCATCATCATCAACATCTTCATCGTCATCACCATCATCATTGGCATCTGTAGGTTCCTCATCAACATCTCCATCATCATCATCTTCATCACCATCACCATCATCATCATTGGCATCTGTAGGTTCCTTATCAACATATCCATCATCATTATCTTCCCCATCATCATCACCATCATCACCATCACCATCATCGTCAACATCTTCATCATCATCACCATCAGCATCATCATCAAAATATTCATCATCATCACCATCACCATCACCATCTTCATCATCATTTTCATCTCTAGGTTCCCCATCAACACAACATCTCCATTATCATCATCTTCTTCATCATCATCATCTTCATCACCACCATCATCATCATCAACATCTTCATCATCATCACCATCATCTTCATCATCTTCCTCATCAGATCAACATCTCCATCATGTCACCATCATCTTCATCATCATCATCATCATCATCATCATCATCATCCGAACATCACCATCACCATCACCATCATCATCAACATTTTCATCATCATTACTAGCACCATCATCATCGACATATTCATCGTCATCACCATCATCATTGGCATCTGTAGGTTCCTCATCAAAATCTCCATCATCATCATCTTCATCACCATCATCATCATCATCATTGGCATCTATAGGTTCCTCATGAACATATCCATCATCTTCATCTTCTCCATCATCATCACCATCATGATCTTCTGAACATCATCATGATCATCATCTAAACATCACCATCACCATCCTCATCAAAATCTTCATCATCATCACCATCAGCATCATTATCAAAATCTTCATCGTCATCACCATCACCATCACCATCACCATCACAATCACCATCACCATCTTCATTATCATTTTCATCTCTAGGTTCCCCATCGACACACCATCTCCATCATCATTATCATCATCTTCATCACCATCATCATCATCATCAACATATTCATCATCATCACCATCATCTTCATCATCTTCCTCATTAGATCAACATCTCCATCATGTCACCATCATCTTCATCATCATCATCATTATCATCATCTGAACATTACCATCACCATCATCATCAACATGTTCATCATCATTACCAGCACCATCATCATCGACATATTCATCATCATCACCATCATCATTGGCATCTATAGGTTCCTCATCAACATCTCCATCATCATCATCTTCATCACCATCATCATCATCATCATTGGCATTTGTAGGTTCCTCATCAACATATCCATCATCGTCATCTTCTCCATCATCATCACCATCATCACCATCATGATATTCTGAACATCATCATGATCATCATCTAAACATGACCATCATCATCATCGTCAACATCTTCATCATCATCACCATCAGCATCATCATCAAAATCTTCATCGTCATCACCATCACCATCACCATCACCATCACCATCACCATCACCATCACCATCACCATCACCATCTTCATCATCATTGTCATCTCTAGGTTCCCCATCAACACAACATCTCCATCATCATCATCTTCATCATCATCATCATCTTCATCACCATCATCATCATCATCAACATCTTCATCATCATCATCAACATCTTTATCATCATCACCATCATCATCATCATCTTCCTCATCAGATCAACATCTCCATCATGTCACCATCATCTTCATCATCATCATCATCATCCGAACATCACCATCACCATCATCATAAACATCTTCATCATCATCACCATCATCTTCATGAACATCATCATCTTTATCATCTTCATCTGCATCATGATCATCTTCATTGTCATCACCCTCCTCATCGTCATCTTGTGCATTTATGCACTTAGGGATTAATGTTTAGAAGAGGGTCTAAAGGCATTTATGGGGGAGGGGCTCTAGGAACAAGGTAAGACAGAGAGGGCAGGGGGGAGGGATAAAGGCGTAGAGGGTTATTGATTAAGGGAGAAGAAGGGAGAGAGTGCTATAGGGAGGGATAATGACGAAGATAAAGAGAAGGTGGAGAGATGGAGAGTGGGGTGGTAGGGACATGGCTAGAGTAAGGGAGAGAAAGAAACATGTAGGGAGGGATGTAGGGGGAATGAGGGACAGATATTTAGAAAGAGATAGGGGGTATCTAGGGATTATTGGGAGAGTGCTAGGGTGTATTAAACCATACAAAACATTTGTCCCCGCGGTAAAAAAATTTGTTGTGTATGTAACCATATAAAATATTTGTTTTCTTTTGATTTTGTTTGTTGCCCTAGCCGTGCACCTAACCTATTTATTGTGCTTGAGAATATCGCGTACATGTTTTTACACTTCATATCGCACATGCGTTTTAGCTTTATATAATGCGTCGTTGTCGGCATAAAGCATCAACTGCAAGTTCACAAAATTAATATATTAGCTCAAACTATATATATGTGTACAAAGACGAAAAATAAATGAAGAATTTATTACAATTAACCATCAACATACCTCTCTCAAAAACCCACTGAAGGAAACATCTCAGGCAAGACCATAGCAGGGACGACCACATGATGTGCACTCGTGAGGATCAGTACTGAGATGGGGATGTGTCGATGGTCCTGCACTACTGGATGGTCCTGATGGTCCTACACTAGTGGATGGTCCTGCATGGTGACGAGCTGGTGTATGTACCACACTAGGGACAGACGTCCCTTCCTCACCCATATGCTGAACCATAGTGCCATGGTGAACAACCGCCTGTTCCAAAATAAAAAATGCATCATGTGTCTATGGAATAATACGATGTGTAGGTGGGACATCTAGCCCAGGCAATTGCCTGCGAGGTGCAGGGATAGGGCGATACTGGTCTCAAAGCCTTGCACTGGGTCGATTTTGCGGCATCCCCCCACCGATCCCTTGAAACTGCAAGATGTCAAAATAGTTTACGTGTTTATGTAACACGAACTCTGCGTACATCTTTCGAAGGAAATACAAGGGAATTTCCTTGTTGTTGTGTGGTGGCATATCAAAACCCATGTACCATCTGTCCATCCAGTTATCAACAAATGGTTGAAACGTGTACCACTCAATGGAGATATGAGGCTTGCTTTCATTTGGGATTTCTCCCATCCGAGGGTCCCTAAACAATGCAAATATGAGCTCTTTAGATATTTTCAACTTTTTTATTGCATTGTAGTCTAGCCCATCAGCATATTGTTGTCTTTTCCTTTCTCTATATGATGTAATATCATATAGTACATTGCTAGACTGTGAAATGGTGTCAACAATTGCATCCAAGGTTGATGCAAGCGAGCGGCGAATCCTGTCACCACCACTAAAAGCTGCACTAATGCCCCTCAAGTGGGAAAGCTCAATCAGTATCTCGGCATTGGTGTCCATAGCCACAAATGCAATAAATACATCAATACGAAAATCATTAGAAACATATACATGGTATATAATGACATCTCTTCAAAATTGAAAATGTTTTAAATCAAACTCAAGTAAGCAATTTAATGGCATTCACTTACATACATTTAAAACTTAAAATTAAACATTTAACAATTAAAAAGTAAGTTTCGTTCAACTTCTTTCTGGAAGTTAAGGTACTTCTTAACCCTCATTGGTGACTTTTCCATGCAAACTTGGGTTTAAACTCCTTAGAATTTAGGAGTGTTATTTTGACATGTTTTGGCCTTTACGTCTATTGCAGAAAACAATATTTCCATCAACTTCATAAGCTAACATTAAATTTATTGATTTCAACATATTACGCCTTGTGGTTGGAGGGGAGGACAAAGTGGCATGGAATGAAATGGATATGTATGAGTTTGTTTTGCCAATATGATTACATATGTACTTGAGATGACTATCAATGATTAAGATGTTGAATAATCAACTAGAGATTGTGACTAGAATGATAATAACAAGAATGTCAACTTCTCAAAACAGAGACAATTTCTCTCTACAAAATCGACCTCTACATTGTATGGCAAGTTCAGAAAATTAAATAAAAAACATAGTGATTTTCTATACGAAGTCTTTCAGTTGAATCGATGGTCCCTGAGCGTTGAGTAGATTGATCGAGGGTGTGGATAGGGCAGGCCCGAGAGACACTTTGTTAATGTGTTTTGGCATTTAGTTAAGGGTGCTTAACTAAGAGGCAATGTATAGCTACATACACTTCTGATGAAATTTTGATTATGTTCATGGACAAATGATTGTGATGAAATTTTGAGAAACCAAGTTACTAATTTTTTTTGCATTTTTTCTATTCATGCTTGTGCATGCATTTCATCTTGTTATGGCCATTACCAAAAAAAATTATTTAATTAGTATCATGGGAAATGGCCTTTTAGGGTTGGAAATTTGGGTTTCATGTGGATGGATACCTAAGTAACCGGACACGTCCAACAGGGTCCCCGTGTCGCGTGGGACACGGTTTTAGATGATGGTTGGTGGGATAGGGTAGTCCTTAGCATCAAGATCATGGAGCCAATCATTTCTTTGTTGTGGTTTGCAGACACGGACCAACCCATCCTAGGAGATGTTTAAGAGGGGTGGGATTCCATGATTGAGTCCAAGAGGACCATTGTTATGGAGAACGAGTGTGCTGAGTATGAGACATCGACAGAGAACTTATGGTCCATCATACAGGGCATTCTTATCTCTAGGTGGGATAAGAATTGCACACCTTTGCATTGCTTGGCCCACTCATTGAACCCTAGGTTCTATGAGGGATTGGCTCAGTGGTCGGTCGGTGCCCTCATCTAGAGTCCCTCCTCACATGGATGGACAGATCTCAGAGGGGAGTAAGATAGCATTTAGACAGCTACTTCAAGATAGAGACCACCTTGAGGTGGTGCAGGAGGAATTTTATGATTTTTCTAGTGACACTGGGAGATTTGGAGGATATGAGGTGGTTAGATACATGGGGGTTAAGAAACCCCTTGTTTGGTGGACAACTCATGGGGAAACATGCCCTCTTATACAAAAGATAGCCTTGAGGGTCCTCTCTCAAGTTACTTCATCCTCTTGTTGTGAGCGGAATTGGAGCACATATTGAAACTTGTACAGTGTGAAGAAGAGCAGGCTTGAGCAGTCCAGGGAAAAGACAATGGTGTATGTGCACTCCAACCTTCGTCTTATTTACAGGAAGAGGGAGGAGTGGCCGAAGGGAAAGACATGGATGTGGGATGTATTTCCTGATGAGATGGGTTTGGAAAGCAGTATTGAGTTGGCATTAGCCAACATGGATCTTAATGATCCATTGCTAGATCTGGTCACTTTTGATGAGGGTGATCGTATGGAGGGGTCATCCTCAACACCAGCAGATGCAGTTAGTCAAATTGGCAGAGAGGAGGAGGAGGAGGAGGAGGAGGAGGATCAGGGCAGTGATGAGTTTGTTGATTCAGGCATGGAGGAGGACTATTGAGTCATTGACAGATGGGATTCTTCCATCTTAATACACCCCTTTTTTGTATTTACTATTAGACTATTAGTCTATTTGGCATTTACCAGTGCCCAGTGGCATTTCGACATCTATGTAATACATTTTGATTTTGATGACTTAATGAGAAATATGGTTCCGAGTCTCTGACATGCATCTATGTGTCTCAATGTCTCATTGTGATTTGTGATTGTGAATGACAAATGTGTTGTGATTTGTGAACGATCTAATTTCTATTGAATATTTCATATTTGTAATTGTAAATGTAATTTCTATTGAATATTTGTAATTGTAAATGTTAAATTTTATTGGATCTATATGTCTATATTTTTAAATTTTAATATATTTTAAAAATATATATATATGTATATAAAACGTGTCCTACGTGTCCTGATTCCGAGGGTCACCATGTCCCGTGGGGACACTCGTATTTTGGGGACACTTGTGTCCCGTGTCCTCATGTCAGGTGACTTAGATGGATACATTGTAGAAAGGGAGGAGTTCTAGTTTTTTCAATTTTTGGTTGGATTAGGAATTTTTGAGTTTCTGAAAAGGGATTCATTTTAATTATTCACTCATCTTGGTTGAGGGAGATGTGAATTTAATTAGAGATTGGATTATTCCAAATTTTATCAATATTACAAAACTAGGTTGTTTTAAACAATAAAAAAATAGTAATTTAGGTTAAGAAATGACAAAAAAATGGTATGGGTGAATGAATTACCTGATTAGATGACAATGCACCGGTGAATTTTCCTCTCCTCTAGCTAAATTGAGCTCCACCGATACTCCAGGGCACACAAACCATCCTCATACAACCTCTATTTCGCGTTTCTGATGCGTGAAGAGTGCCATGGGTGGTTGGGGGTGGACGAGACTTTGTTTTTAAATTGATTTTAGATTTCAATAACGCGTACGCGTTTTGTAACTACATAACGCGTATGCGTTTTGCAGTTCTATAACGCGTACGCGTTATGGTTACCTATCCTACATGTCCAGTGACATGTCAGGCTCGGGTCTTACCATGGCAAGTGCTAAGTATCAGAAACGCGTTATATTTTTATGTATCAGAAACGAGTTTTGAAAAAGTAGGATTGCATCTAAAGTGACCCTCATCTTCTTACACACACCCATATACTAGAATCTGTTCCTTGCCAAAGGTTTTGTAAATATGTGATGCAAGGGAATCGGGGCCTAGGAGAAACAATTGAAGATGATTGATGAAATGAGGCCGAATAGGGGGATTGTCGACGACCACTGGTGAGGGTATACTCGCAGTCGAGGCTAGGCAGTCAAGCAGGAAGATTTTGAAGTGTGGTTGATAGGAGAGGGAGTCGATGATGTCAAAAGTCTACAATTTGGTCGAGAAGTGACATCGATGGAAAAGCGGCCAATGCCAAGTGTGGAGGATAAGGTAGACGAAAGCCATCGAGACTAAGTGATTAGACCGAAAACTGTACCAAAGTCAAGAGGCACAGAGGTTGAGAGATGCAGAATTCAAGGAAACATACCTACAACCATTGTTAGTAGTTGAGGAAGTTAATGGAAGTTAAGAAGGTGGTTGAGATCAAGCCAGATGTCACAATAGGAGAAGGTTATGCATGCACAAACAATGGCACTGACAACTACAGGTTTGCAGGATCAGGGAGAATTCGATGAACAAGAGTAAGGACACCTTGGAGAGGCCACTAGGGTGGACCTCAGGAATAGCAGCAGAGTAGAGCAGAAGAGAGGTGTGAAGGAAGAGAAGAAGGGGATTCGATCAATTGAGGAATCATAAAGAATCGATCACAGAGAGGAGAATAGACAGAGAGAGAAAACACAGACATAGTAGATATTACTCTTGTGTATTGTAACAGGCTTAGGCCGACTTGTTTATTTGTTTGCATGTAATTTTGTAAATGGCTCAAGTAATATAAGCCAAATTCATGGCATTTAGATTTCACATCTAGTCTTTGTGAGCGCATTTGTGTGAATATTTTAAGCAAGAAGGGTCTAATTAACCCCGCCTTGCATCAAGTGGTATCAGAGCGGGAAAATTCTTGTGAGCGGGAGAAGAATCCTGAGAGCAGGAAAATCTTGCATATGCATGAACAAATCTAGCTACAGTTGGGGAGAGTTTTGCGTGTGTTGTGAAAGTCCAGTTGCGATTGGATGAGTGGATATTTTCACCTATGGTTGAAAGGAATGGCACAAAGAGGTTTAATGTCCGAGGTGTAGGACAAAGAGCACAAGGAGCGGCAAGAGTCATAGTAGATCGTGAAGTGTTCGATGAGTGGACGTGAACAATGAAAATCTTGACCAATAAGGTTGCAACAATCAAATAAGCCCAGAGATGTGGATGCATTCCTGAAGCACTTGACCATAGTGACGAAGAAGTCAAGGAAGTGGAAGCTAGAGAAGCAGTAGAAGAAGAACCAGAAGATAGATTCATCAAGTTATTGACAGAGATGACAGGTAAGACAAAAATGGATGTACCTACCTACTCAGGAAGTCTGGATCCCGAAGACTTAATAGACTGGATCATAGAGATGGAGAAATGCATCGGCATAGAGCAGCTACAGGATCCCAAGAGGGTTCAAACTACATGTATGAAGTTGAAGGGTCATGCCTCATTGTGGTGGGACAATGTATAGGATGACAGAGTCAAGAAAGGAAATAAAAAGAACAAGTCTTGGGAAAGAATGGTTTCCAAGATGAAAAGGAAGTTCTTTCCAAATGACTATGTGATTTCATTTTTTAGGAAATTGCAAAACTTTTGACAGAAAGAGATGACCGTGAAGGAATACATGGAAGATTTCTACAAAAAGTCGATTAGATCTGATCAAATGGATGAAGGAGAAGAAGTGGTCACAAGATATGTGAATGGCTTGAAGTAAGTCATCCAGGACGAGTTGATCCTGTTGAAGTCCGGAACGGTTGGTGAATCCTACTAGCTATCCCTAAAGGCAGTGGAAAAGTTTTCAAGAAGAACGACATCGACCAAAGGAAGGATGACTAGTCGAGGTGAGAAGGATGCTCCCACAAAAGGACAAAGTAGTGGGACCAAGAGAGAAGCCGTCATAGATAACCGACGTAGAGAAGGGACATTGACTAGAGAAAATACATAAGAAAACCAATGGGATGGTCGAGAGACCTGTGGTCGGGGAGTGTTTCGTCGAAGTGGTCTAGTGGAGAGATGAGGTCTTGGTGCGCCAAATATAGTTTGTTATAAGTGTCGAGGAGTGGGACACAAAGATTATGAATGCCTGGAGAATCTACACGTGGTAGAGGAGTCGAAACCCAAACGTCAATGAGATGGTAGGGGTGACGAGAGGCCAAGGTCAACATCTGACAGTGGAGGAGATGACCGAGAGAAAAGTCGAAACTACACGACTAGGAGGACATTGGTTCAAAATGACCAATGAGAAGAGAAGGAATAGGCACATTGAAAGGGAATTTTAGGACAAAAGTGTTTATTTTCGACATATACTGCAAAACCATTTTCGATGGCAGCAGTATAGAGAACCTAGTGTCGACAAAGATCATCGATAAGTTGGGGTTGAAATGTCAAAAACACCCAAATCCATACAAGATATCCTGGTTAAAAAAGGGACATCATGTGAAGGTAACCAGACAGTGCATGATCAACTTCAACATGGGGAAACTTGAATACAGTGTATTGTGCGACGTAATCCCAATGGAATCGTGTCATCTGTTATTAGGAATGCCATGGAAATATGATCGGAATATGATCTATGATGGTCGAGCCAACACAGTCACAGTGTAGAAAAATGGCATGTAGATATTGCTGAAGACAAAGAAGAAGGACATCTAACCATCTGCAATGAGGGAGAGAGAAATTATTGGGAGAAGAGAGTGTTGATGTGCCTAGCAAAGGAATTCCTAGCAGAAGAGGAGAAACACTTGTATGTTTCACCATCATTCCGAAAGGAATGAGTTTCGAATGGTTGAAGGAAGAGAAAATTCTGGTCAAAGTCGAGAAGATGTTAGACGATTTTGAGATCATCATGGTCGATGAGACACTGATGTGATTGCCACCGACAAGAAACATATCCCATCGGATAAACTTTATTATAGGGTCCAGTTTTCCAAACAAGGCACCACACAAAATGACTCTGACAGGGAGTGAGGAACTCAACTGATAATTCTAGGATTTGTTAGACAAGGGGTTGATCAGAGAAAGTCTGATCCTGTGTGGAGTACCAGTTGTACTAGCGCCGAAGAAAGAAGGAGAATGGAAGATGTGTACATACTCCAGAGGTATCAACAAGATCGTAATCAAATATATATTTCCATTTCCAAGTATGGATGACTTGATTGACTGTTTGAGTGGAGCAATATATTTCACCAACATCGACCTGAAGAGTGGAAACCACCAGATTAGGGTCAAAGAAGGAGATGAGTGGAAGACATCCTTCAAGACGAAGGAAGGAGTATATGAGTTGTTAGTAATGCCATTTGGATTGACTAATGCACCCCGTACATTCATGAGGCTGATGAACAAGGTACTGAAGCCGTTCTTGGGGAATTTTGTCGTAGTGTATCTCAACGACATCTTGATTTTCAATCGAACTAAGACCGAACATTTGGATCACATTCGACAAGTGTTCTGGAAGTTGCAGGAAGAGAAGTTGGTGGTAAACCTACAGAAATACTTCTTCATGAAGGAAGAACTAGTGTACTTGGGATTTGTAATCTCGAGTAAAGGGTTGGCGATGGACCCATAAAAGGTAAAGTCTATATTGTAGTGGACAAAACCGATAAGCACGACGGGAGTCCGGAGTTTTCATGGACTTGCTAATTTTTACAGGAAGTTCATAAGAGGATTCAGTCGGATATGTGCACCATTGAAAGAGTACATGAAGAAAGGGGAGTTCAAGTGGATTGAAGCTTCCCAGAAAGCCTTCGACAAGTTGAATCAGAAGGTGACAAAGATCCCAGTATTAGCTCTCCCATATTTCGATAAAGTTTTCCAAGTCGATTACGACGCAAGTGGAATGGAAATTGGTGCTGTGTTGAGCCAAGAGGACCGACCAATTGCATTCTTTAGCGAAAAGTTGGTTGAAGCCAAGCAGGAATATTCGTTGTACGTTCAAGAGTTTTATGCTATTGTGTAAGCATTGAAGATGTGGAGGCATTATTTTCTTCCCAAGGAATTTTTGTTATACAAAGACCATCAAGCACTGAGGTACTTGAACACTCAGTTGAATTTGAACCAGTGACAGACGAAGTGGGTGGAATTATTGCAGGGATATACCTTCGTGTTGTGACACAAGTCGGGCAAGAAAAATAAGCTTGCCGACGCACTGAGTTGAAGAGTCGCATTGCTGAACATGACCACAGTTCAGGCGGCAGGAATAGAGTCGGTGAAGACAGAGTATGAAACAACAAGGATTTTTTGAAAGCATGGAAGGATAGTCGTGAACCATGGAGTGTCAACAAAAATCCATACTTGGATTATTTTATCCAAGAGGGATACCTATTCAAGGGACAGCAGTTATGTATTCCCATAGGATCCGTAAGAAAAAACCTAATCTGAGAATTGCACAATGGAGGATTGGTAGGTCATTTTTGCATCGACAAGACTAGCGCATTGATCGAGGAGAAGTATTATTGGAGAGGGATCGTGATGGATGTCAGTAAGTGGGTCCGAAAATGGAACTTTCCAATTAGAAAAGGGTTGAAGTCATAACATGGGATTGTATGGACCATTACTAGTGCCAAATGTCCCATGGGAGAACGTGAGTATGGATTTTGTGCTAGGATTGTCAAAGACACATGAAGTTAACAACTCCATCTTTGTGGTAGCCGACAAATTTTTGAAGGTGGAACACTTTATTCCGTGTTGGAAGACAAGTGACGCCACAAGCATTGTTGTACTATTATTCAAGGAGATAGTTAGACTACATGGGTTTTCGAAGAGTATAACATCAGACAGGGATACCAATTTTATGGGTCATTTCTGGAGAACCCTATGGAAGAAACCGGACACAAAGTTGCAGTTTAGCTCAGCATATCATCCGCAAACTGATGGACCGACCGAGGTAGTAAAAAGAAGTTTGGGAAACCTTTTGAGATGTTTGACGACCAACAGACCCATGCAGTGGTTGAACGTTTTGGCACAAGCAGAATTCACATACAATTATTCTATGAATTGGTTGATAGGTATGATTCCATTCCCGATTGTTCAAGGTCGAATCCCACATGGTGTGGTGGATTTGGTTGAAGTACTGACATAGACCAAAAAGAGTGCAGATGCAGAGACATTTGTAGAACACATGAAGGAAGTACATGAAAAGGTACACAAACAAATTGAAAAGAGCTATGTGGCATACAAGTTAGGAGCCGACGGGAAGTAGAGCATACAGTCGTTAAGTGAAGGATACTTAGTCTATGCACACTTAAGGAAAGAGAGGTTCCCGACAAGAACATATAACAAGCTGAAGTTGAAAACGATTGGACCATGTAAGCTTCTGAAGAATATTTTGGACAATGCTTATGCATTGGAGATACCAAAAGACTTGAGCATTTCTCCTATGTTCAATGTTTCATATCTATGCAAGTTCGAAGAAGGTTCGACATGAAGCAGTGTGGAATTATCGAACATCGACTGGATGGAGCAGATTCCATATCGACAGAAGGAAGAGATCATCGAAGTAATGGATGAGTGTGAATTCGGAGACACAAGGAGTTCGCGGAAGCAAGAATATGTAGTCCGATGAGCTAAAATAAGCGACATGTATTCTAGAGGAGGAGTACAAGAGACTGACGAAGCAGTCAAGTTATTTTTCACCTAGGGAGACAGATGTAGGGGTATCAAGGCCTATGAGAAACAGTTGAATATGATCAATGAAAGGAGTTCGACTAGGGGCATTATCAACAACCAATGGTGCAGGAATACTGGCAGTCGAGGCCAGGCAGTCGAAGCCAAGCAGTCGAGAAAGAAGTCGCTGAAGTGTGGTCGACAAGAGAGGGAGTCGATGAAGTCAAAAGTTGACAAGTTGGCAAAGAAGAAAGATCGACAAAAAAGGGAAAAAGGATTAGCATGGAGGATGGGGCCTATAGCAGTGATGGAGACTAAGTGATTAGATCAACAACTGTAGCAAAATCAAGAGGCACAGAGGTCAAGAGGTGCGTAATTCAAGGAAATATACCTACAGGCATTGTGGGTAGTTGAGGAATTTAATGGCAGTTAAGAAGGTGGTTGATATAAAGCCAGATGTCACCACAGGAGAAGGTTGTGCAGGCATGGACAAGGGCACTAAAAATTGTAGGTCTGGAGGATAAGGGAGAATTCACATCAGGGAGGCAAACAGGGAGGAACTAGGGAATTGTAGCAGAGCAGAGTAGAGGAGCACTACGAAGGCATAGAAGAAGGGGAATCGATCAATCGAGGAACAATAGAAAATCGATCGGATAGAGGAGAATAAACAAAGAGAGAAAACACTGGAAAAGAGTAAGGACACATCAGGGAGGCAAACAGGGTGGAACTAGGGAATTGTAGCAGAGCAGAGTAGAGGAGCACTACGAAGGCATAGAAGAAGGGGAATCGATCAATCGAGGAACAATAGAAAATCGATCGGATAGAGGAGAATAAACAAAGAGAGAAAACACAAGCATAGTAAAGATTATTCTTGTGTACTGTAATAGGCTTAGGATGACTTGTTTATTTCTTTGCATGTAATTTTATAAATGATTCAAGTAATACTGTACCAAAATTAAATGTGTATCGAGAGGTGTCTTTTCTATCATCCATAATACCTCCGCAATCACTATCAGTATATCGAACAAGTCTAAAATATTCTGAAGTTGAGTACAGAATACAAAAATATTTTGTGCCACTTACACCCTTCAAAATTCTTTTACATGCCTGCAAGTGTGAGTCTTTTGGAGACTCCATGAACCTTGAGATCAGGCTTACTCCATACATTATATCGGGACTTGTCACAGTAAGATACATAACTCTTCCAACCAACCTTTTGAACCGAGTGGGATCAACATTTGATCCATCATATTCCTTGCTTAATTTCAGTCCTGTTATTACTGGTTTTGGGGCAAATTTACATTTTACCATGTTGAATCTTTTCGAGATTTCATTTGCATATTTGGATTGAGAAATAAATGTACCATCTTTGGATTGATGGACATAAATATTGCCCATAAAATATCTCATAAGCCCCAAATCAGTCATTTCAAATTCATTCTCCATGACTGCTTTAAAATCTTCTATGCCAAAATCACCAGTAAAGATTAAATCATCAAAATATAAGCACACAATCAACATGTTACCTTCTTTGTTGACTTTGGTGTACAGTGTTGGTTCACATTCGCTTCTCTGAAATCCATTTTGAATGAGATAGGAATCAATGCGACTATACCAAGCTCTCGGTGATTGATTCAATCCATAAAGTTCCTTCTTCAGTCTGTATACTTTGTCTTTTTGTCCTACAACCTGATATCCTTGTGTTTGTTCCACATACGCTTCCTCTTCCAAATAGCCATTTAAAAATGTAGAATTAAAATCCATCTGATAAAAAAACAATTTTTTGTGCACAACTATGGCTAAAATTGTTCGGACTGTATCCATGCATGCAACGGGCACAAATGTTTCATTAAAATATATACCGGGTTGTTGTGTGAACCCTCTTGCAACTAATCTTGTCTTTTTCTTATGCGCATTACCATATGCATCTTGCTTGGTTTTATATATCCATTTGAAACTTATTGCATCCTTGTATTTTGGTACATATACCGATTCCCATGTATGGTTATTTTCAATGCATTCCATTTCTTCATCCATGGCTTGCACCCATACATCATCTGTGACAGCTTCTTCATAAGTTAGTAGATCTATTTGAAAAAATAATGCAGAAATAGAAAATGAATTTGTTGTGTCAACATCATATATTTCGCGCAGAATTCTTATTCTTTGCGACATCAAACTTGGTAAAGTGGGATCTGGTGATGAAGAAATCCTTGGGTTTCTTGTTGTAGTTTGTTGCGCTCTTGATGTGCTTGTTGGTGTAGATTGAGTTGTGACTTGTGGCACAGTAGCTTGAGGTGTGACATGTTGCGCAGTCCTAGGGGTGGATGGTACTACGACATTGAATTGCTTTTTTTTCTTTTCTTTTCTTTTCTGAACCACTTCCTCTTTCATATCATCATGTCTGACAGGATTCACAATTTTCATTGTCTTTTCTATGCTTCCATCCTATGCTTCATTTTCTACAAATTGAACATCACAACTGATTATGACCTTCCTTGTGATGGGATCATACAACTTGTATGATTTTGTGTCTTCTGAATAACCAAAAAATATACATTTCTGTCCTTTGTTATCTAATTTATTTCTTAGTTCCTATGGAATATGCGCATATGCTATGCAACTAAAAACTTTTAAATGAGATACACTATGTTTCAAACCTATCCATGCTTCTTCTAGAAATTTGTTCTTCACACTCTTTGTTGGGAACCTATTCATGATGTATACAGTAGTTTCTACTTCCTAAGTCCAATATTCATTTGGAAAATGCTTAGATGCCATCATACTGCACAACATATCCATGACGGTTTTGTTCTTGCTTTCTGCGACACCATTTTGTTGAGGTGTATATTGCACAGTGAATTTCTTATGTATGCCATGTGACTTACAAAAATTTAAAAAATCATTTGAGACATATTCACCACCTATGTTTGTTCTTAATAATTTGATATAGCAATCACTTTCCTTCTCCACAAGTGCTTTGAATTGTTGAAAGAAACCAAATGCATCATATTTGTGTTTAAGAAAGTAAATCCATGTTTTTGTTGTGAAATCATCAATGAATGTAAGAAAATAATTGCAGTTGCCTATGGATGTTATTTGCATTGGCCCACAAATATAAGAGTGCACAATTTCAAGTGGTGTGCATGCTCTATATGGCTTTCCCACTGAAAAAGGATTCTCAGTGTTTCTTTCCAAGAAAATAGCCTTCACATATTATTTCTGGTTTTCAATTAGTGGAAAATTTTTTACCATATTCTTCATGTGAAATATCTTCATCCCACCAAAATTCATATGTCCAAATATGAAATGCCACAGCTAGGATTCATCCTGAACTTTTGGTTGAAATTCTACTTGAATTTCTTTGCCACTGTCTTATTCTTCCTTCGTGTAGGGCTTCACTACTTCTTTGCTTTCTACTTTGAATGTTGCTCCTGAATATCCAGTCTCTGATTCATGAACAAATTGAGTTGTCATTCCTTTCATATTAGGCCTTATCCTCAAAGGAAACAAGTGGTTGATTGTCATTCGCACCTTGGATATCAATTATTTGCTTGGATACTTGTCCATGTTGACATAGTGATTGTTTTACATGTAAACTATGTAACATTTATGTAGTATTTGTCCAATGCTCATTGAATTATGCTTTATACCTTTGACATAATAGACATCAGCCATGGTTTTCTTCTCCCACTATTTTGTTAGAATGCCATCAGTGCTTTTTCCGAAAACAATGACTTGGATATTGATCTAATCTAGAAAACAGATCTAGATTTCCTGACATATGATTGCTACAGTCTGAGTTTAAATACCATATATCACATGGGCTCTCTTGCGTAATATTACATTCAACTAGGGATGCACATGCCAAAAAAATTGTGCTGCTGGAAGTGTTAGAGTTACCTGACTAGTTTTTACCTTGCTTGCTTTGGTCATGTTGTTTCTTCCTACATTCCTATGCATAATGCCCAAATCTCTTGCAATAATGGCATTGTAAATTTGATTTATTGTAATGTCCATAAAAAATACCCCTTTAAAAAAAAATTTATATAAGGTCCTAAGTAGTTGTAAAACATATGATTCTTTTAAATTAACTTCAACAGTCGTTAAATATTAATATCCTTACTTGATTGTGTTTCATTTGATTGGTTACTCGTTTAATCTTACTGCATTGTATTGGTTGCTTGCCTTTGCTTGACTTGGAAATAATCTACATCTTAATGTAATAACTTGATATATCATTTATCTCATTACTATGATATTTATATCTTGATGATTGGATTTGATTCATATCTTGGACTATGTTTTTTCAATACTTGTTTACAAGTTACTTTATCATAAGTAGGTAGGTGTTCTTAATGCCTCCGTAGATGGATCCTGGATCCATGGTTTCCTGGTTTTTACTTAGCTTATTTATGGGATAACATTATGCCTATATTTCTCTGTAGGTGGCTTCAGAATGACTCACGCTAAGTCTCATAGCATATCCTAAATTCATGAGGTTTATACTTGTGCAAGTTAAAAGGTAAAAAGGGGAACAAGGTCCCTAAGGCAAGACCATGCCATGGTCATGACTAGAGAAACCTTGGAGATCGATCTAAGCACTTTTGTTAACCCTTTGGTATAAAATTAAGGCCAAGAAAATGCAAACCAAAAGGTAGTGGGGGTGGTTGTCATTTAATAGATCCCATGTGAGGGAAGTCGCATGCCACGTGGCAAGGCTTCCATGGTGGAAATTTCATTCAATTCTGGAAAGTGAAGGGTTTACCAAAGCAATCACTATTTTTGGAGGTATCGTTGGGTTAATGTGACTTCCAGAAGGAGAGGGAAGTAGAGGCTTCCTCTCCACGTTTTTTCTGGAGGCGACCTGCACATGACCAGAGCTACGCTCTTGGTCTGTGGAATAATGCATTGGAAGAGGCAAATCTGTTGTAATGAATTGGAACCAGGTATGATTTCTTCCCTTCTATATGATTTTTTCATTACAGAGATTTATGTATAAGCTTGAATTTTATTTCCTGACCTATGGTTGTTTTCATGTGCAAGGTGGGTGTCCATGGCGTTGATACTTGAAGGATGATCGGTGGAGAGGTTGGTATGTTGCGCAAGACTCCAGGTAATTCCATGGTCTCTTATGGACCATTTCTCTCTACGGGGATATATATGGAGTTGTTTGGTTATGGTTATAGTTGGATGTTTTTAAAGAGTTGGTTGGCTACGCTCTTGGAGAGACAAGAATATATTTAGCGAGCCCATGCATTTGCTTAGCACGGCATTGCTCTGTTTCCATGTTTGTAATCGGTTGTCTATTTTGGGGTTTTCGCTGTGCTTCAGTCTGTATCGTTTTCATACTCAACGCTTGATCTCAACATTGTATTTCAAT
Organism: Larix kaempferi; assembly: GCA_027924585.1. NCBI lineage: Eukaryota > Viridiplantae > Streptophyta > Pinopsida > Pinales > Pinaceae > Larix > Larix kaempferi. The sequence goes on along the minus strand of BSBM01000924.1, from coordinate 17,414,900 downwards.
GTAATAATCCTTCTAGGCGTGTTTGCAATTGTTCTGTACAGTTTTTTTTAGAAGTGATATACTTCATAACTTCAGGTGTGTAAATCAATTGAAATTATGTGTGTTGTAAGGCGAGTTATCACTAAATGTTGTACTTCCGCTATAATGTATAATTTATATTTAGCATGATATGACAAGTAAAAGTTTCAAGCATCTACACTTGGTTGTTATGTCGTTTATATTCTGTTTGTTGAGGCTTATCAGAGATTACTCTTAAGTTTTTCATCATTTATATTTCATAATGTATAAGTCATGGGATTTCACTGCATTTTACATGTCTGAATGTTTAAGCTTGATTTTAGTTGATGGTCAACGTATGAGTGTGACCCTATTGTAATCCCGAGGTTTGGTTCTTTATTTACTTCATGGTATTTGATCCCTCGTCATTCGCTTGAAGTGTGACCCTATTTTAAGTCGGTGGTTTTGAATCTATTTATGGGAATGGATCCTTAGTCATTTACTTGAGGAGTGACCTTACCTATGTGTGTGTGCTGGGAATTGATCCTTGTGGAAATCGATCCCTGGTCAAAGCTCGAAGCGTGACCCCTTGAATATATGTGAAATGAAGATGATGGGATTCCATCCCTGATCAACCCTGATAGCGTGACCCTTGACTATGTGTGGATTGAGAACGACGGGCTTTGATATTTGATCAACATTGAAAGCATGCCCTTGTCTTTAGCTTGCATTTGGTTCTAGTTATGGAGAGTTTCTCTCTCATTCTATTTTGTGCACGGGTGACAGAATGTTGGAAATTCTAAATTCTAAATATGATATGCAAGAAATAATGGTAGGACTTAAGTGATTTCATATTTCAGATAGTTTTGATGCTTATATGGAATGAATGGTGTTTTAATGGTTTTTGGTTTTAAAATTTAATATTTCTGTTTTTAATATATATAATTTATAAATATATATTAATAACCCTAATCAAAGTTTAGGGACTTAGTCCCAAAATCCTGTTTCTAGGATTCTCTCTCTGTGCGGGTAATAATAGGAGACTTCTCATGAGTTATAAACATATATGTTTATGCTATATTTAAATACTAGTTTGGGAAATTAAGGTCACCGAAATATCATGGCTAATTACTTATGCCAATGATTCTATGTAAATCCTAAAATTAATTATGAAAGCCTGGGATATAAATCTGCATGATAAATAATTGGAAAAACACTATTTTAATTCAAAAAAATGGAATTAGTCTACTGGAGGACCCCAAACATATCCAATCATATTTACATTATATCACTAGAATCTCGCATGAACGAAATGTAGCAAAACGAAATAGTTCTGATCTATAAAACATAATTTCTGAATAAATAATAACAAAATATGAAAAGACTTATCAGTATTTTATTGTTATTTGACTGAATCAATATCTTCCATGTTCTCCACCGAACCATAGACCTCAAACTGTTCCTAGCTTGTTCAAAAGGTCACCACTGAGCTGAATCGAGCATGACAAGAACTAGAAGGCCTAGGGTAAATTCGTTATCTTCTTTACTAACAACGGATTAGTCACAAGGTCCATTTACGATCCTTTTGTGTGGATCTTATAAAACACTTTCCCCTAATATCCCCACTATCCTTTTTCTGGGACACACCAAATATCACACAATTTGGTAATCTTAGCGCTCAAGACCCACAGTCGAACCCTCCAGTGAACTTGGAAACACTTTCCCCTTGTAATGTTCTCTCTCCGCTACTTATAATATTTTATGAGGAAAGGCTTCTATGATTTAGGTTTAAATCACTCAATTTAGTTGTTAGACACACTGACTGTTCTATTTTTATATTTAATTAATAATTTAGTTTATTTTAACTCTCACAATTTATTTTATCTTTATTTATTAAAATAGGATTTTTACTCACCTAACATCTAGTTGATCTTTATTTTATCAACTAATTGACCATTCTAAAATCTCGCATGCTCGGTCCCTCTTTGAGTGGTCGTTCTAGTCAATTAAAGAGAATAAAGTAATAATATTAATTTAGTTTAATAAAAATTCAATGGATTACTGATGCTCTAGATCTCCCAGCTCAACATCAATTAACCATCATGAGTCTAAGTGCTATAGAGCTTTACTTCTCAACACTCACTCTACTAATAGTGCTCTAGAGCTCACTAGCTCAACACTATTAAGTAAATGGTCCTGGTTCTCCAGAGCTTATGCTCAACACCATTAAATCAATAGTCCTAGTGCTCCAGAGCGTATGCTCAACGCCAGTTAACTAGTACAAAATAGTCCAGATGCTCTAGAGTTCACTTGCTCAACATATTTTAATAAAATAATTTAGGTGCTATTCAGAGCTCACTTGCTCAACACCCAAATAAACAGTTTAGGTGCTCCAAAGTTCATTTGAACAAAACCTGTGAAAGAATACATTAGTCTCTTTAGAAAATTAAACGTAAAACAAATATTTTCTTGGGATGATTACAATCAAACCTTTGACCACTCGGTTTTTCGAAATTTTGATTTTGACCTCTTCCAACGACATTTTCACGACCACTGTTGTGTCCTCCTTTGGAATAAATTCTTCCTATACCTCTAAAATTTGATCTCCCCCTTCCTCTTCCATGACTGATGGATGACTGTCTTGCAAATGTACCTTCTAGTGATGTGTTTGATATGTTAATTATGTGTTCATGATTGATGAGAGAATCTTGCAACTCATCAATGGTAAATTGACTCAAATAGTTTTTTACTTTCAAGGTTACAACTAATGACTCAAACTTTGGGGGGAAGGCTTCTAAGAACCTTCTCAACAACCCTTTTGTCCTCTATATCTTCTCCATGACATTTAATTTGATTTATCAGTCCAATAACTCGAGTGTAGAATGATTCTATTGATTCTGTATCTTTCATTGAAAGAGATTCAAAATATATTCTAAGAATCTGCAATTTACTAGTCTTTACCTTGTCCAAACATTGATATGTTGTTTTTAGTGTATCCCATGCTTGTTTGGTTGTCTTTTTTGTTGCTTCTCTCGGGAGTATGCTTTCACGCATTTCTTGATGTATGTAAAAAAAATCATTTCCATACTTCTTCCTTTGTTCCTTCAAGATATATTTCTTAGCTTGTCTAAGAGCATTGAGTGCTACCTGATTTGATTGTTCATCATAGCTATTTTTAACTATCTGCCATACATATTGTCCTCCGAACAAAGCCTTCATGGTAAGAGACCAATATTCATAATTCTTTCTTGTAAAACTTGGAGTCTGCAGACTTGCATTAGAAATTGAGGCCATTCTTTTTAAAACACAGAGTTGTTTCTCTTCTTAAACCAAACTTTTGTAACCTTCTTTGATAGAGAAATATTGAAACCTACTTTGATACCAAATCAAAAGAAACTGCGTAGGTGGAGATTTCACTGCGTGGGTTTTACTATTTTCTTCTTACTGGAAATTACTATGCAGAGTTACTATGATCTGTTTACTGCCTAGATTATTCTTGTTGCAGTGACTTTACTTTCATGTACATTTTATATTTAATCCTCGCAAATGATTATGTGTGCACTAAATCAGACTTTTATAAAAGACACTTTATAAAATTTATTTCACTTTTTGCAACTTAAAGGATATATACTGCACACATCCAAAAGTAAATACTTTTTCACATGTGAACATTTACCAACCCAAAAGCTTATACCTTCATGCATGATATTTTAGCACACTATCCTAAATTTATGCGTGGAAATCTTTTAACTTTCACTTTTCACGTCGCGGTAAGATTTAACTCAACAAAAAAATATTTTCATTCTTTATAAAGAAAACATTTCAACATTCATACTCCACAAAATATGTGCCAAATGATAAATAAAATTATGCGGAGTAAAACATGGAAAATGCAAATATATTTTACGAAGCAAAATAACTATGACTAGGTTTTACACAGAGTTGGTGCTCCCAAGCTTCAACAAACTTCTCTTTCATGAGATTGAGCTCCTGAATTTTCACTTACTTCAGCTTTCAGCTTCATCTTCTTCTTGTCCATCATGCATTACAAAATGACTATGTTTTCATGTTAAATACAAAAACCAGGAAATTGGCTTCTTTTGGAAGCTACCTAGTAACATTAAATTATGAGTTAAATCTACCTAAAAACTTTACTTTTAGACTACTATGCAGCGACTTAAATATGTTCAGGTGTGAGCTCCATATCCTGACATATAGACTGTCATTACAGACTGAAAGATTGACTGATTAAAGACTGATAGAGTTGGCGTAGACTAGATATGCAATCAGCTCATAATTAATATTTCTAACATATTTGATACCCAATTTACAATCAACAAAACTCCTTTATCTTTTCCCATCCTCTGATATCTATCTATGGCTAACAAACCTCCTTTCTCCCTTCCCATCCTCTAACATCTATCTATGGCTAATATTGAAGGAGGTAAAACTGTATTGTTTCTTACTCATATGTTCTGCATTTTTACCGTCAATCTCTTCTGAATATCACATATTACTCAATTTAATTACCTACGAAAATCCTCGAAAGGAAGAAGAATGAAATCGTCACAATTAAATGAAGATGAAAATAAGTGTGAATATATTGTATGGATACATCGATGTTAATGGTAGCTATCCCCAACACCTCCATATTGAAAGTATGTGCCATTCAACACTTCCAAATCAAAAATTGAAAAATATACACTCTTTTTCATAAACAACCTAGTTGGAATGGCTATCACGTATGTCTAAAGACCAATTCAATTATCAAACGGGAACATCCCAATTGAAGTAAAATATGTTATGTCCAAAAAAAAATGGAATGGACATCACTACATGGTCAAGAAGATTTATTATGTCTTAGTTATCACAATTGGAGAATGTCATAGTTATCATAAATGGAAGAGGATGTTAATATATCCAAGTTGAACAGACATAGATACACTAAATAGTGATCCCTATCGACGTTATCATTCACATAATCAGTGTGGATGTATTGCTGTTACTATGACTGCATGCCTATGTTACTATTATTGAAGTATACAATTTAGTTATTTATTCAGGCACACTATGAACATACCTTATTTGTTGGAATCGAGTCCTCACCGAAAACCGAAGGCTCGAGCATCTCGATTCTCCATTCGCAACATGTTAGTTTAGTGATCTCATGCCTAGTATTTGTATGCCTTCAGGTTCTCATAACATTGAAAGCATTTCAACGCATTACTCGAGTGATCTAGTCAACCTGGTAATTGCATGCCTCTGGGCTCTATGAGTCTCCCAAAACAGGAGCATGGCAATTCAAGCATTGCACCTTATTACTCTAGTGATCTAGTCATCCTAGTGATGACATGTATCTAGGATCTCGTATCATTGAATTATTTTTAGTGATATTTTAAATTATTATTTACAATTTTTAATAAGATTTTAAATTATTATTTATTTCACTTATTTATTCTTATTTTTGTTTAGAACATGAGCATTTCACATTATTAGTTTAGATATCTTTGTTAGTTCAATGGGATTGGAATGCAAGTACCTTCACTCGGATTATTTTTTCATACATGGTAAATGCGTACTCATGAATGAAATTTTAAATTATTATTGTACATTTTTTAAAATAAAAATTTAACTATTTATTGCAAATATTTGCTATGCAAATAAAAAATTTAATTTTTAATAGTACAACCATTCATCCTCTATTTCAAGCTCTATGGCTAAATTTAACTTTACTTTTAATAATAAAAATATATTTATATTTTGAAATGAAGATAGATTTAATTTATTAGGTTAACTAAATGTTTAGGTTGTTATTATGATCTCACATCCAACATAGAGAACTTATCAATTATTTATTTAGGTTGTTATTATGATCTTGCTTAAAGTTGGAAGAGAGGGAACAATGGCTGTGATATTGGGGAAGCTAGGGTTTGGGGATTCTATGGAAATTTGGACATGATACTAATGGATCAATGACAACAGGAATTGTAGTCAAGCTGATCCAATGGATCAATCTAGTACCAACCAAGAGAAAAAGTGGGGATGTATTTGTCTTGTTTTGTCTCGCTCTGTAACATTTTGTTCCTCGTTTTTCATAAATTCACATAAATTTGGGTTCCGCTTATCTCGCCTTTCTTGTGTTTCTCTTTGCTCCTCTCTGTGTCCTTTTATTTTGCTTCCAGTTTTACTTCTACTTAGGTTTTGTGCTTTGGGTTCATTACCCCCATTACATTTTTGTTTGATAAACTTTAGGGTTAACCCCTTTTACTGCTGCGGATTGGTTTATCTGTCATTTTCTGGTTGATTTGACGGCTCCTCCCTTGTCCTGGTTCACTTTCTGAATGTCATTAAAACCTTTTCCTCTATCCCTAGGTTCTCCTTTGAGTGTAGTATGTGTGGAGGGTGTCCCATGTGATGGCAGCTACTCACACTCCTCCGCGCGTTACCCTCCCTAACACTTTACAACTTTGCAATATTGAGGGTTCTCCTCGAGAGAACTATGATACACTTGAATCTTCCCCTTCTAGAACTGCTACAAAAATTCATGGCACCTGTGGATTAACTGGTGAGTGGGATCGTCTTCGTAGGAAGCTGAAAACTGTTAAGGCTCATGAAGGGTTACATAGATATGTTCTCAGCCCTGATGTTAACCTAAAAATAATTGAAATGCTTTCCGTTATATCTCTAGTCGGAAGAGTGGAGCATGCTCGACTAAATAAGCTCGATATTTTTGAATGGGTTAATAGCCACCAGCTCCCTTTAATGGATTCTACACCGCAAATCAATCTCTTCATAAATGGCTGGATTATCTTCATATTTCCACAAAATGTTACTTTAAACGCTATTTTACAGGAAGTTTGGCTCTATAAAGGGGGTTCTCTCATCCTCGAGAGATGGCATGCTTCATTTGATCCGCTTCGAGAAAAGGTTACTAAGTGTCATTTATGGTTGTTGGTCCCTGGCTTGCCCCTATAGCTCTACACAAAAAACATCTTCATTGGGTTGGCCAACACGATGGATAAATTTATCAGAGATGATAATACCTCTTTATATGGTAAAGAAAATAAAGTGGCCAAAATTTTGGTGGAATTTGATATGGGTAAGGGTCTTCTGGTAGAAATCGAATTGGTTTGGGGGAAAAGGATTATCATAAAAAAGTTGGATTACTACAAAATACCCTTTAGGTGTTTTACATGTCGACAAGTTGGACATATTCAAGCACATTGTCATTTTCTTTGTCAATCTCCTACAACTATCTCTTCATAAGAAAATTCCACTCTTCGTGTTGATTCTGAAGCTGGTTCTGTTGCAAAGGGAATATTGTCGCCTATTCCAACACACTTGGTGGTTAAAGGTAAGTCTAGTTCTGAGTCCTCTACACACTATGAATATGTATCGAAAGGAGAACTTGATTTTTATCAATATGTGGAAGAAAACCTTTCCTGTCGATTGTCTACTTCTAATAAATTTCCTGGTGCACTTGGTTGGGTCCAAAGTTTAAATATTGATCCAGTTGCTTCTAAGAATATTGATAAACAAGCTTCTGTTTCATTATTAAAGGATACTGATCTGGTTTAAATCTTTGACTCTAGCCCTAACTTTAGTTCAACTTCCCTCAAGCTCGGTTCTCCTTCAAACCCTACCCTCCTCCCTAAAGATTGGTTTGTCTCATTTTTTATTACTCCCCCGCAACATTCTTCCAAATCCCCTTTACCCGATTTCACTCCCCCTAGGAATATTGATCCATCTTCTGCCCCTCCCGATAGTTCACTACTTTTAGAATGTGGTTATAAAAACTCTGAGATTAATGCTTTTATATCCCCGCTTCCTATCTACTTGAAAAAACCCTCAACAAACCCTAATACCTTAGGGCTCCAGTCCATGAGGTGATAATTAGGAAAAAAAAATGAACTTGTTGATGCCTCGAAAATCGTAGCATTAATTAGCACGGATTCTCCCCGGTAACCAAGCCCAATTAGATCGCTCATCGTTTGGTGTGGGGAATCCGTCTGGTTAACAGTTTCGACTACTGTGTAAGATTTAAAGATTTGTATTCTTTGTACCGGTTGTAGCCCGATCCACCGTTTATGTATTTTTATTTTAAAGATGATATGCAAGTGCATTAATCTAAGTGCATGCAATTAAACAAATCTAATTTAAAACTAATTTAAGAAAATTTAATCTATCCTTGCAAGGAGAAAACTGAAAGTATGGGCAATAAACTGAAAGAAACATCTAAATATCTCACAGATAGCTATTTAATCATAAAGATGCATTTACAGCAGAAAATAGAAGATATCAAAGATAGCTTTGATTTAATTAAAACCTTTCATTGCTCATTTAACACAAAAATTCTGAAAAGGGGAGGAAATCATTCATAGCAGAGAATTAATTCACAATAGCTAGGAAAGTTCTCACAGAAAATGTATGAAAGATGCAGAAATAGTTTAGCAATTATCCAACACAATCCCAAGCAAAACGCTGCACCTGCTTCGACAGGACAAAACGATTTTCTTATTCATGTAGCAGAAATAGTTCACGTACAGAAGAAGAGTGTCTTTTCACCTGCCAAGAGTCCCTCTCCTACTCTTTGATCATCCATATATAGCTTTACAAAAATGCTCCAAGAGCTACCAAGTGTACCCTAACCTCTTTGATTCTTCTAATTTTTCTATAGTGCCCATTTAAAAAAAGGAATAAGTCCTAGAAATATTACAAAAGAAGGACAAGAGGAAAACTCCAGCTGTCCTTTTAATATTTAAAAGATACATAGGAAAAAAGAAAAAGCGCTTTGGCGTTTCATTAATATAAAAGAAAATATTAACCCTGAGCTAGTGCATTTGCCACAGCTGGTGCCTTTTGTAATGCTGGTTCTTCTACTGAAACTTGTGCCCTTGCTACTGCTGGTAATGCTGTTGAAACTGATGCCTGGTTTGCCTCTGTTCCTGATGATTTGTCTACTTCTGCTATATGCTTTACCCAGAGGTTGGTTTCTCTTATGATGTTGTTGGAAGGCATAGGGAGCATAATTTTCAGAGATACCTCGTGCTTGGCGATCTCTTCTTTTAAGTTGATTACTTCTGTTGTTGCAACCTGGAGGTTTTCTTCAAGAAGATGTGCGTGAACAATGGCCTGGATGATACAGTGAACAGCGGCCTGGCCGATACAGTGGTGGAGATATTCTGCAGTTAACACGTCCATTTTCTTTACATAGTCCATTTCTGCACTTAGCCCGTCCAGTAGCTCAGACAAGCGTTGAGATTTATCTAGAAAGTCTTCTATATCTTGAGGCATCACCATCTGACCATTTTCTTGGGCGGTTCGTATCTTAAGATACAAATTTTTACACTGCTCAAGGGTAGCTTGGACTACAATGTTCAACTTCACCCCACAATCTTTGCAAAACACTAACAAATGTGCATCTTCCTTGATTTCATAGGCGGATTTAAGAGGGAGGTTCGTAGGGAAACCCGACTTTCCTTCTCTCCACTCAAGATGCTTCTTAATGTCCTCACTAATGTGTGCATATTTCCACCTGACCCTGGTGGCTTCAGCATTGATCTCTTTGAACCTTACTACTATTACCTTCAGCTTGCAAACTTCTTCCATTATGAGCTCCTGAATTTTGTGGATCTTCTTTAATGTTTCACACGATTGCTCATGAACGGGACTCAGATCACCAGCTTTGCTGGCTGCGAGTTTTAATTGTTGTTCCAGCAATTCCTTCGCATCTTCCAACTTCTCTATATTCTCTTTCAAATCATCCATTTGATTGGTAGTATCAAATTTCTCGGATTCTAGCTGCATGTTTTTACCCTCCAGGTCATTCTTTTCTCCTTCCAGGGTTCTTTTTTGTATCACCAAAGCTCTCTTTTCAACTTCTAGATGCTGAAATCTTATGTTTAGTTCTCCCTTTTCTGACACACGGGTGTCAAACTTCTCAACCATCAAATTTTTATAATTATGTTCTCTGACGAGAGTCTGCTGCAAATGGCGAGCTTTCCTGTTCTATAATTCTAACTCGGCCTCCAACATGTGGACATTGTCTGCAGTTGCTTTAATAGAAGCTACAGAGATATATGCTAGGAGTCTGAGAGCTTTCTAGGTGCCTTGTATGACTGTGGTCTCATGCTTGGTGATGATATCTGACTAGAAAGGTCTCTTCATACTAGTCACTATTTCCTTGACAATGGATTTTCTCTTCTTGCTATAAACAAACTTGTGCCACTGGGACACCGTACTATTCTTCGATAGTGTAAAAGGGAGAAGCGAGAGTTCTCTTATGGGGAGATATGTATCCATGTCTTGTAAGTTTGGGCTATTTGGTTTAGCATCTTCCCTGTATTTGTTTTCATCTTCTTCCTTTCTCTGAGCCTCCTCCTCTTCCGCTTTCCTTTGTCTCTCATCTTCTTCCAACTTGACAGCTTCTCCCAATCTAATTATTTCTTCCTCTTGGATCGTTCGAGCTTCTTATTTTCGAAGTTCATATTCCTTTGCTTTATTTTCTTTTTCATCAGCTTCTCTTTGGATTCTCTTAGCGTCTTCCTTGAGCCTTTTCTCTTCTCTGGAAAGGGCTTCAATGGCGTTTCTTTTTCTTTCCGCTGTTCTGTTTCTTTTGGATCATGGAGCACAGTAGTGGAGCTAGAACTGGCTCTGCCTTTACCGAGATGACAAATTTTTAGTTCGGTCATGTTACTGACCCCTCTATACACTTATTCATCTTCATCATAATAGTGAGCATACTCAAAATGAGCATGAATCCCCTTGCAATGTTCTACAGCTTTGCCTCATCTATCATTCCTTTGGAAGACCCTTTCCCCAAAATCAAAATCTTTCAATTCCATAATAAAATATTCAACTGACAGGATATTTGAGCACTTATAAGCTCCAACAAAGAAAGGAAAAGGAGGGAAAGAGGCCTTCTTTAACCTATACAAGGTACCACCAATTCTGTCAAGGAACACCTATCTTACTGTCTCCTTGTGGACTATGTAATCAGTAGCATACCTGGGAAAGATATATGGGGGCTTGGAGCCTCCATACATCCTTATATAAGTACCTTCTTCTGAAAAATAGAAGTCACCACGTAGTTCTCCATGACTTTCATGGAATTCTCAGATAAGTAGTTGGGTTCTTCATTAAACATCAACTCATATAAAGGTATGATGAATTCTTCACAAATAAGCTTGTAGCTCCACCTGTAATTTTGGGTCCAAAGTATTTTGTAGGTAGTGAACGCTAGGGTGTTGTCTTGGTCCCAAAGGCAACCCAACTTTGGGAAAGGAAGTTTCGACAAAATGCAGTCTATTAGGTAGGATGACATGTAGAATTTTGATTTCTTTGCCACCAGCCCTTCTTGTGCCTCAACTATGGCTGATGACAGACTATTCGAGAGGATGGCTGCCCAATTAAAAACTGTTCCTATGAATGCCACATAATGGATTATGGGGACCCAATGGAGTCTAAAAATAGTCCCATCAGGCCTGCCAAAGATCCTGCTTAGCATGAGGGAAATCATCCTAAAAGGAGGCCTTAGGTTTTGGACCTTGTACTCATCACTCTCCTTCTTCCTTATCTGCTTGCCTGTGATTAGCAGTTTTTTAGCCATCTCCAAACTGTCCATTTTGAGTTGACTTAACTATTCATCATCCAGCAACTACTGAGTATGAGGCAACTTGTAGGCTCCTGCTATATAGGTAGGATGTAATGATGCGAAGGCTTCACCCTTGTTTTTGAAAAGGACTCTAGTCTCGGCATTTGCATGCTGCAAGATCCATCCAATTACTTCTGAGCAAGTGAAGAATTCTGGATGCTTTGCTACTTTAGATATGTCGGAGCTCCTGATGTTCTGGTACAAATATTCTTCCTCTAGGAGTGCCTCAGGGATGTCTTGGTCTCTTATCATGCGGTATACGTCTCCCAATTTGACTTCTGGAGGAATGCCCGTAGTGGATTTGGTGTCCCCGAATAGAGTTTCTACTCTTGCATCAACGCCAGCCGATTCTAGCTCGGTCATCTTAGCCTTCCTTTTGCCACCTTAGGCATCGTGGCTTAAAACCTGCCCAATAACTTTGCATAGGTGGATATAAGATAAAATTATAACGTAGAAAGTGATCATCAAACTATCATCGGACATAACAATACAGCTTAAGTGTATTTAAACGATATAGCAATGATAAATTCCTATGATGATCAATATATTTCAAACGTGAATGTGAAGTAAAACTCATAATAAAAAAATGTACATTGCTTCCCCTTTTAAACAAACGAGTGAGTTGGCTTCATGGGGTGAAAAAAAAATGTTGAATTCAGGCTTGACGTAGCAAGGCCGGGACCCTTATCATGAAAATGTGGGAAGAGTAATAGGTGAATGTGGTTGGGCGACGCCGGGTGTACTCGTTTGTGCGGACTGAGTCTGGGTTGAGGTTGGCTAATAGGGTGGGAGCTATGCTATCTGCTTCAAAAGGCATGTTGATTTTATCCAACAAACCATAAGAAAAGCAGCGAGGGTGACAGTCGAAAAGGAATAAACAACTCACTTCCGAAAAGAAAAAATGAGGCTCATAGAACCACCTACCTAGTGACTAATAGAAAGCTCGAAAATGTTGTCATTGCCATGCAGCTGGCTGAGTAGGGATGAATTTTAGGCCACGAACGGAGTTTCAAGCAACAATTTTAGCCAGTGAAAACAAATGGAATGCAACAATGCCCAAATTCTATTTATAATCACTTGACATGTGTGGGCATTTAACATGGTGGGTAAGGTTATTTAAAATGGGTTTATGGTGAGTACGGATGGGGTCACTTCAACACGTTTGACATTAAAAGTAAATGCCATTATCAGACCAACTCGGCCAACTCATCCGGTGCTTGCGGCGAGAGTTTGTGAGTTCGGATTGCCGTTGCGGCAGGATTGGCTGACTTCATCCACAACTGAGACAGGTAAATTTTCCGCATGCATGGTCCAAGGCCACATCTTGGGTGATTTAGCTGAGTTCTAGCACCGTTGCAGACAAACTTAGTGATATTTGGCCAAAAGACTGCATAAAAATATCCGCCCATTGCGGTGGAGCTGAGTGAGTTCATTCGAAAAAGAGGAAGGCTTGAAAACTTAGCAAAGTGAACCGTCGTTGTGGAAAGACTCGTCGAGTTCCTCCGCCGTTGTGGCTTAACTGATTGATTTTTTCCGTTGTTTGGTTTAACTTATTCATTTTTCCTGCTATTGCAATAGAACTCACTGATTTACTCCGCCGTTGCGGGTCAACTTGGTTAGTTTTCCTGTTGTTGCGGCTTTACTTGGTCAGTTTTCCTTACCTTGTGGCTCAACTTGGTCAGTTTTCCCATCGTTCGGTTTAACTTATTCATTTTTCCCATTTTTGCAGCAGAACGCGCTGAGTTACTCCGCCGTTGTTGCTCGACTTGGTCAGTTTCCCCGCCGTTGTGGCTCAAAAGCGTGAATTTTACTTATGAGAAAAAACCAACAGAAAGCTAAAAGGAAGACAACAAAAGAATCTTTTCTGAAAAAACTAAGTAAGAGAAAGGTTTGGATGAGCTTGACTTCTAAGAAAACTTCTATCTCTAAAAAATAAGAGGAGGGGCCCCAATATTTACAAAAAATTGGGGGGGGATGTTGCAGCAACAATGGCGATTCACTGGAGAACACAGATCTCTGAAACAAACTCTTCTTATGATCTTACAAAGTGTTGATTATGTGCTAACATTTCTTCATAAATCGACTTCTGAGAATGTAGTGATCACTCTTATCATAGTTCATCATGAAAAATGCAACTTTGACTCATAATTCCTTACAACTCTCCAAGGGCGAAAATGTGAGGTTTATTTTAAGAATCTGCCTTTCAGAAGTCTCCCAATATAAGACTCCACAGGATCGTAACAATATCTCACAGACATATTCGTTTTTTCCTCATTCCCATGCTATTTTGCATCCTTATTGGATATTTATATTAAATGGCAACTTTTTCCACTTTGAGCCTTCCAAAAATAAAATTCTTCAACTTTCAACATAGTTGATTCAAGTTCTTCATTCCATAATGTCCTTTTCTATGAGCGAAAGATTTATTTAATTTTCATGCTTCATGGACGGAGAAGAACCTTATTGGGATGGTTTGTTTGAACAACTCCTTTGATTTGAAAGTTCCTTAGCTTTTCTTGGCCATGCTTTAATTGAGGCGTGAATTTCTGGAAACTAGACTCTTTGATATAAGCATTTTGTATTTTACTTGCAGCATGGGATCATTTTAAATACCATACATGTGCGATACATGCTTCCTCTCCATGGGTCTGTCATAGTGAACTTCCTTATACAATCATTAATGTTAGAGTGAATGAGGCCCTGGGATAGTTAGAAAGAAATGCTAAATCTTAGTTATTTGACAGGGTTTATTTTGACCAAAAAGGAAGAGGATCTCTGCATTCCAAGAAACCTATCAGTGAAAGCAAGGTCACAAATATTCATTTCCCCTAACAGTAAGTTTCCTCTTTACCATCTTTTTTAAGCTTTTCTTGGAGTCTCATCTTTCAACCATGCCAAAAATCGATTTGAGCTTTATTTAAACAAAGGACACACACAAAGGGAGAAAACAATCCAAAAAAAACAAATCAAGCTAAGTAGTAGACTAAAAGGTGATTGTAAGTAACTCAAAAAGAAAAGAAAAGGAAACAACCAAGAAAAGAGAATCGAAACAACACTTTATTTATGTACAAAATTCCATCTAGGACTTATGCGAAATATTGCTTTAAGGCAAGGCTGTTGAGAGGGAGTTTTACCTCCTACCCTTGCAGGTATTTCGGTTTATAAGTTGAGGGGCCAAGCTTTTCAGAAATTTGGTAAGGGCCAAGCCATAAGTGTTGAAACTTTGTATGCATCCCTTTACCATAATGCTGGTGATCCCACTTCAGAACTAAGTCACCTACTTTGAAAATTCTCTTTCCGGACTACTTCTTATCAAACCACCTTTTGAGTATGTCTTGGTGATGGTGAAATTGGTATTTGGCCTTCCGCCATGATTCTTCAAGTTTTAGCAGGGTATCAATTCTAGATTGAAGGGCTTGACTGCTAGAACCTCGGGAGGCTTGGGACAAAAGCAAGGATTGGAGTAGAATATTTGGAGGGAGAACGACTTCCTTACCGTAGACCAGGGTGAATGGAGAAACTCCTAAGGAATTCTTGGGGGTGACTCGGTCTGCCCATAAAGCGCTCGGGAGATCTATGTGACAACTTCTATGATTTTCAATCACCGTTTTCTTGAGGATTCGGATGAGATTTTTGTTGGTGGATTCAGCTAATCCATTTCATTGGGGATAGTAATTGGTTGAATAATCCAATTTAATTCCTTTCTCATACATAAATTCATTTATCTTCATTGACGAAAAGTAAGGTGCATTATCAAAGAATAGGGAAATTGGAACCCCAAGCCTGGTTATGATATTTTCTTCTAGGAACTTAATAACTGCATCTTCATTAAATTTGCACAGTGGGACACCCTCAACCCATCTCATGAAATAATCTGTATCTGTTAGAATATACAGATGCTGCAACAAGGAGTTTGGGTTTATCTCGCCAATAATATCTATGCCCCATTGTTCAAATGGTTCAGAGATGATAACTG
This sequence comes from Larix kaempferi, assembly GCA_027924585.1. NCBI lineage: Eukaryota > Viridiplantae > Streptophyta > Pinopsida > Pinales > Pinaceae > Larix > Larix kaempferi. The sequence continues at coordinate 17,399,274 of BSBM01000924.1, read as the reverse complement.
GTTGCAAAGGACATGCTACTTTTGGCAATTGTCCAGCACTCCTTTGGCACACATCGCAATTTATGGCATAAGCGTGAGCATCCTTGAAAAGGGTGGGTCAATAATACCCAGCTCTGAGAATTTTATGAGCTGTAGTTTCTCGAGAATAATGTCCCCCAGCAGTGCCATCGTGTATTTCTCTGACCAATTTACCTGCATATTCTTTCTCTAAACATATGAGGAATATGCCATCATAATTCTTCCTATGGAGTACTCCTTCAATAATTTGATAAGCTGCTAACTTCAGACGGAGTGCCCTTCTTTGCTTCGAACTCCAGTGTTTCGACAAATATCCTCACTATAAATAGTGCACCAGGTCCCTATACCAAGAATCAGGAGCTCTGAGAATTGGACATACGTCAATCATATTCAGCTCGGCTTCACTCCTCCAATCTATCTCTCCATTAGCTAGATTTTCAGTAAGTAGCTTGCATAAACCTTGACCTTTGATGATAGTGGCTGGTTTGAATTCTAAGTCATACTCCTAAAGAGAAGTAACCCAGTTTCCTCTTCTTTCTCCCAATTCTTTTTGAACGAAAAGAAATCTAACAGCGGGATCAGGGACTATGACTTTAGTTCTATTTTTTAAAATATATGGCCTCAACTGGTTTACCGCCTTGAATATTGCATACGCCTACTTATCCACCATGGGATAGTTTAGTTCAACACCTTGCAAATTAGTGCTCATAAAAAAAATTGGGTATTCATCTCCTAATTCTGCCTTTTGGGTGAGCACAGCTACAAGAGAGTTATCAGAAGCAAAGGTGTACATAATAAAATCTTTATCGAAGTCTGGACTCCTTAAAGAAGGCGCATTAGCTATGGCAACCTTAATTTCTTTAAATGCAACTTTCTCCAAGTCTGTCCACTTGAACTGTACACTTTTCTTTACCATTTGTTGCAAAGGTTTAACGATCTGAGCGAAGTCTGGTACAAATGTTTGAACAAAATTAATGGTGCCCATAAATGATTGCATAGACATTTTGTTATGAGGCATGGGAATATTTATGATAGCTTGCACTATCTCTTGATCTATTGATATTCCCTTCTTTGAAATGATATGACTTAAAAGCTTGCCCTCAAGAACAGCGAAGACACTTTTCTTGGGGTTCAAAGAAATTTCATACTTTCTATTGCAATCAAAAATCTACTTCAAGTGGAACACATGGTCTTCCCTTTTCTTTGAGAACAGTATCACACCATCCAGGTAAACGACTAAACATCGACTGCCCAATCCTTAGAAAGCAATGTCCATGGCTCGCTGAAACGTAGCTCCTGCATTAATCAAGCCGAATGGCATTCTTTGATATGCAAATGTTCCCCACTTTGTATGAAAAGTGGTTTTGAATCGGTCTTCTTCTGCTACTAGCACTTGATTGTATCCAGAAAAACCGTCTAGTAGAGAGAAAATCTCTGATTCCTGACACCATCTCTAATATTTGCTCCATTGGAAGCACGGGATAGTTGTCTTTATCGGAAGCTTTGTTCAAGTTCCAAAAATCTACACACAGTCTGATTTCTCCTAACTTCTTTCGTACAGGAACTAAATTAGCTACCCATTCAGAATGTCGGACTTTAAAAATAATCTTTGCATCCAACAATTTTTTTAAGTCTTTCTAAATTAGAGGCTGAAGTGTCGGATGCATCATTCTTAATTGCTGCCGGAATGGCTTAGTGCCTGCTTTCATTGGTATTATGTGCTGAATAATGCAGGTATCATATGTTTTCAAATCGTCGTAAGTCCATGCAAAAACGTCTTGATACTGTTTAAATAGCTTGATAAACCTATCCCTTTCGCCTGGCATACAACATTTACCAAGATTAACATATTTTGGTTCAGCCTCTGTGCCCAGATTTACCAATTGATAGTGCATGGAGGAGTTCTGCATTTTGACATTTGCTGGCCTCTTGAACTTGTTTTGCAGATCGAACAGTGCTTCAAGACTTCTCACTCCTTTGGGCATGAAGTTCCCTTTAGCAACACCTTTATTTTGCAAATCTGAATCATGTTGTCCTTCATCTATTATGGCTTTTTGGAAGACATCTTCATTTGTTAAGAAACTAATAATCTACTGATCATCATCAAATACTCCGAAATTCGTAATGTTATCTAGAATGGATGGTCTGAAAATCAATTCAATGGAGCATTTATTATTAGTAGGTACTAATCTGGAAGTGGAAGTTGCTAACAAATCAGCTGCAACATTCTATAGCCTAGGAATAGGATTTATATTGAAAGCATCAAAACATGAAATTAGATTCCAAGTCTCAGATCGATAACCTTTTAAGTGTGGTGAAAGACAATGAATTGTATCTCTTACTTGCCTGACAACTATTTATGAATCACCAAAGACTTTCAAATATTTGACATTTAAACCAATAGCTTTCTTTAACCCATGAATCAGAGCTTCATACTCAGTAGTATTATTTGTACATTCGAATTCTAATCTACAAGATAAAAAATGTTTATTTCTTTCAGGATCAATCAAAACACAACCGGCTCTTGATCCTTCTTGAGTTTTGGAGCCATCAAAGTAAAGTATCCAAAAAACATTTTCTTTTTTAACTAAATTAGTGTCGTTACTACCTAATTCAGTAACTAATCCTACTATGTTACAATCGATATCATCAGTCCGTGAAAAATGAAGGAGATTGGACTGTTTGTCTGCATCATTGCTAACATTTTCTACTTGATAATTTTTGGGTTCAACTTCTAAAAAATAATTTCCCAAAACTGAAGATGAGAACGTTACAGCTTCATTTTTTTCCTCTAACTGAGTTACATTTTGTTTCATATGGAGTTCTCTCAGTATTTTAATTTGATTTTGCCTATTTTGGTAAGGTAACCACAAGTGGGACCCATCCATTGCAAAGTAACTGTTTAGTTTCGTAGACCAGTCCCTACTCAAGATTAAACCATAAGCTTCAGGAATATCAACCACCATTATATCAATAAACTGACATACCCTTGGATCAAATGACAACCTAATTAGCACGTCTTTCAATTCACCAATGACTTAGAAAGCAGTTCTATCTAACTGTATGATTTGAGATGGAGATGGGATCGGATGTCTATTAATCTTTTTGCAAACTAACAAAGGCATGACATTCGAACTAGAACTAGAGTCTACCAAACATTTGTGCACATTATGATTAAAAAATTTGAAAGTCAAGAGAAATGGGAGAGTGTGAGATTTTGATTTCCCATCGATACTGGCTTCATTTATTTATGGTTTTTCTTCAGTGTTTTTAGATGGAGTGCCCGTTTGTGGATCAAAGGCTTCCAACAGTTTTGTTCTCTACTGGGCTAGACTACATATATCAAATATTGAGACATTTTCTTTTTCCTTTTCTATATCTTCGATTATGTCATAACCCATATCACACTCTTTCGATATTTTACCTTGATTTTCTATTTTGTTGGGTGTAACCTTTGGCTGTTTGGATATTTCTACATTTGACTCTTTTCTCACTACGGGAATTACTGCAGGGTTCATTTTAGGCTGGGGCGGGATGAAAGTTATATGTCGGTTTGGCATTTGATTATCGAATTTAGCTTTAGGCACATCTGTTGTTTGATCAAGTACCGGGCCTTTACTTCTGGTAGTGGCATTAATAGATGTCACTTGAACATCATCAACGATATTTTCAAAAGACGGTCCTTGGGTAGGAGTCCAATCCCAAAAAATCATTGTGGTATTGGGAGCGGGTTCTTCCTACTCAGGAATTTGTTCTTGCTGAAAATCCATTTGCTCAGAAATTTGTGCATCTAACATCTAATTCATTACCAAGCTCATTGAATCAATCCACTGTGGACAACTCTTTTCGAATTGTTTCTCTTGATGGAAGGTACAGAAGTGATCCATCCCAATTTCATTTAAATTTAGCACAGCGGAATTATTTACCGGAGGGGTTAGTTCTTTACCTTCATCCTTCTTCTTGTAGAAAGGCTTGAATGGTTGCCTAAGAGAGCTAGCTATTTTATCTTTCTCTAGATCGACAATTTTATTCGAAAGCTTTTGCATCAATTTTATCACACTTTCTAGATCAGCTGCTGGTTCTTCTTTATCTTTAGTTAACAAAAAATGCTTCTTACCAATTGTTGGCTTTGCTTCTAGATGAAGAGAATGTTTAGAAATACTATCGGCTTATTCTTCTACCTTCTTGTCTTCTTCAAAGTTTTCTATCAAGGTAGTCTTTTTCGTTATTTTTACAAACATTGCTAAAGGGGGTTTAAGAGTTGTTGTATAATATTCCACTAAACCTTCTTCAGCAGGCTTTGTTGCATCGCTAAAGTTGTTTAACAATGTTGTAAGGGTGAAAATGCGAAGCTGGGAAACAATTCTGTGACAAAAATGTGAATCTGGGAAAGAGGGCGCGCGGATGAACAGGGGAAAAAAAGTCAACCTGAAACTCTCGGCCGAGAGTTTTGAGAGTTCAAACTCTCGGCGGAGAGTTTAAAAAAACTCTAGGCCGAGAGTTTGAACCAATCCATGCGCTGTATTTTTAAAAAAACTCTCAGATGAGAGTTTGAACTAAACTCTCGGCTGAGAGTTTCAAAGACATTTTCTCGCCCGAGAATTTCTGGTCAACAATTCCAGCACCATTTTTGGAGAATTTAGAAATGTGTTACTTTAACAAGGTCAGACCACTGCAAAACATGAGAATTACATGTCGGAGTTCATACCAATAGATTCATCATTCAATCTACTTTCTCATGATATAATTTTTTTTGAATTTCATTTAGGATTACTATTTTTTACTATTTTTTTACTAAACTTTATCATTAAAAAATTTAGTGAGTGAAAAATCAGTCACAATGAAAATTCAATATCATCACAATGACGAAGCCAAAAAAATTTAAAAAAACACAAGGATTTTCCTTAAAGTGTCATCTTCAATGGGTTGGTTTTAGTTTGTTTGATAAGAGTCACATTTGAAAGAAACTACAAAGACAAAAACATGTGTCGATAAAGCACCATTTTCTTAACATACGTTGTTTCGATAAATAATAAAAAATAGTTTCCAAGTCTTAAAAAAATCAAAATATAGACCAGGATCCAGTGTCGTGTGTGTAGATTATGATCCTAAATTTTTTTTCCCTAAAATGAATAACCATCTATCAAAAAACCGTCGTCAACACAAGTCACTCATTATCCATTCCTAAAAGTTTCAAGTATATGCCATATGTTGACAACACAATTGTCCCATGATATTTCCATAAATTTTTTTTAAAAAAATCGAGTAAAAACCTAATTCAATTATCTAAAACCTTTGTGTTTACCTCAAGTTGAAATTTCTAAGGGAGATATGGGTTTGAAGAGGTCGAAGTTGAAAAACAAAAAATTTAGCAGTTTGTTTTTGTCAAAAACAAGCCAAAATTGTTTCCTAGCTTCATGTTTTCACCCGTAAATATTTGATTAAACTCTTGAACTTTTCTTGATTCTCCATTCTCACAGAGAACAATTCTTTCATAAGAGTAGCTACAGTTTTCTGGTTTCCATACTTCTTTAAAAAACATTTTTCAAAATCTTCCCAACTTGCTATTGAGCTAGCTCGCAGGCTAAAGTACCAGGAAGATACTTTGGGTTCAAAAGTGCAAGGAAAGAGATGGTAGACTACATCTTCATGTTCTACATTAACAAGATTCAAAGCTAAATAAAAACTTTTTGGATGATCTTCAGGAGAAATTTCTTTTCCCAGAATCATACTTCGGGAAAAACTTTTCTGGATTCTTAGGCAAATCATGGAATGGTCCAATTAGATTTAATGCTCCTCTTGCTCTCCATGCAAGCACAACCATGAATCTTGGTGGAGAATGTGGTGGTGTATGTGGTGGTGAGTTATGAGGAGTATGCTGTGGAGTATGTGGCCTTTTTTTATTTGTAGGAGTTTCAGGTCTGACTTCGTTAAAAGGTTTAGTGATTTATTCTAAAGATAAATCTAATAATTCTTCTAGACTCTAAACTAAAACGGAGTCTCTTGTGTACTGGGTTCCTTTCTTAGGAGCTCTTATTCTGGGAAGCAAAGGAACAGTAGTTAACCCCCCAAGGCTCCTAATGTAAGATCGAGTGTGTCTTCTGAAATGATTTACTCCTTCAAAAGGGACATCATATAATGTTTCTTGTTGTTCTATCTCAGACTTGGGGATTTCTTGATTTCTTGATTCCAGATCGGAGATGTCTTGGATAACTGTTTCGAACGAGTCTTCTGTGGGGTTCTTTCTAATGGAAGAATCTCCTCTCCCAGCCATGCACTGGTGGCCCTCCTTCTAGCGCCAAAAATTGTTGATCCCTTGAAAATCATAGCATCAATCAACAAGGGATTCCCCCCGGTAAGCAAGCCCAATTATATCGCTCACCATTTGGTGTGGGGAATCTGTCAGGTCAATGGTTCCAGCTACCGTGTAATATTTAAAGATTTGTATTCTTTGTACCGGTTGCGGCCCGATCCACCATTTATGTATTTTTATTTTAAAGATGATATGCAAGTGTGTTAATCTAAGTGCATGCAATTAAACAAATCTAATCTAAAACTGATTTAAGCAAATTTAATCTATCATTGCGAGGAGTAAACTGAAAGTATGAGCAATAAACTAAAAGAAATATCTAGATATCTCACAGATAGCTATTTAATCATAAAGATGCATTTCGAGTAGAAAATAGAAGATATCAAAGATTAATTTGATTTAATTAAAACATTTCATTGCTCATTTAACACAGAAATTCTGCAAAGGGGAGGAAATCATTCATAGCAGAGAATTAATTCACAATATCTAGGAAAGATCTCACAGAAAATGTATGAAAGATGCAGAAATAGTTCAACAATTATCCAACACAATCCCAAGCTAAATGTTGCACCAGCTTCCATAGGCCAAAACGATTTTCTTATTCATGTAGCAGAAATAGTTCACGTACACAAGAAGAGTGTCTTTTCACCTGCAAAAATTCCCTCTCCTACTCTTTGATCATCTATATATAGCTTTACAAAAATGCTCCAAGAGCTTCCAAGTGTACCCTAACCTCTTTGATTCTTCTAATTTGTCTATAGTGTCCATTTACAAAAAGGAATAAGTCCTAGAAATATTACAAAAGAAGAACGAGAGGAAAACTCCAACTGTCCTTTTAAAATATAAAAGATACATAGGCAAAAAGAAAAAGTGCTTTGGCCTTTCATTAAATATAAAAGAAAATATTAACCCTGAGCTGGCGCATTTGTCATAGCTGGTGCCTTTGGTAGTCTGGTTCTTCTACTGAAACTTGTGCCCTTGTTGTTGAAACTGATGCCTGGTTTGCCTCGGTTGCTGATGCATTGTCTGCTTCTGCTACATGCTTTACCTAGAGGCTGGTTTCTCTTATGATGTTGCTGGCGGGCATAGGGAGCATAATTTTTAGAGATACCTCATGCTTGGCGAGCTCTTCTTTCAAGCTTATTACTTCGGTTGTTGCAACTTGGAGGTTTTCTTCAAGGAGATGTGCGTGAACAATGGCCTTGCCTATACGGTGGTGGAGATCTTCCATGATTAACACGTCCATTTCTGCACTTAGCTCGTCCCGTAGCTTAGACAAGCATTGGGCTTTATCTGGAAAGTCTTCTATATCTTAGGGCATCACCATCTGACAATTTTCTTGGGCAGTTCATATCTTAAGATACAATTTTTGACACTGCTCAAGGGTAGCGTGGACTACAATGTTCAACTTCACCTCACAATCTTTGCAAAACACTAACAGACATGCATCTTCCTTGAATTCAGAGATGGATTTAAGAGGGAGGTTCACAGGGAAACCTGACTTGCCTTCTCTCCACTCAACATGCTTCTTAATGTCCTCACTAATGCATGCATATTTCCTCCTGAGCCTGGTGGCTTCAACATTAATCTCTTTGACCCTGACTACTATTACCTTCAGCTTGCAGACTTCTTCCATTATGAGCTCCTAAATTCTGTGGATCTTCTTTAATGTTTCATACGACTGCTCATGAAAGGGACTCAGATCACCAACTTTGCTGGCTACGAGTTCTAATAGTTTTTCTAGCAATTCCTTCCCCTCTTCCAACTTCTCTATATTCTCTTTCAAATCATCCATCTATTGAGTAGTATCAAATTTCTCGGATTCTAGCTGCAAGTTTTTACCCTCCAAGTCATTCTTTTCTCCTTCCAAGGTTCTTATTTGTATCACCAAAGCTCTCTTTTTAGCTTGTAGATGCTGGAATCTTATGTTTAGTTCTCCCTTTTCTGACACAAGGGTGTCACACTTCTCAACCATCAAATTTTTATACTTTTGTTCTTTGAACAGAGTCTACTGCAAATGGTGATCTTTCATCTTCTCTAATTCTAACTCGGCTTCCAACATGTGGACATTGTCTGCAGTTGCTTTAACAAAAGTTGGAGAGATAGATGCTAGGAGTCCGGTAGCATTCTGGGTGCTTTGCATGACCGTGGTTTCATGCTTGGTGATGATATCTATTCATTCTCAAGAATGTTGGTTTATGCATCCCGCACATCTACTTCATATTGAGCTGCGTAAATGTTGTTTACATTTACGGTCTGTAAATGAAATCAATATTTCTAAGTATTTCAAGGTGGTAAATTCGCTAGTTTAAGTGCCTGGTAACTTCTACATATGTTTCGGTTCTTATGTTTTAGCATGAAATACATTTATATTCAAAGTTTGTTTAAGATTGGGTTATGTGCAACTAAATAGATATGTGAAGGTAAAAAAAGTAGAAATACACAGTTAACCTCTGCATAGTAAAAGTGGAATCACGCAAGTAATTTCCGTTGAGCTAATTTGTGAAGAAAAGTGTTTGGAAAAATAATTAGAGCAAAGTATTTGCTAAGTGAAGCGCAGCTATAAAACAAAGAGGAAAAAAGATATTCATTCACTGCACAGGTGAGTAAGAGATATTTACTGCGCAGCTCAACTCTTTTTGAGTTGACAAGGGTGTTCCTTCTTTTTCGCTTGACAAAGTGCATGAATCCTACTAGTTCATCTATTTCGCGGTAGCTGCATACCTACCTTTCATAAGTTTATCTCTCGTTTTCGAGTGGGTTACAAGACGCAAATTATATATGATGCTGCGACAATCCAATACTTGTTGGTTCAACCTGAATATTGAAAATATTTGGTCACTAAGAAGACTGATTTCTTAGTCATTTATTCCAATAATTATTTGTAGATGTAATCACATGGTGATTCGGTGTTTGTTTGTTTTTCAAAGGGAGAAACTTGGTATATTTGAAAGTATATAATACATATATGTTCTACATGCATGGTCATGCCTGGCGCAGGAGCTCCCAAACGATTCATAGCTGCACCACCGGGAGCAATCCCATCAGCACTAGAAATGGCACATAGCCTGACACAAACAACATAAACTTAGCACGCGCCCCACCACAAGGCACCGACCGCACCAGGCACGCAAGCAACAAATTAATTGCTCATTTGGTCAGTAAATTGTATCGAAACAGAGATCAAAATTATAATTGTTCCATTTACATTCTATCATTGACATCGTTTTCCTAGTACCACCGAAGAGGTAAATATGAAGACTATTAGTTATAATTTATCATTGGCATCGTTTTCCTAGTACTACTGAAGAGGTAAATCTGTAGACTGTTTTTATAATTCACCATTTGGCTAGCAATTAATCTGAGTACAAGGCATAGTGATCTCCCTCATGAACTTAATAATGTAATCAATTGAAAATTGGATCTGAGTTCCATCTCTTATGATTTGGATTGTGTTGTGAGGATAACCTACAACCATATGGATATTCAAAGAGTATAATATTTACTCAATTATGAATTATCAATATGCTTTGATCGAGTTTTAATTCATTTTGGTTTAAGATTGTTATCATAAAAGGTTGAATTGTAACTTTGGATTGTGTTGTGAGGATAACCTACAACCATATGGATATCCAAACAGTATAATATTTCCTCAATTATGAATTATGAGTATGTTTTGATGGAATTTTAATTCATTTTGTTGTAAGATTGAATTATTAGTATGCTCTGATGGAATTTTAATTCAATTATGAATTATCAGCATGTTTTGATGGAATTTTAATTCATTTTGTTGTAAGATTGAATTATTAGTATGCTTTCATGGAATTTTAATTCATTTTGATGTAAGATTTTTATCTTAAAAGGTTGAATTGTAACTTTTCCAAGTTAGTAAATTAGAAGTAAATGCCTAAATTATGATATTTCTAAAATGACAAGTTAAGAAATATTGATATCATTTTATGCTTTCATAATCAATCCAGAATTAAGTATTGTGATATCATTAAGTATGATTGATATCTCGAGCATGTGGAAAGCTTAAGGGTCTAGTCACTAATTTGCGTTGGTTTTTTTTTGTTTTTGGATATCTATTTCGTTTCATTCTTGGAATAACGATCTAACTATTGGTTTAATTTTGTATCTAAAATAATAGTTATACTCCGAATTATTTAAAAGTGGTATGATTTATAGTGCATATCGTAATGAAATAGTGCATATCGTGCTTATTATGATTTAGTCGACAATTGGGTTCTGCATATGATTATGATGGTGTTGCACAAACATGCAAAAGGTCAAAGTCATAAATCATATAAACCATAGCAAAGTTAAAGTTATTTCAATTTATTTTATCTTAATGTAAGTTAAAGATATTTCAATTTATTCTAGCTTAAGGCATTAGGTAAAGGCAAGGATTAGGTAAGGATTTGAAGTTTAGTTTGTATTAGGCAAGGACTTGAAGTTTAGTTTCTATCTACTTAAATTTATTTCAATTTATTTTATCTTAAAACATTCTATTTATTTTATCTTAAGGTAAATTAAAATTATTTCAATTTATTTTATTTTAAAACATTAGGCAAAGATTTGAAACTTAGCTTCTATCTACTTTATTAATATCTAGAATTCATTCATACATATTAATATAAGGATGCTATTATAAAACTATAAAGGTTAATTAACACACTTTGTTACTTTGTTGTTTTTTTATGAATATTTTAATTTTAATAAAAATGAAAAATCATTCAAATAAAAGACACCATTGTATTGTTAATACATTCTATTAATATAAATATTATGTATAACATAATCATAACATTTTTTTATTAAAAAAATCATTTTAATAAATTACAAGATTGCTAATACATTTTATTAATATAAAGATTATGTTATAAAAAAAGAGCATAGATTCTTGTTTTTGCTTTTTAATGAATATTTTATTATTTAAAAAATTATTTTAATAAAAGATATTATTTGGTTATATCTATCTGTGTTTTATGGACCACTTTATTTGTTGTTGTGCTAGTTACTTAGTGAATAGTCAATACGTCTTTAGATATTATCTCACATTTTGAGCTTGGGCTTAAATGTGGGCTTAGGCTTCTTTAAGTAGATCAACAAAATTAACCTAAGTGTCTTGATTAAATCAACAAGATTAACCTAAGTGTAACAAGTGTAGAACCGTGATCCATTTCATGGTTGTTGTATCTTGTTACACTTAAATGCATCTTGATTAAGATTTAAATAGCATAGGTTTAAACTTGAATTTTTTGTTTTATGTTTATATTAATTAGTTTAATGTTTATGTTACACCATAAATGGATAACTATAACAATCTATGAATAGAGATAAGTATAACAATATGGTAATTAGTTCAATGTTTAGCCTTTATTTAAAGTCAATCATCTTTACAAAACTAAATGACCAACTAAAATTACTCAAATACTTTCAATATAAATTTACATGTATTAAAATTTTAACAAACACCACCACTGAGCACGAAGAAAAGAAACACTTATGAGCAAGTACGTGAACATAAATATATTAATCTCTTTTATTATATCTTATTTCATATAAAATAGATGAGTAAACTCAGTACAGTGCAGCGTTGGTCTCCACGCTAATCTCATGCAGACTAAATGAGTTAGTGTTGGGCACACACCACTGGTTTCATGGATTCCAAGCAGAAATCAGACGGTTGGTACTCTATGATCCTAAATTTAGGATTCCATGAAATAAATGAACTAGACTAATGCATATACATACCAAGAAATAATCAAACTGGACTAATGGATATACATCTGAATTGAGCTGCAAAGAGAACTCAGCAGAGAAGCTTTGGTTTGACAACTTAAAGTTCTTTGTACCGGGATGCAATGGACGTAGAAACGACAGAACAAGCAGAAACTGCAAGTAAAATACTTACGATGGTAATTGAAGGAGCCATACGTCCTCTGTCTTTTCTCATAAACATGGCTTCCAATATCGGAAAACTATTTATTACTATGAAACTGCAAAACATTATCTGTAGAACCATACTCTCGAAAGCCGGGTACCCTTCTCGCAGAATTCGTGCTATTCCACCCATCAACGATATCAAGTTTGTTAGTGCCAATGTTGCTGGTGGAACAAACAAAGCAGATGCCACACCAAACTCAAAAATTTCTGCCTCGTATCTTTTGGCTGCTTCGCTGTCCACAACTTTGCTCGTGACTTCGAAGCCTACCTCCGACAAACCAACCATCTTGCCAACAACTTCGATTAAAGCAAATAGATACGATGACACCCCTTTTATCATCCACATCCTCTGTTCATTCCACCAACTTTTCAACGAACCCCCAATCCATATAAACTCAATCAGATTGTACCCATATGCAGATACTGCTAACCACGCAAAGAGGAAGAAATATGAGTCTGATAACTGCAGATATAACGAAAACAAATAATCAGTGACAAAGAACTGATCCCCAATAAAGAAAAATGGAACAATATTTAAAGAAGGATTTCCAAATTTTATGCTTTTGATATAATACCTTGGGAAATAATGATAGACCACGGAGCATGCACAGGCCAGGAACTAAACCGTAGCAAACTATATATAAAGAAGAAGGAGCCCATAGAGAGTAACAACCGTAACACATTCTCTGGGCTATCCCTATTCGCTGAATCCCAAACACAAATGGGCAAAACCTACTCATAAACAACTCCAGGAGGCCTGAAGCCCACCTCTTATTTTGAATTAGTGTATCATTTAAGTTAACAGGAGCGCTCCCCACAAAAGCCTTTCTTCTTGGAGTGCAGTATATAGATTTCCATCCTCTGCACTGTATAACAAGGCTTGCCAATACATCCTCCGAAGCACAACCATAGACCATGCCAACCTGCAATTACAATAAATTAAATTTCAAACAAATATATAGGTATCTAGTTATTCGATATGACTAAAAATTGTTACAGAAAAATTTCGAATTACCTGTTTGCCCCACTCGGTATTCTCCTCGTAGTTGCAGTTTGCAAGATCTCGTGCATTAGCTGCCAGCATCATCCATGGACTTTTTTTATCTTTCACAAAGCTTCCATCTTCTGTACAAACAATGGAGTATTTAGCTTTATGTGATTTCGAGTAACTCTGTCGTCCCTCACTTCCGCATAAGGCATCGCGGCGGAGAATGCATCCGGTTCCTACATAAAATGGACCTTCAATTCCACCTGCTCCCTTAAAATGGATCTACATATGAAAATTTACAGACAATATATGGGTTAATATATAGTTTTCTACTCAATTTCTCAGAAATCAAAGCTGCATATACTCACGTCGTAAATCTTGCAGAGATTATTTGCATAGAGATCGTTTTTTGCGATGCCGTGAAAGCGCTGAGGGAATTGGACGTACGCAAACTCGTGACCTGTTTTGGGGTCCATGAAAAAGCACAGGCCTTCACGAAGCGCTTCAGAGTTGTTGGTGTACATGTCGCAATCCAGAGTGAGAATGAAGGGTGCATTGCTCATTAAACCAGAGACCCTAATCTGCAAACATCAAAATATAATCTTGAAAGACCTTAAATAAATTGTCAATCTATTACCTAATTGGTTAGAACAATAGAGATCACAAATATTACCAAAACATTAAGAGCACCGGCCTTGTAATGGTGGGGGATTCCAGGTCTTTTTTCACGCGAGACATATACCAAGTTCGGCAGATCATTTCTCTGAATGTCCATGTCATGTCCCTTCTCTAGTAAAATCTGCAAATACAAATAAAAGATACTTAGCAAAACACAATGACAAAAATATATGTAGAATTTTTAAGTGGTAACACTGGTGATCTCAGTTACTAATCACCTGGACTATGCTTGGATGATCTTGTTTAGTGCTTCCTGAAATCCAGTCCTTGAAACCCTTGTGTTCTTTCTGTTTTTCTTCTGGAACGCTGCCCATCTCCACAGCGTTATTGATTCTATCCTTCAATTCCAAATACATTTTCTGATAGAAGAAACGAAACAAATCAAAAGTTGTATAAACAAAATACAGCATGCGCAGTAAGTAGAAGCTAGAAATAATAAATTTGAACACGAATGTCGGCGAAGATATAATGCCAATGCCACCGCCTTACCTTTGTATGTTTCCAGTCTCTATTGATGCGCAAATGCTCGTTTTCTACAGAATCAGCATTTGAGAAGTATGTCTCTGGAGATCTGTCTTGAATGGAGTAGTTATGACAAAATGGAAGCCAAATCTTTGCAAAACGTGAAGCTTCCAAGAGAGCATAAAATGTAAGCGGGGATCCTCCATCATCAGAAACATAACATGAAAGCTTTGCCACGGGATAATCTAAAGCCAAAGCAGACAACACTGTGTTTATAACTGTCAGTGGAGGTTCTTTGATTGGATCAGCGGTGCATACAAATATATCCACAGGCGGTAGATCGCTCTCAAACCTGTCCATTTACACAGACTAATTAATATTCATTTAACATATCCATGAAAACGTTTTCTAAAATCATATTTTCCACGAAAAGGTTGCATGAAATCATATTTAATTGTGGCTGTGCTCTAGAATCGATGAGCAAATTATTACCTCTGAGAAAGTCTTTCTAGGAAGGCTATTCTCACAACAGGCCACAACCTGAAGGCCTGCTCTAAAATCCAACTGTAGACAAAGCCTAGTTCTGCTAAAAATATCAGAATCCATGGCCAATAATCCTCACTTGGAATATACACAATGCGATAATATATGAGGCCAATTATTGCAGAAAAGTGGGTGCAGGCATAAACTCTGTATATGAAGGACTTCTTGTCCAGTGTAGCATACAGTGGAACGTCATTGGGCTCCATATGCAGCTTACTTCAAATATCAATGAAAACCTAAAACCAGAGGGTAGGTTATTGTGATGTTTTGGGTTTTTTTTAGCATTGTTTTTGTTTCGATATTCATAGCATTCTAAAAATATCCAAGCTAGCATTCATCCCACTTCAACAAGATCCAATCTATAAGTGTCTTCTTATGGAAATGGAAAGATTCATCGTGACGTCTAGGTATTCATGTGGGGCTGTCAGTTAAAAACTAATCGTTTCTTGGTTGCGTTAAGGACACGGAACATATATTAGCCACATGTGTTGCATCAAATTGAACCTTACATATTTCAAAGATTCGATTTCTTTTAAGATAAGCAGGTTATTGTAAGATGAGTTACCGAGATGCATTGGATTCCTTCGGAGCAATTTTACTCGGATCTGCATAATGTAATGTTCTTATGTATTTAAAAGCATAAATTTTAAATGTTTACCATTTTTATGAGGTTTCAAAAAGTTTTAAAATATTTTTTTTCAAAGTTCATAGACCCACGTCCATGTTTCACAAAGATATATTTTCTTATAAATTCCACATAATGTTGCAAGCTTCTCTTGCTCACAACCTCTTTAATTATTTTATTGGACTTAAATAAATGGGTTTGAGATATGTTTCGCAGTCACAATCTTTAGTTATTTAGTTACATTTATATATATGTTACTTCTCATATATATATACAAGAGTGAGATATTTTTATGCTCTTCATCAAATAGTTGAAGTTTGTTTTAAGGATAGATATACCATTCACATCAAACGAAGTTTGTTTTAGTGATAGATATACCATTCACACGTGAAATTAATTTTAGTTTTATATTAATTAAAATTTAAATCTACAAAGAAAATTTTAAATTTTAAAAAATTAAAATTCAGTGAATATTTTGATGACCAATAATCTCATAAGTGTTCTATATTTTTATCGTCACCAATAATCTCATAAGTGTTCTATATTTTTATCATCACCAATAATCATAAGTGTTATATCTTTTTGTCATTCGTATTGTTAAAATCTTAAATATAATTAATTATTAAGTTTTATATGTTAAATTATTTTTTATTAATTTTGATATAATTTTTTTAAATTCTAATCTATATGAAATTATCATATTTTCTTTATTTGAATATTGTTGTATTATTTCATATACCAAATAATTATTATAATTATGTTAAATTAATTTGTATTATTTTTCATATAATTTTATGAAATTATCATATTTTCTTTATTTAAATATTATTGTATTATCTGATAGGCCAAACAGGCCAAACAGTGTGGGTCATTAATAAAGTTGTCTCATTTAATAAACTATAAATATGTCTGGTTTTATGAGATAACCATTTTTATATGTTTGAAAGTTATCAAAATTTACAATGTTGTTGATAACCATTTTTATATGTTTGAAAATTATCAAAATTTACAATGTTGTTTATTTTGTGATGGACTTTGATGTTAAATTTTCTAAGTCGTCATTTTTTATAATTTATATAAATGTGTATATTAGATACGTCAACATTTTATTAATTTGTTTCATTCCTAGTTAAGTATAAGATAATAATGGTTTTTATGATTTAAATATGGAATCATAACGATATGTTAATTTGAATTGATGATTTTACATATTTTTACAACTAAACTAAAACTGTCATGTAAAAATTCAACAGTTTTGGAATGGTTGTATCGAACGTAGAGTTTTGGCAAGTAAGTTCTCGAGAAATTTGTAGACACGATGAACAAAGGAAGTCGAGTGACAAATCGATTTATATTGATTTATTCTGATTCTACATAATTTGATTTTGACGGTCATTTCATCATACGATTAAGATAAGATTTCAGTTGAAGATCAAAGATCTCAGCATGAATTTACATTCAATTTTATTAATTTGAAAAGATCGTATTTTCATGAACCAAAGAAGAAAAGGTGCACGAAGCATGAAGAAACTTCTAGATAAATATGGTGGAGAAGATTCTACAGGAAGCCTCTAGAAGAAGAAGCGATAAAAAGGTAGAATGGGAATAACATAGACAAACAAAGAGAAAGAAGGTAGAGAACATAAGGGATGGTAGGGAAAGCCTAGGAAGTTATTTGGAGGTTAATATTGTTGTAAAAAAAACCACCCGAGGCTAAGACCAGGGGTTGATGTTGAAACACCATGTTCAGAGCATATTACAGTTTCCATTATGTGTGTTTGTTTTTTTATTTGCGCACTCTCACCTGTAATATCCTATTTAACGGGCGTTCTACATCAAGTTGGTATTAGATCAGATTGTTGAGGTATGTGCTCTAATCACTAGTACAAAATGGGTGCTAAGTGACTTAAAAAATGACTAAAAATGGGTAATAAATGACTATATTTGGTCATGTGACTACTGGTCATAAAAAATTTAGTCACTTATCATCCAACCAAATTGTTTATTTATCACTTGGTCATAAATTGCTTGAACTACTTGGTAATTGTCTCTATTTGGTCATTAATTATCGGTTTAACTAGTCATTTATTTAGTCATTGATTGGTGTTAACTAGTCATTTTTGTAGTCATTGATTTTTGTTAACTAGTCATTTATTTAGTCATTAATTTTCATTAAGTAGTCATTTAATTAGTTATTGATTTAGTCATTGATTTTTGTTAACTAGTCATTTATTTAGTCATTAATTTTCATTAAGTAGTCATTTAATTAGTTGTTGATTTATGTATATAGGGAACGGATGAATCGAACCACCAACCTCGTGCCTGTAAGACAGGTGCTCTTCCATTGAGCTAGAACCCTTAAATAAAATAAAATTTCACACTGAATTGGTGGCAATGATCCAACAATGTGAGACATGGAAGAAGCTATGGTTATGAGAGATGGGGCAAGTAGATTCCATGGACCAAAAGAGATAGGAGCAAAAGGAAAGAGGAAATTGTTTACTTTAAAGAGAGGAGGGATGCTAATAACTTGCCAATAGAGTCATAGAAAAGTAACATATGGTTAGAGTGAGGCATCATGATATTTCAAATAGAAAGGCTCAAGCATGAGTACAGGAAGTGGATGGCATGAGTACAGGAAGTGGATTTGACACTTGATATTTTAGGGAAAAAAACAATAAAACTATGGAAATGTAGGAGTTGAAAGAAAGAGGAAAATAAACCACTAAGTTTAATAAGGTGAAAGAGTTGATTGGGAAATACCTAGGGTTGTGAGTGTCTATGTTTACTGTCACAATACTCTTATTCCTTAACCATGGCAAGTGAATGTGATGGACCACTTATCTTGGATATTAGCTAGGGCTTGTTTTCTTTTAAACTCTCTATGTACCAATCTACTTGTAGAAAGTAGAGCAAATTTAAATGAAAAGTGAAGTGAGAGAGATGCAACCTATCCAAATTTGTTTTCCCATTTAATCACACAAGGAACAGGAAACATTAAATAGATTACCCTTTTACTTTCTAGTGAACAATCAAATAGGGGGAGGATCTTCAAGTTTATTTACTATAATATAGGTGAACAAGAGTTCTTAACTAGGTTTTGAAGTAAATAATAATACAATTGGAAAGATAGATGGTTTACGAAAAGAAACATAATACTGAAAACCAAAAGAAGAAAAAGAACATAATTCCTCAATATGTCATGATCCCAAAAAACAAAGTTACAAACATTATTTCCCAATATATTTAATAAAATAAATACACAAGTAATCAACCAAGTATAAAATATAAAACCCTAAATGAAATTATATAGTGAACCAAGTGTCCTTAATTAAAGTGTATCTTCCTCACACATATGTTGTGCTAGAACCTCCCTTGATGTGAGGTAATGTTCGAATACCTCCCTTGATGTGAGTTAATGTTAGAAGACTGTGATGTTGAAACTGTTATTTTATTTGTCAGTGTGGTAATTAGGTAAACTTTTTTATTTCATTTTAACACAACTTACTTTACAATCAAATACTCTCATTTGCGAATACTAATATAAACAGAATATAATACTCCTCATTTTGGCACCCTTATTGTCTAACATATGCAGGAACTTATCTCATGTAAAGCTTGCAAATGATAACTCACAGACCATTAATACATTTGTAAAGCTTGCAAATGATAACTCACAGATCATTAATACATTTGTGCTTATCGTTTTCCATGGAGTTCTCGAGATCAGATTGAAGTGACTTCAAGTCAAATTACAGTCTACTGATTTGATTTACTGAACAATGCCAGGTGATGACATGTACATCAATGATGCTCCTTGATTATCTTCCAATCATAAAAGTAAGGCAAATTTATAAACAATACTATGTTTCATGTAATAGTGTTGTATGCAACACAATAACAAACTGTTAAGTGCAGTAAAATAACAAAAGAATAAATATCCCATGAAATTAGATAAAAATTTAAATAATAGACATTTCCTAGGAGGAGGAGTCATTTCGTCTCCCTCATTAGTCATAAACAACAAATATATCATTGTCCTAAAAAAAATTCCAAGAGTCATCATTGGCCTCAAAATTTTTCCAAGACTCATCATTGTCTAGAAGAAAGGGGAGGTATAGATAAATAACGTCAAGACTAGGCTTATCATTTGAATGTTGTTGATAAGCGATATAACAGAAGGCAACTAGTTTTCTAGCCACCATATTCATCGCATGACGAATATCTAGGTAAGAATAAGTGAAAGGAATCCCGCCATGAGGTGATCAATAACTTGGATGTACCTTTGGGAAACCTTTTTGGCTGGTTGATAAATATTCTTAATCATGTTAATGACCAATTCAAAGTCTCTAAAAACTTGTAAATGTTGGCATCCTAATTCGAAGGCTTTTTTTAGACCTAAGGCAAGGAATTCGAATTCCACAACATTATTCGTGCATTGAAAGTTTAGACAGAAGGAAAACTGATAAGACTTGTTTAAAGGTGAAAATAAAATCACACCAATACCATTACCTTCACTAGAGGAGTCTCCAAATTGCATATGTAAAACCTGATCGTGTTCAATTTTGGGTTGGGCAAATGCTTCTTTCTCTTCCTCTATAAAGACATAGTAAGTGATGATAGCAATCTCAATATAATCGATCTATGGGATGGGAATGTTTTGAATGTAGGGCATGGTTTGAGAATATATGAAGGCAATTAGGTTCTTCCTATCACAATACAAGAGAAAAGGATTATGTTGAGGCTAAGATATCCCCCAGTCAAATGTTTTCAGTCATGACCTAGGATCATGCAAAAATTTCCAACCTTCATGTCGGTGACTAAACAATTACACGTGGTTTTGAATTCAACACGAGAACACATGGTCATGGTGTAGGGGTATTTAAGTTGACCTATAGTGGGTTGGAATTTATTATTAAATTTAAGGATTCTCCCAGCTTCACCTGTGCATCTTAGGATAAGTTTCTCCATGATCACTTCGGTCATGTCATTGGGACACCATCCCCGTCAATAAGACATTACTGGGTGATCTTTTTCATGATTTTCAATGAAACGTAAAAGGGTGGTAATTTGGACTCGGGTCTTGCAATCTTTGTTGCATTGAGATCTTTTTCTAATTGATCGTCAATATTGACCATTGGATGAGATTCATCACAAGAGTATAGTTGTTCTATATGGAAACCATGTGTACGAGTTTATTAAAACTGACGTTTTGGACTTCATAGATGAGAGTCCATATCAGTAATGTATTGGATGGTCTCTCTTGAAGAAGTCATGGGTGTGAAAGGGGTAGAGAAATCTCTATTCAAGTTCTATTGTCACTCAGGCACTCTAAGAACATCTGAAAAAATTATGTTGGCCTTGAAGGATGCTAGATCATTGGCCACATTGTAAGGCACAAAATTACTAGGAAATATAGGTGTGGATTGCGATGTGATATTAGAATGATTGGCCTAGATTATAAGTGGAGGTCTCTTCTTAGGGATAGAAGGTGTGATGATCTTTTCATTAGAATTTGCCTTACCCCTTGAATATTTAGGGTCAAATAAACATTTTGGTATAAATTGGGACAGGGACCTTTTGACGACAGCATATACTACATCAATAGGTTACTCTTCAATAAAGACCACCTTAGGAATACCCTTCCTCCATTTTTCTTGTTCTTTCACAAAAATGAAAGTTTCACAATGCAAAGGGTTGTGGGCCTCATCACAAAAATCACACCAATGGTGCACAAAGGATTTGTTAGATTGCTTCATCCTCGACTGGGTCATAGGGCAAGGAGCCTGAGCAAAATATGACTAAGATTCGAATGTGAGCCTAAGCTCAAATGAGATAATCTGATTATGCATATCCTACATCATTTGGAGCATGGAAGACATATATGTTTTAGAAATAGATTAGTCTAAGGGTAACCATATACACTTTGTTTTTTCTCTTTAAATTCAATACAAGTTTGTAGGGTGGAGCAAAGACATATCAAATTCATCTCTTCTAATTGGTGTCGATGAGGAAAAGGGAGACTATTAAAATATTGGACTAGGGAATCTTTCTAGGAATGTCAGATAACTTCAGTAATCTTTCTAGGAATGTCAGATAACTTCAGGAATCTTATTATAAATCTTCATAAACCTGAGATTGAAGGCTTTGATAGACTCATTTTCTTTTAACGATAGGTAATTAAAACTCTTCAGGTATTCAACTAGGTTGTTGATGCTCTCAAATGTTGATTTAAACTAGTACATGAGTTCAAACCAAGTGGTATATCTTGTCAGATAAATAAAAAAATTCAATGGCAGCACTCCCTTATAAGGAATTGATTAATTGGCGCATATACTTATCATTATCGTGTGTGTCAATATTTGCACACACATTAGAAAAGGTGAAAGAATTTCATTAATGGACGTCATGCATCTCCTAAAAACTTATGAATATGGCCTTTGAATTTTAGCAAGGGATCATTAGTCGGAGCTAGATTTAGGGGAAAATCTACACACCATGGGGTAGCATCAGCATCGACCCCGTATTGAAGAAGATATAACTTATTGATAACCTTTTGACGGTTATCAGGGGTTTTTGACCAGTTGGTAATGGCTAAACATGCTTTCTATAGATGTAGAACTAGCTCCAATGATGTTACTCATAAAACTAGAGTTGTTTGGCATAAAACTAGAGTTGTTTGGAGAAGTCATTATGATGGAAAACAGAGATAGACGATGGTTAGTGATTCATGTAGAAGGATGAATAATATGTTTCCTAAACTTCTCAAGGGCTTCTCTCTTATTTTGGATAGTTGTAAGCGATTCAAAATTAGGACACTCGCCTCAGATTCTACCAGATTTTCTAGGAAATAAGGACATGCACCAAGGTATAAGAAAAGGGATGACTAAAAAAAGTACCGAGTGTGGTCGCCAATTTATGTTTATGCTCAATGTGACTCAAGAAAAAATAGTGAAGGACACCCTTGGAGCGATGGTAAAGGGTGAGATGGGGATGGAAAATCAGACATTGTTTAGAGTCCTTGGTTTTTATCAGTTGCAACTGTTAGTCGGAAACATATATACAATAATAAATTGAAAAAACATGAAATTAAACTAAATTAAATAAAAAGCATATGAAAATCTAATGAAAAAATAAAAAAATAAAAGGTTAATTATGACATAATAAAATGAAATCTAAGTGAAACTACGTTAATGAAGAAAAGATTAAACAACTTACTAGTGAAAAAGGTAAAGAAATGAAATTGAAGTGTTAGACCATTTTTAAGCAAAAGTGATTTTATTTAAAAAAGAAACAGCTATGTTGTAGCAAATTCCCTATCATAGGGATAGTCAGGGCTGTGGGGAAAAAATCGACAACAAAAAGTGATATGGGTGAGATGGCGCTCGACAATGTTGGAGATAAGTCTCTGAGCATAAATCCATAGCACTTTGCAATGTTGACATGTGGCAGTGGAGTGATAATTTTTTACTTAACGGGTAGTTAATAAGTTTAAAGCGTGCATGGTGGGAGGGAATTGCTCGACAGTGTTGGACATAAGCATTGGACATAAGCATCAGAGCGCAACGGGAAAGGGCTTGATGAGGGAAAGGGCTTGATGGTGTTGGAGATAAGCACAAATCTCTCATGCTCCGTAGTGTTGACATGTGGCAGCGAAGTAGGAGAGGACATTTTTACCAGATGTGGAGTTGGAGATGAGCACAAAGAAGTGTTGATGTGTTCGATCATTGTTTCTCTATGCAAACTGGACATGTAGCTGATCTCATCCATAAGGAAATGCAAACATCATGGTATATATGGCCACAATTGAGTTGCCATGCCTCTTTACCTGACACAAAATCAAATGAGAAAAAGGGAACGATGAAGAGATATTATTGTTAACCTTGATATGCTCACTTGAAATGGGTATGTAATGCAGAAGCATTGGGTCGACTACTGGTTCCTGTAATGTCCTCACTCGTATCGGTTGGGCAGGAATCTCATAAGAGGCTATTGGGATGGAGATGGTAATAGTCCTTGTTGGATAAGTTCTCTTAATGGTTGGCATGTCCTCTCTTCTAACTCATGCATTAGGCAGATTATTCCATGCTTTTCTTTACACTAGACTTACAAAATGAGAAATTAGTGACTAAAAAATGACTAAAAATCACATATAAATGACTATTTTTTAGTCGGCCACTAATAGTAGCTCATTTACAATATCTTATAGCTCAACTAACTTAGTCGTATTTATTTTAGTCATTAATAGTTACCATTAATAGTTACCTTATTTAGTCTTATAGTTGCTCATTGATTTAGTCATTAATTGTAACAATTCATGACTAAATCAATGACCAAATTTTTATATAAAGTTTTTAATTACGTGGTAAGGCATTTCTACAGGTGGGAGTCTACTCCCCGAATTTGTTTTTTATTAGTTTTCAGCTGTCCACCCTTCATCGGACGATTGGGATAATTTGCCTCGTTGATCGTTGATTTGTTGCCTGCCATTTCTGCCATTGAACTGATGGCCATTTAAAATCTGCACCTGCTCCTTTCTTAAATGCACATCTATGCTTGCTGACTGCCGACACTCATAGGCGGTGCTGCCTCCATCTACCTATGCCCGCCTTCCTTCAATTCATATTCCTCGCTGTCCATATTCCTCGCAGTCGCACAGTCTCACAGCAACATCGGTTCCCTTCAGTTCTGTCCATCCGTCCGTTGCAGTTCCCTTCTGTTTACGCACAACAGTTTCTGCAGAACACAGTTTCTGCAGATTTTGTTCTGGCCACACAGGTATGTCTGTCAAATTTCAAATCGCCTTCTGGATGCAATATTATATTAAAGATAAATATACCAATCTGTTTTTTTTACTAAATAACTTCTCGAAATATTTAGGTTAGCATGTTACCTATGTTAAACTGGCCCGCAAAATAGTGACACCCAAGAAAATAAAACAACAAAAGATTAACCAATCCCATTAAATCAATATTGAAATTATCACAGTAATAGTAACATCAACTCAACTCAACCCTCATCTCCAGTGCATCAAGAGGTGGATGGGAAATGTTTAGGTCATTATTGTGCTTATGAAACATGTAGATCAATAAAAAAAATAGAAACCTAATTTCAAGATGTTGATTATGATCCCCCCAATCTAAAATAATCGAAATCGAATATTTGCTGCATTTCAAGACAGATGTCATAAACACTGAAATAAATGCAGAACTTGGAAAGCAGAAGAAACAAGGGGGAACCTGGGAAACAATCATGGACTTGGTTTTGCAACAATAGGTAGACGCTGCAGGTCCCAATCATTATCCATAGAAGGATGAAATACTTGACAACGCAGGTATGTTTCACACGTCACAAACCCAATCAGCCATAGACAACCAGTTCCTCCATCTAGAGGAAATAATTTGCTGAATTTCATAACACCGTGTTGCACAGAAGCTGAGACTAACAACCCTGTAGATACTCCTCCTACCTTCGGCTGCTCTACAATCGTCCAATTCCCTGAACTTCAAACTTCATAGCAAGGTGGTCTTTATCTTTGTTTCCGGAAGAGAAAGCAGATATCTCTGTTTCAATGGGAAGGATCTGAAGCTGCATTGGGGTTTCACCTTTTTCTATTCTCTGCACAAGTTTTTTTATTACATCTTCTGCCTCTTTCTCCCTACGATAACCAGATTCTTCTTCAATTGCAAATCCTCATAGAAATACAACACAAATAAATCCCATTGAATTGCTGCTTAGTCTTCTTCAATATCTCCTATAGCTCAATCAACATTCTTGTTCACTAATTTTGATACTTCTTGTGGTCGAGGGCATCATACCTCAGCGAGCACTCAAACCGGGTTTTATTGTATATAACATGTCTTCCTTTGGTCAAGGCAAGCAAGCCTTCAATTGCAAAGCCAACCTCTATGCCAATATTACGTTTCCTTGAACAATCTCGGCGAAGTCATGTCCTCGTTGCGGGCCTTGCTTTGGATATGCAATGTTTCTATTACATCTGCAACACTTGGCACTTTGGTACTCTTGTTGATGTAAAATAAAGGCAGGTGGAGCATCTTACTCAACAGCTGTGTAGTTGGGCTTATGTTAGCTGAGTTATATGCCTTGGTGCTCCGTGTGGTGTTCTTCAACACTTCGTGCTTCGTGTGGGCGTTCTTCAACACTTCGTGTTGCCATTTGGCATGATGGAGCCAAGTTTACAACATACACTTGATCCAAGTTACTCGCTTCTCCCCACATGATCCAAGGCCCTGTGGTGCCAAGTGGACTTAGATCACTGCGGGAGGTTAGTGGCCGCTAGCTGTGGAGGAAACGCGGCCTGCGGAGAAGGTATGTATCAACTTAGGAGTATTACAATTGACAGAGTGTGAATGAGCTTTTGATGCATCTGCGACTCTTTAAAGTTTTGTGACAAATGGCCACAAGTTTTTCTCAAGGTTTTGACATATGTTACTTTCTGGTCAAACGAATGCTACGATGTTTCAGCTTTCTGCATTGTCTCGGTAATATGCTCTGTAAAGTGCTTGTTTTATCAATGTATGATGTATGTAAAGACGTTTCTGTGAAATTTTGACTCGTCAAGATAGCTGGGATATCAGAAATATGTTTTAAGCCATTTATTATTAGCTGGCTAGAGTATTTTCCATTGTGTCTTTTCTCTAGATAGGCAAGTGTAATTCTGTCTTTTCTCTAGTTAGGCGAGTGTATGTGGTTAAGGCTGGAAGAGGTTGCAAGGAAGGTACAGGCTACACAAAATTTCAATAAAAAACGTTGTGAAGAGCTTCCTGGAAGATGTATGCGTGAAGGATTGCAAGCTCGCCAACCCAAATGAGGCCAAAGCTCTCATTGCACCCGTGTGAAGGCAATCCCCAATTCGGTGACGTGGATGGAAGCTTCAAAGCTAGAGCGGGGTGATGCGAACAAGAACCGAGTGCCTAGAAAAGGGCTAAATAAATGTCCCTGTTGGCATTGCATACTCTTTCTCGTGCAGTTGGTTTGGCCATCTAATGTTAACTTGAGGCGAGGAAAGGAAAGTTGTGAATAAGAAAAAGGTTGAGCAGCATTTGCGCAGTTGAGTGTGACTCACTGTGTGAACCTTTTAATGGTGATCGTGGAAGATTGTACAACTGGATGGAAATCGTGGTTGGAATTTTGCTTCATTGGTTGTAATATTGCAAAAGGTAAGCATGGAAAGTCACGGGTGCCTTTGCAGGATCAATGTAGAGTTCTATACTTAAAAAAGAAGTATAGCCTGCGTTTAAATCAATGTAGAGTTCTATACCTAAAAATAATTTTTAAAGTATAGCGTGGTTTTAAAAATGAGGTGTGACAATGCTTTTTGGAAGCCAATGGTGGGGTTTTATAGTTTTCCATGAAAGTTGACATTCTATTTTTTTTTAGGGTTTTTGGTCTTTTTTTGCCAGGGAGATTGTAGCACTCTTAAGATTGGGTGTGACCACCGTAGTTATACTTGCCCGGAACATAATAGGGAAGGACATTTATAAAGAATGTCTATTTTAAAATACAAATAAAAATTATTAATATCTAATATTAAAAAAATATAAATAACAATAAATAAATTCTTTTTTTCTCTTTTAATTTAATAAAATTTTATTATAATTAATATATATATATATTATTATTGCAAAAAAATATTATACAAATTTATAAAGAATAATCCACATGTCAATGTACCAAAACAGGTAGAGACATTGTTGCAATCTATGGAACTCTCATGACTCCGTTAAGTACTTTTTCTCTCTATACATTTGTCTTTTCTTGGACCATACACTTCATATTTTCTAACTTCATTTCTTTGTTCCTCAATCATACACTTCTATGTTAGTTTTTTCTTCATGTGTGCAACCTACAAATCCAACCCTTCCTTTCAAGAGTTTTTCACTATTACTATACTTCTTTTATCCCCTTCTCCCTAACTACTCTTCTACTTTTTATGTGCGGGCTCTACTCAACAAGCTACACAGATTGTTCTTTGCTTCCCATCAATTTTGTAATAAATCTCTATCTTCAATTTAGCATTTCTGTAAAACATATATGCAATCGCATACTATGTTTATGATTGACACATGCACATTGTCAAAAATTTATGCATCTTCCTGCTTCACTTTCAAATACGGCTTTCTTTTATTGCACACCAAAGTGCAATTCCTAGTTTTAACATTGTTTTCCATTTGATATTTAAATTTAAATTTTACTGATGAGAGTTTATCTTTTTTAATTAACTATTAAAATAACTATTGAAACATTAAATTCTCATATATTGCCTCATATAATATAAAATAAAAAAATTACAAAAATATATTAAACATAATGATTAAACCAAGAGTGACATAACGATATTTTACACGTTTAATTTTGTAAAATAACGATATTTTAACATATAAAATGACATCAAATTTCAAGAGTGATAAAAGATCCATCATTATGAACATTATGAAGAAACTCTACCCATCCATTATTCTCACTATCATCTGCCAATCTTCTCGCCGACTGAAAGAATTTCCATGTCGTAGTGCTCAAGGTAGTGAGACGCGTTGCATAATCGTTTCGTGCATGGCATTCTCGACCAGGCTGACTAGGGTTCGCTTTCATCTCCACACATGTTAAGAACTTCGGTGTTACCCTCTGCCGGCCCACGTTATAATTTTACTTGGTCAGTCGCTGGTCCCTCAGTCATTTTGTGGTATTATTATAACGCTTCTCGTATATCGTGTTGGACTTTTTCACATACGAACGACTGCCCTTATTGCTAATAATGGGTCAGAACGCGAAGCTAGCATGCATTGGGACCGTCTTTATAACAGAGCTCTGAGTTTTGTTCATTGCAGCGCACATGGCCTTGGAAAGCTTCCTTTTCCATATAATCGATCTTTTCACTTTTATATATATATATCACGACACAAAAGGGGTTTTTGGTTAGGTGGTTTGTTAAAGATTAATCATTATTAGTTAGTTTAATTTAACTATTATGTGGTTATATGACAGTTAAGGTGTTTGTGTAATATATATGTACATCTTTGTACATATGTCAGATAGCTTAGCAACTCATTAATATATTGTCTTTTCTGACATATTCTTCTTCATATCTTTGCTTATATTTTTCATATATATTTTATATTATGTTGTCTAATAGTGGTATCAGAGCCGGTGAAGATAACAGAAGACTAAGAATGGAAAATCTGGTGAAGGCTCACATTCCTCGAAGGTCAGCGTGGATTGTAAAGGTTTGCAGAGAGACATAGCCACCCATTTTAAGAATCGTGAAGATTGAAATCTGTTTGTTGAAATTGTCCAGAATTTCCAGATGCATAGAAGCAGTCATGAAATTCGTATTAAGAAAATTGCTCCAGATAATGAAGTCTCTTGTGAAGGAGGACATAGTCGCATGCATTTCAGAGCATCCTTGTAAATCCATTGTTCAGTCTGAAAGGATGGCACTATGGATGAAGATTTTGCCATAGCCGTGAGAGGAAGGAATATTGCCTGGATGAGATGTGCATCAAAATGGTTTCGGTAAAGATTGTTTAAAAGTTGTATTTTTAATTATTGAAAAAGATAAGAGCGGCCATTTATATTTTTTTGCAAGGTTTATTTTAACTTGATTTTTCAAACCTTTGCAAAGTTCATTAAAGAACATTGGCATCGCATCCACGTCCATGGATATCTAAGCAAGCCAAGAGATCATCCATTGCCTTTATCTTCTTGCCTGCGATAGAAGTCTATGAGGCAAGGGCCAATGGAGCAAGAATTGGTGATAAGCTATATGCAGAGACCGACGCTGAAAGGAAATGAATCCGAGGAGTGTATTGCTGTG
The DNA here is from genome assembly GCA_027924585.1 of Larix kaempferi. NCBI lineage: Eukaryota > Viridiplantae > Streptophyta > Pinopsida > Pinales > Pinaceae > Larix > Larix kaempferi. The sequence continues at coordinate 17,369,867 of BSBM01000924.1, read as the reverse complement.
TAATTTTACACATGCCCAGATCCGTCAAGTACTAAGAAGATGAAATTCAGTTCATATTGAATGGGACTGTCGATTCAAGAATTCACTTCTCAAGATAGACTTGGACAATTGTGTTTCCAGTATTTTGAATGAGCATTACCAGTCGAACTACAAACCAAAATAAAGAAATAGAAATCTTCTAACGAATCTATGAATTAGAAGTAGTGTTCGTGAAGCAGCCAGAGAACATCGATAAAGCAGAGAAGTCGTAGTAGAATGTGGTTGCCGCAATAAGCAACAATCGGATTCCAATCTGCTAGGAAGAGGAGCCTGCTATTGAGGAAGGAATGTGGCTCGTCAGAAAGCCCATGGTAGAATATAGCAAAACCTGCGATAGAGCAAGAGGGAATTTTGCAGTGATATAATATGCCAGATTGGAGAATGAGGTTTTAAAAATCTCAAAGAATCCCATCTCTTAAGAAACAACATTTATACTTTCAGCAAAGGTATAATCATGTGAGTCTGTTTCTTGTGTTAAAACCAAATTTGCAACCACCAACATGTGAGTCAGTTTCTTGTGTTAACACCAAATTTGCAACCATTGGCAATTTTTGCAGCATTATTGAGCACAAATTGAAGATATTGCAGCTAGATTGAAGATTGTGACCATTGCCTGGAAAATTAAAACAAAGTTTCCAGCATCCAGATTTAAAAGAACAATTCAACGTTTTTTTTTTGAACTTGTGAATGTTCAGATTTTTACCCTTAGCATTCTGTATTTTTGTAAGCTTTGCGGTACTTACTATTGTGTTTGTAAGTATGAAATACTGTTGAATTTCAGTATGATTGTAATTGGGTCCATTATTGGTTGAACCCAACACCCTTTTGAGTTTAAATTCGTGAACCTGTTTATGTTCATAATTTTCAGAAGATTGTGAATGAAGCACCAACTACTCTAAACCTGTTTATGTTTAGAGATTTCAGCCGTCAAATGAATTGAATGCATTTGATAACTTGTCACTGACATGGGGGATATCAATGCCAAAGTCATGTTCCAAGTTTGTTTTAAAGCGTGTGAATTGATCATCAAATAGGAAACAAGTAATGAGGCTTGTTCTTGAACATACAAATTGATTGACATGGTTAGTGGTCATCCTAAAACCACTAGTTAAGCAGAAAATGAGGGTTTTGCTTGTTGCAAATTGATTGACATGGTTAGTGGTAATCCTAAAACCATCTCTTGGTTAGTGGTCATCCTAAAACCACCGATTAAGCAGAAAAAAAAGAAGTTATGCTTGTTTACATTTTTAGAGAACTTCTCCTCTTTCAGTTGACAGGGGGAACAACACAATGATGATTGTCAGACTTCAATTTTCGAAGTTTGATGGATTGCAAACTGATTGATAGTTCAGTGTCGAAGCCCTATCAATCGAGAAGGAATCCAGAACCTAAGCCAGAGCTTAAACTTGTGCCAGTAGCCAGAGCCTTGAGCCAGAGCCTCCTTGCCAAAGTCAAAGCAGTAGCCAGAGCCATGTTAGTTTGTGGTCATCCTAAAACCACCCATTTAGCAGAAAAATTAGGTTCTGCTAGTTTTTATGTCAGAGAGATTTTCAGCTATTACTCTCTGAATTTGCTTGACACATTGTGGATTGTAAAGTAGAGGCAGTTTTTAAGGTGCTAACTAACTTACGATTAAGGGGGGATGTTAAATATTAATCATTATTAGTTAGCTTAACCTAACTATTATGCCGTTACATGATAGTTAAGGTGTTTGTGTAATATATATGTACATCTTTGCACATATGCTAGATAGCTTAGCAGCTCATTAATATATTTCCTTTTCTGCCATATTCGATGTCTCTGCTTATCTTTTTCATATATATTTTATATTATGTTGTCTAACACACACATATATATAAATAGCGCGAGAGAGAGAGCTAAAATCCTTTTATGTCATATGATAATTGGATAATAATATGTGGTGTATTTTATTCTTTTGACTATATTCAATTACTTTGGAAACAAAGTGACGCATTAAAAAGGGACTCTCTTTTTTACTTTTAAACCATAAGAACATTTTCTTCGAGGTTTAAGAAAAAACTTATATGTACAAGCTCACAAGGTAATTTTTTTTTAAAATACAAAGAGTCTCTTCTCTCCTTTTTGGAAAATTAGAAAAGTGAGACATAGAGGAGGAGGGGTTTCTTTGAGGAGTGATGATGTCATTAATGAGATGAGGAGGCAAAATTAAATAGAAGGGTTCATGACTAACATTGATGAAATTTGACCAATAAGATGCACATGACTTTGACATGGTGAAATTTGAAAGAGTGGGGTGGGGTCAAATGACAATGCCTTTGATGAATTTGAATATGGGCATGGAGAACATTTAAGGAATGACTATATGATATATAAATGGTAACATGAATAAACTAATGTGAACAACCAATGAATTTTAAAAACTTGGCGTAATTTTACTGGCAAAACACACATGACACGACTTCCCGCAAGAGGCGTGAAATCTAAATCATGGCATATATGATGAAATTGAGTATACATGGGAAGAGGACTTTGTTTTGGATTCCATGGTTGAGATGAAAAGTGATGGAAACATAGTTAAGGGTGGTCTTCTATGACATTATGTTACGACACTAGTAATCATGCCAATGTTGAACACCAACACATCTCACATGTGATCTTTATGAATGCAAAACTCAAATTAAATAAAAATTCACTTTAATTTTATTTTGGTGTAATGTATTTTTATTTATTTGAGAATACACTTCGCAATCCTTATCTAATATTACAACAAAACATAACCGGTATCTTGTATGTTATATATAAGAAAACTTGAATGTTATATATAAGATAAACTTGTATAAAGTGTAGGATATAAATTTAGTTTGGAGAGTGGTTAGACCAACATGTTATATATAAAAGAAAATTTGAATGTTATATATACGATAAACTTGTATAAATTGTAGGATATAAATTTGGTTTGGAGAGTGGTTAGACCAACACTCGTGTTAATGTTAATATAGAGTATAACAATAATAATGTTATAGGTTGCAACTAATACATCTTAACAATAATATCAAATTTTAATAGTGTTTGTTTGTGGTTTTTTAGATTTATTACTCTATAGTATTTTTTTTTTAATTTTTTGTTGTTGTTGTTGTTGTATATATCCATCATAACATCATCATAACTTTATATGTACCAAGAAAATATAGATATCAAATTATGTAATGTAACATTTAATTACAATTTGCATTTTGAGTGATATATATGATAGATCCACAATTAAGATAATTTTTTCAATTTTTTTTATTAAAATAATATTTTTTTTTCAAAATTTTGCATTTCATTACTTTCTTTTCCATTTATTCAATTTAATTTATGAATGTTATAGAGAAATGCACTAAATTATTAAGAAAATTATATATATTATGAGTGAAAGTATTAACATTTAGATGTATTGGCCTAATTTTGGAAATTTAACTTCCATTCATTTTTACACTTAATAAAATGTGAAATGTTCCAATTTATATTTTTAAAAATAAATAATTTATTTTAAATTTTATAAGGTCTAAATGTGAAAAAATATCTATGATGTTAAATAAATTGATTTATCATCCTGTTGTTTTGAATTTATACATTCAATCATTCATGACAAGTTAACTCTCAAGAAAAGGTCAAAGTTGTTTTTAGTGAACTTGTAAAATATAAGAATAAGTTTACTATCGCCAAAGAAAATAATATTTTTTATTGAAATATGGATGAATGGTGGAAGAATAATCATCCTCAACATTAGGCCAAAACCCATTTTCTTAACTTACTTCTGAATTTAAATATTTGTATACTTATATCTTGTTTTTTTATTTTAAAGTGTTTAAATACGTTCTTCTAAATTCATCTAAGTTTATTGAACCGAAATAAAGTTTTTAACGTATGAATTTTTTTAATTTCTCTTTTTATATATTTAAAATTAAGTATTTTATTTTATACTTAATATAAAAATGGTTTAGAATATAATAATAATAATATATTTTATAATTAGTATATTTTAATAATAATAATATTAATTTTTTTATTATAATTTTTGAGATTTGTTTTTTTAATAAAATTTCTATACATTTATCGTAGCTTTCTATATATTAAGAAAATATAGAGATAAAATCCTTTAAGGTGACTTTTCGTCAAGGATAAGATAAAATCTCTTAAAGTAATATTTTATGAAGTTTTGCATTTCAAGAGATATATTCCTTCTAAAAACACAAGATAGATTCACTATTAAAATACTCCTCTTTTTAAATTTTATTAAAATAATAATGTGTTTTTAAATTTTCATCTTTACAACTTTTTCTCAATTTATTTTTTAATGGTGTAGAAATGCACTTAATTACTCAAGAAAAGTATATATATTATAAAAAATATTTTGTGAGTATATAGAGAGTCTTAACATGTTAACATTTATATGGGTTGATCTGATTTTGGGAATTTAACTTCCCTTCATTTTTATACTTAATAAAAAGTGGAATATTCCATACTGTATTTCAAAATATGAATAATTTATCTTAATTTCAAATTCTATAAGGTTTAGATGTGTCTATATATCTATGATGTTAAATAAACTAATTTATCATTGTATTGTTTTTTCTTTATACATTCAATCATCTATAACAAGTTCATTCTAAAGAAAAGGCCAAAGTTGCTTTCAAAATAAAATGTTAATATAGAAGGATAAGTGTACTAGTTTCTAAGAATTTTTTTCCCATCAAAACGTTGATGAATGGTGCAACAATAACCATCCTCAACACTAAGCCAACGCCCCTTTTCCCTAACTTATCTTTCAATTTAATTGTTTGTATGTTTAAATATATTGTCTTTTATTTTAATGTGTTTCTACATTCATCTAAGTCCATTCAAGTTTGTTGAATTGAAATAATGTCTTCAACTACATCTTCTATCGTATTAATGTTTTTGTATCTCTAATATCAATATTTGCTAAAACCTTCAGTTCTAATATTCATGGACTTTTGTGTAGGACAAGCTCTAGCAATAGATGTGATATTACATTTTGGTTTCAAGAAATTGCATGTTGCATACAATGTTTCTTCTTTCTATAATTAGTTTTCATAATATTATTGCATTCCTTTCCATTATTTCTAAACTTTAGTTAAAATGACAATATACATTTTGTTCAATATGGTGATTCAAATGACAGGGGTTGATTTTTTTTGCGATGTTCATCTTGGATCACTATAGAAAATATAAGTGGGCCAAGATGAACATCGCAATAGATATAATCATGTTATCTTTTAATCTGACATCATGGTAAGATGACATGTTACAATCAAATGAATGTCATAAAGAAACATAAGCATTGAGGAACATAACAATATGACATATAAGTGATCCAAGATGAATGTCACATTGAAATATAAGCATTATGGAACATGAACATAGGAATTTCATATGTCAACTAAGATGAATGCATTAATGTGATATCAACATTATGAAATATTACAATCCAATAAAACCATTAAGGAACATTGAAAAGATAAATCTCACAATGTGACATAACCATGTAGGAATGTCACAATCCATCATAACCCTTGATGACTATCACAATGTGACAAAACCCTTGCAAAACATTACAATACCATCAAATCATTAATGAATATCATAACACGGCAAATCTAGTGAGGAACTTAGAAACAATGCAACACAACCATTAGGTAATGTACCAAGATGACATAAGTAAATCAAGAAATGAAATGTTATTTAATTATACATAACCATTGAAAAAAATAGACATAATGAATGTAATATTTTAAAATAAATAGACAGTATTTTCATAATGCAACAAAGCCCTTACAAAATGTCATAGTATGACATAACCATTTATGAATGTCACATTGCGCCATAACCATTGAGGAACACCGAAATTTGACATAAAATTAGTCAATATGAATGTCATGTTGTTACATAACCATGGAGAAATTGAGGTATTCATAATGCAACAAAACCCTTGCAAAATGTCGAAGTATGACATAACCCTTGAGGAATGTCACATTTCCACATAATCATTGATGAACATTGAAATTTGTCATAGAAATCGAATAAAATCCTTGAGGAACAATGTAAATATAAATGTCATAGCATCACATAACCATGCATGAAAATATAACCCTTGAAAAACGTCAAAATGTGACAAAACTCTTAAAAAGAATTGCAATTCCATTGAGGAACTTAACAACAATGCAACATAACCATTGACTATGGTAGCAAGTCGACTTAAGTTGAACACGATTATGATTAACATCAATGCAACATAAAACCTTTGCAAAATGTTTCAATGTGACATAACCTTTTCTTTATGTCATAATGTGAAAAATCCATTGAGGAATGTAACCACAATGTGGCATAACCATTAAGGAACATACCATGGTTACATAAGTCATTAAAGATGAAAATCACAATAGATATACCTATCAGTGACACAACCTATTCATTTCTCAATTTGATTATATATTGAAAAATTTCAACCATAATCAAGAATGTTCAAAATATAGACAAGCATAGTCAGTAGTCAACCATGGTCAAATCATGTGTACATGGACTACTATAGTCAATATAAGTGAACCAATATGAACAATGCAATATATATAACCATATTATACCTCAATGAGACATCACACTAAGTTGATATAAGTCAATCAAATGAATATCATAATGCAACATAATCATTATGGAACATAGAAATTTCACAAGTCAATTGAGATGAATGTGGTAATGTGATATAACCATTATGAAATATTGCAATCCAATAAAACCCTTGAGGAACATTCATTTCAATATGTGATATAACCATGGAGGATTGTTGCAATCTAGCATAACCCATGATGACCATCACAATGTTAAAAAGTCCTTGCAAAACATTGCGACACAATAAAACCCCTATTGAACATCATAACACAACAAATCCATTGAGGAACTTAGAAACAATGCAACATAACCATTAAGTAATGTACCAAGATGGCATAAGTTAAACATTAAGCATTATTAATCATTAAGCATTATTAAACATTAAGCATTTCCAAACATCAAGCATTTTCAAAAAATTAAGAAATAAAATGTTATTTAATTATACATAACCATTGGAGAAAATAGCCATAATGACTTACGCATTATGAAATAAGCGCATAGGATTATCACAATGAAAAACCCATGAAAAATGTTGCATACAGCATAACCCTTGATAAATGCCACATTTCCCCAAAACCATTGACGAACATAGAAATATGACGTAAAGTTAGTCAATATGAATGTGACAGTGTGACATAACCATGGAGGAACATGGATTGTCAAAATGCAAGAAAACACTTGCAAAATGTCATAGTACAACATAACCCTTGAAGGATGTCACATTTCCCCATAACAACCAAGGAAAATATAAATTTGACATAGAAATTTATTACAATCCTTAAAAAACATTGTAAAGAAGAATGTCACAATATGACATAACCATGGAAGAATCTCACAATCCAATATAACCCTTGGTGAACATGAAAACTCAACAAAATCCTTGAAGATAATGAGTCAATTCCATTGTGGAACTTAGCCACAATGCAACATAACCATTGACTATTGTACCAATACTACATAAGTCGAGTGTGATTACGTTGAACATCAATGCAACATAAAACCCTTGCAAAATGTCACAATGTGACATAATATTTATTTATTGCAATGATTTTTTGTTTTTACCAAAGTAACCACAATGCGACGTGATCATTAAGGAACATACCAAGTTTGTATAAGTCAACAAAGATGAAAATCAAAATAGATATACCTATTGTAAAAATTTAGTGTCACAGCCTCTTCATCTCAAAATTTGATTATATATTGGAAAATTTTCAACCATAGTCCAGAATGTTCAAATTATAGACAAACATGGTCAGTAGTCAACCGTGGTCAAATAATGTCTACATGGACTACTATAGTATATATAAGTGAATTAATATGAACATTGCAATAGATTCAACCATATTATATCTCAATTAGACATCACACTGAGTTGAGATAAGTCAATCAAATGAATGTCATAATGTAACATAATCATTATGGAACATAGAAATTTCACAAGTCAACTGATATGAATGTGGTAATGTGATATAACCATTATGAAATATAAGCCTTGAAAAACATTGAAAATATGAATCTCAAAATGTGACCTATTGATGGAGGAAAGTCAAAATCCATCTTATCCTTTAATGGCCATTGCAATGTGGAGAAACCCTTGTAAAACATTGCAATACCATAAAACCCTTGTTGAACATCATAACATTCAACAAATCTATTGAGAAACTTAGAAACAATGAAACACACCCATTGAGTAATGCACCAAGCTGACACAACTCAAACATTAAGCATTGTCAAAAAATCAAGACATAAAATGTTGTTTAATTGTACATAACAATTGAATAAAATATCCATAATGAATGTTGCATTGTGAAATAACCATAGAGTACTGTCACAATGCAACAAAACCATTGCAAAATGTCGTAGTATGACATAACCCTTGATGAATTTCAAATTTCCCCATAACCATTGATGAACATAGAAATTTGACATAAAATTAGTCAAGATGAATGTTACAATGTGACATAACCATGGAGGAATCAAGATTGTTGCAATTTGCAATAAGTCCCTTGTGAAATGTCATAGTATGACATAACACGAAAAATCCATTGAGTAACTTGGAAACATTGAACATGTCCATTGAGTAATGTACCGAGCTGACATAATTCAAACATCAAGAATTTCAAAAAAATCAAGAAATAAATATTATTTAATTATACATAAACGTTGAAGAAAATACCATAATGAATGTTGCATTGTGAAATAACCACAAAGGACTATCACAATGCAACAAAATTGTTGTAAAATGTCACAGTATGACATAACCCTTATGAATGACACGTTTTCCTATAACCCTTAAGGAACATAGAAATTTGACATAAATTAGTCAAGATGAATATCACAATGTGACATAACTATGGAGGAATGGGGATTGTCAAAATGCATCAAAACCCTTTGAAAAATGTTGTAGGGCATGTGCAAGCTAATGAGGGTCACTTTTGGCGCGTTAGATGCAATAGAAAAATGAAAAATCAGGCATCCCTCAACTTACATGGATTTTTTTAGATACTTACGCAAAATATCTTGCATTGAGTAAAAAAGATGAAATGTAGGAAATTGAATCACGTTTCCGAATATATAACTTTTATGTATTGAAAATTTGCATAGATATGTCAAGTTTCATGTTTTCTAACAGTCACTTTTTATTTTTTTGGCAAATGATAAGGTATATGTTTTTGTGGGTGCAGCCTTTCAATGCATAAATGATGGCTTCAGGATACAAAAATTGGTAGACATGTATAGAACCCGCAACACTAGTACAGCACTATTTTTCCAAAATTAAATGTTTAATTTTTAATTTTTTTTAATTATGTAAATGATCAAACCTCGAGAACGGTACGTCAAATGTGGGTGCAGCCTTTGAAGGTCTTAATAGAGTTATTTTGACTTGGATTTTTTACAGCATGTAGAGGTCGGTGTCCTCTAGTGCAGCATACAAGTTTTTTTCTAAATGGTTGTGAAATGAAAAAGTTATGGAATAAACACTAATAGTATGTTTTTTGACCAACGGAATGATGACACAAGAAAATTAGGAAATAAATAGAAAATCTCAATATTTTTTTTTTTAAATTACATATTTGGAATTCGCATAAAAAAATCTATCTATGCCTAAAATTTTGTCAATAATAGTAAGGTATGTCATGCTGTCGAGAGCGGTGAAAAACAGGCATATTCAAAAAAATGTTGAAAATGTGAAATCAGCTATGGTCTAAAAATTCCCTAGCACAGGTTTGGTAAGACCAAACCAGCCACATAAGACAGTGGTTGACATGCGGGCGTGGGAGGAGTAGGTGATTAGGTGCTCAGGAACACACGTGCGTTATGTTTAAATTCAAATAATGCGTGCGCGTTGTATTTAAATTCAAATTTTAGTGTTTTGGTGCTCAATGTTATAAGTAACACGCGAGCATTATGTGGATACATAACGCGCTCTCGTTATGTGATTACATAATCTGCGCGCGTTATAATCTTCACAAATTTATGTTTTGAAGTGTTAGATTGGGTGAGAGAAAGATAATGAGGATGAGGATGATGAAAATGAAGATGATGATGGTGATGAAGATGAAGATGAAGATGATGATGGTGATGAAGATGAAGATGATGACGGTAATGAAGATGATGAAGATGATGATGGTGATGATGATGGTGATGAAGATGAAGATGAAGATGATGATGGTGATGAATATGAAGATGATGATGGTGATGAAGATGATGAAGATGATGATGGTGGTGATGATGATGATGATGATGAAGATGATGATGATGATGATGATGAAGATGGAGATGACAACGACGATGATGATTATGATGATGATGATGATGATGATGATGATGATGAATATGGAGACGACGATGGCGATGATGATGATGATGAATATGTCATCATCATCATCTTAATCATGATATTCACTACAATTATCATCAACATCATCATCCTCATCCTCATCCTCATCCTCATCATCATCATCATCGTCGTCGTCACTCTCTCTCTCTATAAACCCCCTCTCCCTCTCCATAACCTCTCCCCCATCCCTAACCATCTGTAACATACCCTTTTTGCTGGAAAACATTTTGTGTTAGAAAACATTATGATAACTTTTATTGTAAAGTTTTATGTTGGACAGGTGTCCAGGGATGACTGTAATTTGCACAATATATTATTATTAAATAAATAAAATAGGAGACAAACACCTAATAGTACTATTGAAAGAGTGGTTACTGATCCACTAGGTGGAATGGAATCTGGGGTAGAAAGCAATGGACAAGTGGCAGCATCATGATGCAACTAACTAGTTGTTGGTATGGGACAACGCCCTTGAAATGTGGTCATAGTGCCTTGAAAGATGGGACTGGAGCTTGAGGCTCTTTTATTTCAAACTGACCACTAAAGACCTACGCAGTCTATATAATAGCCATCAAATTTTGAACCGAGGTTCATCACTTTTCCTGACAAGGAAATTTACCTTGCGGTTTTCCTGTGTTTGCACCCAAGAGATTTAATGAGGGGATATGCTATGTTGTTGATCATGTTGTGAGTCTTCCAAACTATTATTGAGTTCAGGAGGTTGATGCTGAGTGCTGAAGGAATGTTATTACAGGAGGTTGGTGCTGAGTGCTGAAGGCATTTTGAGTGCCTTCCTTCTACACATATTCCACCCATTTAGTGGTTCAGTAATCAAGCTCGGGGGTTCACAAGAAGCCAACAGTTGGGCTACTTCTTCTGGAATAGGTTGGGAGTAACAGGCCTCCTTGGGTGTTTGTCGGCCCTATATTCATCTACAGGTTCTATATATTTATTTGTTATTAAATAGTTAAATATGTTTATTTGCAAGTATTTAATTTTTATTTACAGAAGGTGTTCTGGTTTAGATACCCCTACTTTTAGTTTTCTGAACCAAGTTAAAATTATGAATAGAAATGATGAATGAAATAAATAATCTCTGCATTTATCCCCATGCTATAGGAACTACATCGTACTATAGTACAGAGACAAATTAAGGTAGATAGATGTGATAGGCAATTTGCCAAGATGATGGAAGTACCATTCTGTATATTCTGTTAGTTTATCTATTGTTAGTAATTAGTATTATTTATTGCATTTGCTTACAGTATTGTTCTTTATTTCATTTTTATCAGATAGTAAGTTTATTGTTTTAAATATTATTACTGTGATTTATATTTGTTATTGAAAACGTTGTGGATACAGAAATGAAAGAAGATTGCATAATCTCATTATACAGAACTAATATGTTATTCTCAAGTTTCAATTCAAGGTTTATAGATTCCATAGTTTTCCTTTTTAAAAGTTTACTATAGTCTACCTTTATTTCACTACTGTACATACAGAATAGACAAGCAAACAGAGTCCATTTTAATTGTGTAAATGTTTTCCAAACATGCAGTAGAAAAACCCTAAACCCTATCAATCCATTCACAACCCTCATAACACCAAACTAGCATATCATTTCTTTATTAACAGAATCAAATTACAATCATCATTCTGGTCATTGACCAAGGGTAATACCCTTCCAAAGAAATAGTCTAGAATTGTTCCAAATTTGCCAACTATTGCACATTGCATCCAACATTTATAAAATTCATTTTTATAACCATAACAGTGTTACTAACTCTCGACACACAGCTAACATTTTAACAAATCATAAGCATGAAATCAACCATTAGTTTATTTCTTTTTAAACCAAACATTTAAACCATAATCGTTTCTTTATGTCGAACAGTTAAATTCTTAGTATCATCCCCAGGATTCAGTTATCATAATATCTGTAGGACAACTCTAAACAGAAATATCAAATACCAATTTGATGTCGATATCTCATCAAAGAGCAACATCAAAACTATTCATTCTAAACAATGTCAAACCCTAACCCTTGGATTTCTGATAGAGTGAAAATGCAAAAACATTTTATAAAACCGACAAATCATACACAGGTCAAACTCTTCTTTAAGACAAAACGTATCTACTGTTAATGATAGAAATCAAAGGATTGTACGATATCCAAGTCTGAAGAACCTTCAATACAACTATAACTTGTATTCATCAAACATAAATGCAGAACCATAATGAGAACAAGTCGCATCTCTACATTAAGTCTGAGAATAAGAACTCTTCTCCATGACAGTTGCAATTTACAATCAACACGGCTTTTGCCCTATGGATCGAGGTATTATCCTCCCCATTTCTTTGACAGATTTACAAACCCTATCTTGATGAATCACAAACTCTCTGAGTTAAAAATGATTATACAGAACAACACACACATGTTGGCCATCATCCTCATCTAGTCAGAGTTACAAGGCAACCTCTGAGGCTTACCAGTTGGTGTAGCCATTGCCAACCTTTAATGTCCATATTAGAGAAGCCACTGAATCATTACACCTGCAAATAAAAACGTAGACGTGGTTAAAAACAGTATCCCTTCAAAGAATGATTACACTATCAAATCCGAACAACCATTACTGTGTTAGCACTCATGCATGAAAGTTACAGTGAAATTTTTGAAGCACATTACCTTTTACACAATGGCCTGTAGCAGAATAACGCCAAACAGGTGCAGTAGCACTATAAACTCTTACACCACCGAATGTTGGGATGAAAGAAAACCACACCGAACTATCCACTACTAAACAGTTCAACAATGCCAAGATCTGTATCAACTACGACGAGGACCTGGCCTCTCACATTTGAACCCAGTTTTAAAAGAAAAACCCTCAACTAGTCTGAGGATCGAACCTCATCAAGAATAGACTTCAAAACTGCCAACCCCAACATATCATCACTGTAAAACATGGTGAGTTTGGCTCTTAAACCCTTCATGAGTCACGAGTTCAAAATGCAAGCATCATGCCTCTAAAATGCAAAATGATAACCCTACAAACCCTCAGCCTGTCGACCAGACGCAGATCCACCACTATCAAATGCCAAAGTTCACAATAAACACATTGAATGTAACGAAGGTAGGGTTTAACCCACATTCATTGAAACCCTGCCAGATCAACGGTGGAGATCACCGGGTTGGATTCACGAAACAACAAGCCATCTACCTTATTAAATGAGCCATCATTACTATTGCCACGAAGGAGCTAGCTCATAGTTATTGAACCAGTATGTCTACACATCATCACAAGGATGGTCATCACTACGAAACTATCATGTGCCTAAAGCTTACTATGCCATCCAAGGTGGAACTCCACTACCTCGATGGTTGTATGCATTCAATGCATTGACAACGTTTAAATCTGCCAACCTGTGATATATATTAACATTCACATCACAATATTAATACAATGTGGATATTGTTTATGGTAAGGTCGTGATACATCACCCTATCATGATATGTTAAGGGTTGGATAGATTTCGCTAGGGTTGCATAGTATCACATAGGGTCACACTAATGCACACAACACATAACATATAAATTTATATATTAAGAGTTTGATAATGTTTCAATACATTGCAAATAGATTATAATAATAATCTAAGAATATGCACACACATACTCTCTATTGTTTAGTGAAATGAAAGACTTGTAAATAATTCGAATTATCACCATCAATGTAGGGCTTAGTCCCTAGTTAATTTATTAAACCATTATACATAGAATTTCTACAAATTGCTATGGGAAAAATATAGACATTTACATTACAGCATAACAGGAAATTTAAATGAAAGTCATATATAAATATGAGTATAAAACTGAGCCATGGTCGATATAGACCTTCTCTTGAATCCAATACAAGATTATAATTCACATTGTTTAAGATGCATTGTTTGTCTCAGCAATCATTTTCATATATCTTTATCTTAAATGATTTTAGTCTCGAACCAAGTTTCTCACCCGGTAAAATTTCCAAGTTTTATCTCTTCAAATATTTACAAAGGAGATTACTGGAAAAATTGTTTGTTCACTTGTCGCAACTTTAAATCCTTACCTGTAAACTGCCACAAGTATGAATTCACATGCTTTAGCATGAATTCTAAGTAAGCCTCGGGGCGTCCGTAGGACCCCTTCATCAATCAACAACAACACATTAGTCAAAGATAGCTGATTCATAAATCATAACAACAACAATAGAAGTTTGCAATAGTACAGCTAAGTGTGAATAACATCAGGACATTCACGTGAATCATCTAGTCACAAATCTTATACTATAAACCAACG